>JARHVA010005754.1:907500-1112823 GCA_037957365.1 Torreya grandis
TATAAAACATTGATCTAAATGTTTTTTATTGTAGGTTTCACATGGATAAAATGGTATATGTTGGTCATACCTATCAACACCAAACTTGGTTGTGACAAGTACCAAATTTACTATTTTATCCATTTAATGTAGCATTTTCAATACTATATTTAAATGTGAGAATATATAGACACATAAATTTGGCATTACACACTTTGGTAATGCAAACTTTTATATACTTGAATAAAGCACATAGATTTGACTCTTTTACATATTTTCCCTCTATCTACTTATCCATCTACTTCATATGAAATGTATCTCCATAAAATAAACCTATTCATAATCCAATTAATTTTTACAAAAACATCTCATAATCCTAGGTAGACCTTCTTGATATCTCAAACCATTGATTTACATTTCAGGACATTATTTGTAACTCTTACACATTTTTAGTTATTTTAGTAGTATGACTTTATTGGTAGTTTATATTTTCACTCAACAATAATTTTTAATATTTATAAATATCCACTAGGTCATCCTCAAGATGTTTCATGGGTTTGACATAGTAGTAAACTAATGAAGATATTTTTAAATGCAAATAATTCTTAAGGTTACACTCACTAGGTCATTACCTTAAGAATCACTTAGAAACCTTACAAATCAATTAACACACTCTTGAGGTATTATAAAAAACTATATAAACATTTATAAGCTTCAAGGAGTAGTCTGTATACACAAAGTCAAAGTTTCATGGTGTCAAGTGTCAAAGATCAAAACATTACAATGCATTCTAGATTATTCATTATGTTTTGAATCCCAAAAACCACACTATTTTTATAATTAGTTTAGTTGAAATAATGTAAAATAATTAGAATTTCAAGAAAACACATTAAATTATGAGAACTAATAAATACAAGTACATGAAACCCAAATGATATATTTTATTTACTCAAAATGGTCTGAATTATACATTTCCTATATAATTTCCTATAAAGGCTTTCAAATGACTCCTCACATTCATTTATGACTCTTCATTGCTTATGACCTTTTAACTTCTCTTTGACACCTACTCCTTTTTAATACAAATAATGGCAAATAATATTAAATTTTATTACTCTTCACCTCTACTAATAAACATAGAATAATAGTAACCATTAAATAAGGAGTGTTTTGGGATATCCAACTAAAAAAATTAATCATTTTTAAGGGCATATTTTGGTTGAAAGAAAAATTAGGGTTAGACAGAAGAGAAGGAAACCATGTATTATTTCATAGGTTTGAATGAGTGTGCACACAAAAGAACCATTAATGTCACAGGGGTTTCAGAAGTTAATTTCATGCATAATGCATGTGGACACTAATGGTAATTTCTAGATAGTTTTAACTATTTCAAGTTTTAGATTCTACTCACATAGTTGAGAGAGTTCTTTATCCTCTTTTCAATTCTAAACAAATTAATAATTATTTATAGAGCATTTGTAGGTATAGGAACCTTTTTTGATCAATGAGAAAAAAAATTAGGTAGGTACATTATTATACCATTTTCTTTGTCAATTATAAATTTATATATGACAATTTCTAGTTATTCATTTTAATTCAGATTGGTACATTATTTCTATATTTTATATATCTAAATTAGAGCATAGTCTACTTTATTTTAAATCTCTTGGATGTATAAAAAAAGCATTAGTTACATATCTTCCAATTAAATATAAAACCACTTCATAAAGATGTCTATATGCATAAATAATATAGGGGAGAGACATGTAATAGTTTGTAAATCCAATAAAATTTTATTCAAACCATTGTATTTGAAAATGAGAATACTATGATACAATAATCACTTAAAATATAGAAATATTTATGCATTTTTTTAGGACTAGACATAATAACTATCTCATAAAATGAGCAATTAAGATAAAAAAGAAACACAAACATTCATGAAAACTTGAAATGACATTGATATATATGGGAATGGAAAAAAATGTTCCTAAATCCTATAATAAAATTTGGAATGGCATCAGTAACTCAATGAATGAAAATAGAGAGGAGTGGTATCTAAAGTGAATGTTTGAGATTGAAATAATTTTAAAGTTATCAAATAATAAAAACATAATCATCAATTAATATGAATTCATTTTCAACATAAACATAGAAGAGTCACCTAGCCAAGGATATGTCTAAAATTTTAGGAAGTTTTAAAAAATTAAGCTCCATTAGGAACCACTATTGGAAAAAATTATATCTTAGAGGTTTTACAATTGTTACAATATTATTTTTCCATGTTTCCTATCAAATTTAGTGAAATCAAAGGTGTGGATCCTTCTTTTTTGTAAATTCACATAGAAATTGAGGAACACACACCAATTCAAATTAAGAATCACCCATACCAATTAAATCCCAATATGAAGCTAACTGTCAGGGCTGAAATAGATTGTATTGTTGAAGTAGGGAGTATATACCCTATTAAAAAATATGGTTGTGTGATTGAAATTATGGCACAACTAAAAATATTTAAGAAATAGGAGTCTATGTGATTATCAAGCTATAATCGATGCATGCTTGAATGATTTATTCCCCATGCCATTCATAGATTATATCATGGAATAAAAAACACGATACAAGTTCTATTCTTCCACATATATATTTAGTGGTTATCACCAAAACCAAATTGAAAATTACCAAACCAAATTACATTCACAACATAATGTGGCTAATTTTCAGAAAACTTGCATTATTTCATTTGGGTTGAAGAATGCACCAAAAATGTTCTCTTGAGTAGTAATGACACCTTTCAAGTATTTAATTCATGATTTTTTTAGGTGTATCAATATGATTGGGTCATATTCTACCTATTCAAGGAAATTTTCTCAAAATTATGAGGGACTTTATAATTGTGTAGAGAATCATGATTTATGTTAAATATAAATAAATGCTTTGTTATTTACATCATTTAGACTATTTATGGGGGACACAATTTATAATTATGAAATTTTAGTGGATCATACCAATATTATTATAATATTGTGGATTTACTATCTATTCTGGGACATTTAGGGTACTATTACAAGTCTTTTTGTGGCTAAATAAACATTGAAACAAACATTAAAAAACTTTTGAATAAATAAAATAATTTTTAGTGGACACAACAATGTCTAGATGAATTAATTTATTTAAATAAAATATTGATTACAATTCCCTTTTTACTTTTCCAAAACTAGAAGAAGACTTTCAATGTTCACTTGGACACATCAAAAACTACAATTGGTTCAGTTCTTTGACAACCAAGTGAAAAATACTTGGACCATCTAAGTCAATTTTCAAGTCACAAATTTTATGTTATAGAAATGAATTATAGAAAGATATAAAGGAATATTTGGATATATGATTTAAATTTTATATTTTTATTAGTATTTATTTGACACTTAATTTAAATTCATTGCATATCATCAAGCACTGTGATAATTAGTTAAAAATCCATTATTAGCCAACATAGTTTTTATATGGTTAATTTTGTTATAGGAATGTCTTTTTAAAATCAATTTAAATATAAGAAGATAACATTTGGGTTTGATCATCTTAGTATAATTTAAAATGGAGAGGAAAGTGATGATATTTAGTAGGATTCAATTGATGTCCATTTTTTTATAGTCACAAGTATTTAGAATAATTGGAGAGAATGCCACATTTTTTCAACATTAAATATTACCAAATCACTACATTAAGAAGGAAGAGAATTTTTTTTTAATAATATAAGTTCTCTTTATAATTATAAATGGTGTTTTGAAAAAAAATGCATAAAAATTATCTACTTTACATAGTTACATTGAAATGTAAGAGCATTAATTTTAAAAGAACAAGAGGGATTTTCATGAGGATATTTTAAAAGATACTTAAATTAAAAAAAAACTCTAATGTGGTCTATGGTGGCCTAAAATATTCCAATATGCACATGGGTTTGAAAAATATGTGATTTGTGTTGACACATTTGAATTCCAAATCAGAGATGATATGTCATTAAATTTTATTCTCATAACTTAACATTTACACTAATAGGGTATGGATTTTGTGAGAAATATTAACCCACCATATGAGATTTCAAATTATCAAAATATTATCACTATAAACATCTAGTTTTAAAATTATGTAGAAGAAATTATGACACTAATTTATAGAGAAAAAGGTGCTACAAATTCTTATATAAGATCATCATATCTAAGTTCAAGTTTTCTCAAAGATTAATCAATGAAGGAAATACACATTTCATAAAAATCACAATAAAAAATCTTGAGGAGGAATTCATGATATCACACCAGAAGATGATGACCTATTATCTATAAGCCAATAGTAATACTAAAACATCAAATATAGTATTGGAGAGACTACTAACAAATATTTATAATGTGTAGAGGAATGATTGGGAGGATTGAATTCTTTAAATATTATTTTCGTATAGAACCAAATATAAACAATTTATAGGGAATATAACTTTTAAATTGGTATATGGCATTGAAGTAGTCATGGTGATGGAATACATTATTTCAATCCTAAAAATCATAATGATCATAAGGCTTGGAGAGAAGGATTCATTGGAGAGTATGCTCATAGAAATTTATTGCATAGAGGAGACATTGATAATGGATAATTGTAATCATAATGTAAAAAATCACAGATACATGGCTTCAAATAAACAAAACCTATAATATAAATAAATTCATGAAGGTTTCTTAGTTATCATGTATGAGATCAAGTTTAAAGTGTATCCGAGAAAGTTGTGAATGTGATAGAATGTACCATATGTGGTCTATCATATGAAAAATAAATGTAAAAATATTTTATAATATTTACAAAGGAAGGTTCTTCCAAGAAATTTAAATGATAGTAGGAAAAATAATTACCATCAATATTCAAGGCAGGGAAAAGGATAAAAAATAAGTGTTAATTGTCATAAGAATATTTGACTTGATTTTTAGAAAGTGTGGTAGAATACAAGAACAAATAGTAAAATTTTGTTGTGTTTTTTAATAACAATAAAATAAGTAAATTAGATGAAGTAAAAGATTAAATAAAACAATTTTACCAAAAGAAATTGGTAGCATAATGGATTCATTAGAGGAATATGTGAATTCTTATAAATTAATTAAGTCTAGGAATGGTATGCAAAGCATAATACTAAGATCCAGAGAAAAATAAAATAAAAAATAGATAATGAAATTAATAATTCCACTTGAAATTCATAAAAGGTGCACTTATAAAAAGGAAGACAAATAAATTTATCACACCAAATTAAACAAGTGAATTCCTTAAATAAAAAACCATAAAATGTTAAACCACTTCTCAAATAAAGAGTAAATTTATGGATAAAATAAAATTTTGGGAAGTAGATGTACATATTGATCAAATGATGGTGATAAATAATCATAAATCGGGCACAAGTATTGGATTTAAACACTTTTTGTAGATCATATATCTTGAATAAATAGAGAAGACAATTTAAATTAAACTTGAAACTCAAAAGGCCATAAAAAAATTTGAAGCATCAAAGTATAATGAAGAAAAATAAATAAAATGGAAACATAAGGAGGAGAGGTATAAATTCAAAGAAACTAGGGCATGCTACTCACAACATAAAATGGAATATTTGTCCATAATACAAATGTTAGTAAATCTATAATTTATAACGTAAGAAGAAAGTTTCAAATTTTTACATTCATCAATGATTGTGAAAGTGTTAGCCAAAATTTTTGACCATAGATGAGTATAATTCAAAAATTTGTTCATAATGTTCCTAACCTGGTTTATAGTCATATGAAGTGCTTTATCTTGGTCATAATGTATCTCATAGTGATAAACCTTGTGTGGTTCTTAGTAGCTTTTAGGATATCCTAGAATGGTATAGTTGGAAGTGAAGTAAAATCACTTAGTCTTATTATAAATGTCATTAAATGTGTTCACTTCCAATGTGTTTAGCACAAGTTAAGGTAATTTTCAAAAAGTTAAGGTTTTAGAAGGGTTAAGGTTAATGTTTTGCCTAATCTAGGCCTTCCCAAAACCTCTCTCCTACATAAGTCTTCATTTTCAATGTTAGTAATGTCTAATTAAACCAAGTGAACCTTGTCATGGATAATAAAATAATGTTAATGAAGTCACTTAATTGAACCTCAAGTTTTATAGGTCATTTTGCATAATACAAGCCTTTTCATACTTGGTAAACATATTTCAAGTCTTGCAATAGCATCTATGATTCAAATATAGAGTCATGTACATCTCTCACACCCTTTTCAACCTTTTTAATCCATTTTTAACTTTAATATGATCATATACAAGTTAGATATGGTAGTCTTAAGCTTGAAAGAGCATTGATGGCTTGTTAAACCATTACAAACACGTTTGGTAGGCTATGAAAGAAATTCAAAATGAGTTTTAAATAGTTATAGGTTCATGGGACATTACCTAAATTTATTTAAGGTCAAAAATGATTTAAAAAAAATTATAATCCCAAGAGAGCTAAAAACACATTCCATTTCTCCATCATCTTCCTTCCAGGTTCAAGAAGGTCAACCTATTTATGGATGGTACATAAAGGAGAGAAAGAGTTAGATTGAATGACCTTGGGGGTTGATAGGGGGCGTTATTCCCTTGAAATTATATAATTATTTATTGGTTTGAATGGATATTTTCTATGAATAATCATTAACAAAATAAGGTGCCTTTAAACCCTTCTAAAACCCCACAAGCATGGTTTTCCTTATCTCAACAAGTTTGGAAGTTTATGGATGAAAATGGATAGTTGTGTGAGATTTTAAAAGGTATTAATAGACATGACACATCAAACTTCACCATAACTTGGTATGTGTGGGAAATGAAATTGAAATAAATGTTGTGTTTGTTGTTTTTAAAGATGGTAGACAGGATTGTTGAGGGTAAAAGATGTTTCATGCATGAAAACTATGGTTTGAAAACATTTTTTTATTCTTATAAATCCTCATTAAATCCCACATATATTACCAAAATTTATTTATTGAACCAATTAATGGTATAGTCCTCAAAGAGATAATATATAGCCCTGTATGGTATGTTTTGGAGAGAGACTACATGTTTTATGTTTAATGTGAGAGATGAGAGTGTTACTAATGAGATATAAAATATAAATGAATTAAAATATTAAATAAAATTATACCAATCCTATATGAAGTCCAAAAACACTAATTATCACCTATAGATTTCTATGCAAGATTGGCCAATATGACTGTGAAAGGCATGATAGAAACTAGTTGGGATATGAAGGCTATCTTTACTAATCCAAAACATGTGGGAGAGATTATAAATATTTTATAAAGTTAAAATGGTATCAATAATGAATTTCAAAGTATCATAGGTAAGGGAATGCAATAAAATGCAATAAATTCTAATAGGTGTAAAGCCTTGAAAGAGTATTTATGCTCATAGATTCAATCTTTTTAAGAAACCAATAAATATGGTTAATTTATTATTATAAATAGGATCTATTTCACCTAAAAAATTTCTTAAATAAGGTTTCATAAAGTATTAAATTTATTTGAAAACAATAATAAGGTCCTTATACTCAAGACTGACTAGATTTGTATACACACATGGGCTTGTACATAAAGCTTGGGGAAAGTATATAATTTTTTTAGAAGAGTAGATGTATGAAAGTTATTATATGGTGATGAAAACCTTGTAATATGGTCCTATAATGTGTATAATAATTCTATTTATCCATATTATTTTTGGAATAATAACATACATATAAATTCAATCTCAATCAAGAACCCTAAAAAATACACCTACATGCCTAAATGAAGACCTATAGGTCTACCTACTAACAAGCATGGAAATATGTATTTTTATGTTTTTAATAGAATTTTGAGGTCTGTGATGGGTTTAAAATTTCCTTTTAGAATTTTTAATAGAGGATAGAACCCTTTAAAATGGAAGAAAATACCAAAACAAGATTGCTACAATCAGATTGGCTTAATTGTCAATAAACCCTTATGATAGGCAAATTAGGTTCTAGTTTTTTTGGAGAGAAATTACCTTTTGGAAAAAATTAGGAGACATGATATAAGTTTTTACAAACCCATTTAAGGAAATATTAATAAATAAAAGGCATTTTGAAGACTTTAAGCCTAAAATATATTATGTTGACCCACACACATAGTCTTGTAGTGCTCAAGAGTCTAATTTTTAAGCCTAGGACTCACTTGAGAAAATTCATGGGAATTGATGGATATGGGAGGTATTTAGGAGGACTTCACATTATAATATTATGGAATTATTTGTTCTTCAAGGATTTTGTGTGGTATTAACAATCCCTAAGAAGCAAAATCACTTAAAACCCTCATGTCACCTTATTAGAAGCTCCACAAAAGTCTAAAATTTTGCATGTAACTATTGGAGGTTTTTTAATGATGTCTATAAGGTGACCAAGGATGTTGATGAGGTGTCATATGTTCTAGAATGACAATGACAAAGTGTGATTCAGTGTTCTTGCATAGTTATTCAGTGTTTAACTTGGATAGGCATATGGTGGATGTTATTGATGGTATGGTCATGTTTTTGAGACCCTATGGGGTGTTTTGAGCTCTTGGAGTGATTATGGAAGTGAAATGAATTCATCATAGCAGTCATATGAGTGTCGAGGTTCAAGTAGTCATCTTGGTAGACAAGGTTGAGTAAGTAGGTTGATGAAGTCATATTTCACATGTGTGAAGGTTTTAGGATCAGATTGATATATGGATAGATTACCCTATGTGAGGAGATTATGTGGTCCAATTTTTAAGTCTATACATAGTGTGTAGAAAAATGTATTAAGGTGCAAAGATGGCTTTTTAGGAAAAGTTCACTAAGTTCCCATACTTAGCCAAATTTATAATATCAAATATATATGATGACAATTTAATATTATAGATAAATATCTAATGGTGAGCATCCAATCTGAAATATGGAGATATAATGGTGAGAAAATGATCATGTAGATAAAGATCAATGGCTTACATGAAGTCAATATGTCAAAGGTTCTTAAGATTGCACGTGCTAGTGATGTGTCTCAATCATGATGATTTGATAGAAGATCAATAACACGTAGGTGTTCATGAAAATGAAGATAAATTTTGTGGTTTGAGTTAAATATTTAATTCTCAAAAGGTATTTGGGACTGCCAAGTGGTGTAAGAGTGGGGACTGACAACAATATGCTCAGAAGGCACGCAAGGATACCAAGTATCTTAATTATAGAAGAAAAAATCAATGATCAATGGTGAGTGTTAAATATTTAAATTCAAGAGGCTCACAAGGATATTAATAGAGAATATTTTATTAATATTTTATGGATCATGATATAAAGACAACGTGTCAAATGATTAACCAATGACCTTGGCATTTGAATTAGCAAAAGGATAAACCAGTGCTCAGTATTTTGATATAGGATAAATTTATTGATGGTGTAAAAGGAAAATTTTAAGTGTATTTCAAGGCACATCCAAATACATTGGTTAAAAGTTTTTAATGTTTTTACAATCAAATATATTGAGCTCCAAAGTTGACTATATGTTTGACCATGTTTTGTAAGTGACTAAAGAAGGATATTTGAGATATTCTTGATAGTAATTTAATGTTTCAAGATGAAATATTTATTGTATAGTGTTATATACTCCATGAGGATAATTTTTTTGGATTTTTTAGGTTTGAATAACTCATCTTTAGTGTTAACCATTGCTTGTAAGTTGATTGTGTTTGTTGAATGCACTGGCAGATTGAGTGACTATGTTGCAAGAGTGAGTTAAAGGTGTTATAAGCAAAATTGAAGAATAAAATGAGTATGGAGATGTTATATAAGTCTCTAAGTATTATTAAAAATTATTATATATCATGATATGCCCATGATCATATATGGAGAGTTAAAATAGTATAATTGTATTTTCACTGTGTGGGATCAACCTGAGTGGTCATTTTGAGAGAGTTGAATTGAGTGCTTAGAGCATGTGTTGGAATGTATAAATCATATATATGTGTTAAAATTTACTTAAGTGTTAAACCATTTATTTAATAATATGGATATGTGAAATATTTGAGTTTTTGCTTCAGAAGTTTGAGACTATGTTTTCTAAATATGAAGACTTGAAGAGTAAGGAGACCTAATTAGTAGCTTAAAGTATTGAGATTAGTGTTTCAGGTGGCATGGACCCATGAGGTAGTGATTAAGGGTCTATTGTATATATTTTTAATGTGTTTGAATCATTGTTAAAGGATGAAGGTGGTCCAAGTAGTCTCAGATGTAACATGTGAGTATGAAGGCCTAATTATTTTAGGTCTCACCAAGACCTAATGGTGGTTTGGGGATAATGAGGTAATGACCAACATATGAAAAATTTAGTTCTCACATTTAATGTATGTATGGACCTATGTTAATTTTTTTTCAAATATGTAAACCATCTTGGCTGACCAAAATGGGTTAAAGGAAGAGAGTGGTATAAGTACAAGGTCTAATTAGAATAATTTAGTTGGTTGTGCAAGTGTGGATTAAAGTGAAAGAGAGATCATTTAAAATAAAAGGTACATGTTATTGAGGACCATAAATGAGTGAATAAGATGATTCATTCTTGTCTGATCAAGTTGATGAAGGTGAACATATAGGTCATTTGACCTAATAAGCTTAGAAGAGGTAGATTTAGTAAGCTCTAGAGGTTGTTTGAGAGTGATCCAAAAGGGAAATAGTGTAATTAAGATAATTCCATCATTAGGTGTAGAATACATTATATCAGAGGTGGATATTAGATCAATGTTATTGGATTGGTGCTTGGTTGTCTAGGGGGTTGGTTCCTCCTTATGGGATGGGTGTCTCACTAAATTAAGGGATGAGTGTTCCTTGATCAGTTGGTGATGGTCTAAATGTTGAATCTTGTCTTTATATTACTATATTCCATTATAGGGTTCAATGGATTTTACTCCCTAAGAGGGTTTCCCATGTAGATCTTGTGTTATTTGTGTGATATTGATTATCTTTCTTATTCATTTCTCTAGATGATGTGTATGCTTCATGAATGATAATGTTATTTGGTTAAGGGTTTGAAAGGATTGAAATTCAATTCTAGATTATCTAGCATCATTTATTCACCCCCCCCTCTTAGTGATTGTACCTCTAATAATTGGTATCATAGTAGGACCTTATTTACATATTTAACCACTTGAAGGTGATCTACAGTATAATATGGATAAGAAATTAAAGAAAGAGAATCAATATTTGAAGGCTCACATAGAGGTTACTTATGTAGGTATAAAATCAAGTAAATAAAATTTCAATCAATACAATGCACTTTTTGAGAAGTACATAGGTAATATGAGTGAGTATGATCAAGAATAATCTTAGAATAAGATCATGGCCTCAAGTCTTAAGGCTATCAAGGATGAGTGCATCAAGATCAATAAGGATCTATAATCTTTGAAGGAAAGCTCATGATCAAAATATGATAAAGATAAGATAAAAATTATTGAGGATCAATTAAGGATTACAAAGATAAATCTAAGTTCAAAAAATGAATAATATCTCAAGACTCAGTTAGAAGAGACTAATGCCAAGTTGAGTTCAAAGCAAGGTGAGCATGATGAGCTGAAATCCATTCCTAATTCTATAAATAATATTGTGTTGGAATTAGATATTGATAGGGTGTGAATTAGTATACAAAAATGTACATTAAATTCCAAAACCATTCCATTATTCATCAAATTGATCTAACAAAATAAACATGAAAGCACATACATCCAAAGCATGAATAAGAGCATATATCACATCAACACATCATCTATGTGGGAAACCCTCTTAGGGGATAAAACCCACTAAACCATAAAATATGGAATACAATCCTATAATTAAAATATCTAATTTAGACCATATAAAAATTATCAAGGAACTACCATCCCTTATTTTAGTGAGATTGCAATCCCACAAGGAGCTACCACACCTATCTAGCTGAGTTTCCACAAAAACTAGACCTTTATCAAGTTTCACCTTATAAGGAGGATGCAACCCACTTATATGTTGAGCTACCAGAATAAAACTTATGAACACATCCACCTTTGAACTAATGTATATAACACCTAATGATGGACCTCTGATTATCACACTTTACCTTCACTCACACTCAATCTTCAAATTTATAAGAGCATTGTTATGAAATCATAAATATGACCTAAATGTCATAAAACCATCATAAACCTGATCTACATTTCAACCCATCCAATGGGCACACACAACCTTTCACCTTGCCTTCACTCACCATACACACACTCTTAAACAACCTCTTGAGCATACCCACTCAGTCTGCCTCTTCTAGGCTTATTAGGTCTAATGACCTATGTGACCACCTTCAACACTATGATTAGACAAGAATTTCAAATCATATTCACTCTCTAATATTCCTCACTAACCTGTAACTTATATTTAAAAGTTTATCTCCTTCACTTTACTCCACACTTGGACAACTAGAATAAACAAGCCAATTGGGCCTTGTACTTATACCACTATTTTGGTATACTACATCTTGTTTAGCTAAGATTCTTACCATACTTGTTCAAAATTTTAAATATGTCCTCATATACATTACATGTAATAACAATACATTTCATAGATCAACTAATACCTCATTATCCCCAAACCACCTTTAGGTCTTGGTGAGACGTAAAACAATCAGACCTTCATACTCACACATTACATGTGAGACTACTTGGAACATATTTAAATTATAAAAACACTTTAAAAATATCAAACATATGAAAATATCCTCAAATATATCATTTTTCACACCCACATGGGTCCACACCACTTAGAACATTAACTCAACAATTGGACCTAACAATTAGGTCTCCTCACTCCTTCAAGTCTTTATACAGAAAACACATTCTCAAAATTTTGAAGCAAAAAATAAAAAAACTCACATAACCACATGAGAAAATAATATATCTATAGCTTCCAAGACCTCTTCAACATATCCATGTGTGTTAGACACTCCAACATAAACTAACACACCTTAAACTATCTTACTCAGGATGACCACTCAAACTGGTCATACATAGTCAAAATATATTCAATATATTATGATTATCCACATATGATAAATGGAAAAATATGACACTCAAATCCTTCATATAATTCTTTTATACTTATACAATATTTCCATATTCATTTGACTCATCAATTCTGCTCAAAACACCTTCAACTCGATCTTGCAACATGATCACTCAAACTACCAGTATATTCAACAAACATAGTCAACTTCTTAAGTAATGTTCATACTCAAGATATATTGGTAAAACCTATAAATACCACATATATAATATTAATGGATTCTAAAATATTCCCAAATAGTTAAGTCATCAAGAGATATCGAAATAATATCAAAATAATCTTGAACAATCTTCTCAGGTCACTTCCAGTCCATGAATGACCACATAGTCAACTTTGAACCTTAATAACTATGTATGTACACACTTTTATATATTAAAATTAGGTTAATTATATTCACCATGGATTCCTCTTCATCATTTTTTTTTACATCATGATCAAATTAGTCTTATATCAAAATATATGGACAAATTGTTAAGCACTAGTTTTTCCCTTAGCAAATTCAAATATTCAAATAGCAATGATCACTGTTAAACCTCAGACACTTTGAAATAATATCATGTCCTTGATGCTAAAATTGAATATGAAACATTGATATATTATTATATTTAACTCATAGGTTCCAATTCTCAAATTTCAAACCTTGACATATCTTCTATCATCTCATGTCCTCACTTAGCTTGGCCAATCACAATCCATCGATCTTATTATAAGGAACTTGAAATTTAATGACTTTAAACATCAAACAATTTGAACACTTTGACTTAATAATAAGCATATATATTCAACTATATGATTATATTCTCATCATTTATCTCTATCATTTACCTTTTCCTAGTTTTTAAACATCATGCACTTTTTACCATCTTGTTTCTTCCTGACATCTTGGAGCAAACGTGCTCCATCGATCTTATTCAGACTTGCTCAAAATTTACCACCATTGTATCTAGAATTATTAACTCTCATAAACCATTCAATCTTCACTAGGTTCAAATCATTAACATCATGCAAATTTACTAAGAATGGGGACCAACTATAATATACCTAGAAGGCCAACTTTCAATAGATATATCTTTTATTGTAATCAATCTCACGTCCCAAAATTTTCACCATATGTTCTCCTTTAAAAGATGAATATAACCATGTATCAAAATACTCTTGAAACCTTCACACATATAATATAAATTACCATTAATCTACCTTCTCAAAATCTTCTGTGACAGAGCCAACTATTCTTAGAACTTGTCTGGGAGGCCAATTTTGAACATGCATAACTTTTGATGCACTTTAGAGCATGATCTAAAATTTATCACAAATCAACTAGGTATAAAACTAAAAAAATCAATATGATCACTTTCTCTTGAAATTTCCACAAATGTGAGACATGCCACCATAAAAATGGCTACTCATCTCTTTCTTGCCTAATGCAAATTTGGCTATGAGAAAACACTATCAAAATGCCTAGGAGCCCAACTTTGCACATGCATATCTTTTAATGTACTTTATTTCACGACTTGATAATTATCACATAGAAACTAGGCACAAAAATGAACAAACCCACTCATGTAAATTTTGACCTCATAAACATGATTACTCGACTCTACTTGAGTCCTTTTGTAAAATTAGCTAAATATGAGAATATAGTGAATTCTATCTGAGTAGCTAACTTTGCATCCTCATATATTCGACTGTGATTCATTGCATGACTTGATATCTAGAAAATAATAAATAGAGACTAATGTGATCATAACCATATAACAAACTCCCCTTGACTCATTCCCACATGGTAATTATGATGTCATAAAACTACCTATTCATATTTTCTACCACTAGACCAATCTTGCCAAGATGGCTATAGTGAAGAACCAAATTAATACCACTCATGCAAAAAATCACTCTAACCAAAAAAGACCTTTGATATGACCCCTTTTGCATACTCAATAATTTAGACTCATCCCTAATCATCTTTAAATAGTCAAACTTTGAAGGTCAACCAAGATTACTTTAAGCATACTAGGACAAGCACATTACACACTTTGTCATTATCACTTACGATATCAAGGCACTTCATCCACTCACTAGAACATCTCCATGACATCACCATGACATAATTTACAATAATCCAACATATTTAAGATCAATCATATATATTAAAGGATGACATGGCTAAATAAACTAGAAGGGATAAGGAGACTATCCAAGTTCTCAGAATTTAGTTAAAGGATGCAATCTCAATTATGAGAGCTAAAGAGGATGAGAATGTTCAATTGAAAACCAATCTAGATTCATTAAAGGATGAGTATGAACAATTTATTATCAAGGTAAAAAAGGATGAGAAAGACTAAGATAGGTCAACTCAAGACAATAAGGATGCAAGCACCAAGTGCAACATGAGAAGACCTATCAGGTAACCAAAGCTATAAGGTATGAAAGTTCATTTCATGGTCACTACTTTGCATGTAATATTTTTGGTCATAAGGTAAAAAAACTAAAGAAGGAAGAGAAATTGGTCAGCTAGAGGTATAGATAATGTAGTCTACTATAATTATCATGACATGAGACATATTGCTAGATTCTACCCCATAATGCATGGGAAAAAACTAACCCAGGTATAGAGACCTAAGATAGTCAAGCCTAAGCATAATGAACCTAAGAGACAAGATGTTATTTGTTTTAGTTGTCATAAATTTGGTCATATTACAAGATATTTTATAATCAAGCTCTCAAGTCATAAGAAGGTGCACATACATCCTAGTGTTCTCAATAAAGGTCAATCCTTGGTATAGAATCCTAAAGAAGTGAAGACCAAGAAAACTAATTTAGTTGAGCTGAAAGATCAAGGTGGACTGTCTGCTAAAGCAAAAGAGGAATCATATATGAATAAGGTTCAATAATGACAAGAGAATGTTTTATCTATCTAAATAGAAAAGGAGAACCAAAAGTTAGTTCAATATAAGCTCAAGGAAAAGACCAAAGTGCTAATTAAGGCTAGTTCTAAGGTATGTATAGATCCAAGAGAACATCCTATTGTTATTGATCAAGTTTAATATAAAGAACATCATTTTTCAATACCTAGTGATGAGGTTATTTCTTCAGATGAAAAGATATGTCATGAATCTATGTCATTTCCATATGTTATCAATTTTATCCTAGAATAAAGGAGAATATTGTAGTGAATGAGAAAGTTGCTTCTCTTAAGACTAAGAAGAAGAACTATTAGTATTAGATGACCAAGGAGGAGAAGGAATATGAGGAGTTGTGGAAAACTCTTGATTTCACATTGTTCTAGGACATTGTGGGTTAGGGTGTCTTTATCTAGGCTTCAAAAGACACTTGACAACAAGAAGAAGCATGGTATATGTTATTTGAGCTTTGTTTGATGTTGTAGGACAAGAAAGATATTTTTAAAATGTGTTTGGCTAAGGGGGAGCAATGAGTTTTATGAATCTACTCCAAAGTGTTGTGATGGAATGATTCAGAAGATATATTTAGGGACAGTTATCCTAAAGTCAAAGTTTTGGCCAAATCTTTGAAGGATGGTCTAGTTAGTCAAAGTGGTGAAGAATGAAGCTATGTGTACAAAATCTTATAATAGGAAATCAAGATCTCTAAGTGTCTGATCAAGTATGGTGAGTTGTCAAAATCTTATATTACATAGAAAGGTATGTTGATCACATTATATTGTGCTCAATGTGTATTCAAGGTTTTTGGTCTTGAAGATAAGAACTTATCAATTTTTATTACTTAAATTGATTGATCAAATGTTGAAAGACTGAAGACAAGGTTGATATAGAGTATGATGATAATGTGTTATCACATTTTTTGATATCATATAGGTCTCAAAGTTATACAGATGTCAATTTAAGTATACTATGGAGGTCACAGTGTTCTAAATATAAGATGTTTCCATAAGAGTTTTGACTAAAGTGTGAACAGTGTTGAAGAATTGTAGGCAGACCTTGCTCATTGAGAAGACTTATTGAATATGTCATGATCCAAGTGAAGCATGGAGTTAGGGGGAGCTAAATCAAATATTTTGAAAGTCTTGAATAGATATGCATGATGTGAGGGGGATTATATGTGAGATATTATACTCATGGTGTAGATATGAAGATGTCTTCTACAATTATTAATTCAAGAAGATTGATATGATGACTTGATCAAAACAAGTCATATGTTTTGACAATGTATTGAATCTTCATGCATGAGCAAAGGGAGCTTGTTAGATCTATAGGTAGACAAGTCCAAGGATGAGAGAATCATAAGTTCATATTGGTGTATGTTAAAGAATATATGACATGATATGGATCATGATGTTAGGGGGAGATTTCTAATCTTTTTGAGTAGTTTGTCAAGGTCCTTAGGATTAGAAGATGATCCTGCTTTGTCATTATGTTAAAGGGGAAGAAATTACTTAAAGAGAGAGATAGAGTCTAAGCATAAAATTTTGTATTAGAATTTGACATAAATGAAAAAATGGGATATTATTGGAGGTTTTTCAATTATGTCTCCAAGGTGACCAAGGATGTTGATGAGGTGTCATGTGTGCTAGAATGACAATGACAAAGTGTGTTTTAGTGTTCTTACATAGTTATTTAATGTTAAAATTGGATAGGTAGATGTTGGATGTTATTTATAGTATTTCCATGTTTCATAAAAACTATGGGGTGTTTTGAGTGCTTGGAGTTCTTATGGAAGTGAAAGGAATTCATCAAAGCAATCATATGAGTGTCTAGGTTCAAGTAGTCATCTTGGAAAACAAGGTTGAGTAAGTAGTTTAATGATGTCATATTTCAAAAATGTGAAGGTTTCAAGAGTAGATTGATATATTGATATATTATCCTATGTGATGATATTATGTGGTCCAATTTTTAGGTCTAGACATGGTGTGTAGTAAAAGTTATTAAGGTGTAAATATGGCTTTCCAAGTAGAGTTCACTAAGTTCCCATAATTAGCCAAATTTACAATATTAAAGATCTCATATGAGAGTTAAATATTCTAGATGAAGATATAATGTAGATAATGCAATATTATATATGGAGATATAATAGTGAGTGAGTGATCATGCATATAGAGGTCAATGGTGCACGTGAAGTTAATATGTCAAAGGTTCCTAAGATTGCACGCACTAGTGACATGTGTCTCAATCATGATGATTTGATATAATATCAATAGAAAATAGGTATTCATGCATATGGATATCAATGGTCAGGTTTTATTCAAATATTTAATTCTTATAATTCATGTGAGACTTATAAGTGGCACAAGAGCAGGGACTGATAGAAATATGCTCAAAAGGCACGTGAGGGTGCCAAGTGTCTTAATTGTGGAAGCATAGATCAATGATAAATGGTGAGTGTTAAAGATTTAAATTTAGGAGTCTCAAAAGGAGATTGATGGAGTGTATTTAATCAAGCTTTTAGGGATCATGAGATAAATACAAAGTGTTATATGATTAACCAATTATCATTGCTATTTGAATTAGTAAAAGGATAAACCAATGCTCATTATTTTGCTTATATCTTTTGATCTAAGATGAATTTATTGATGGTGTAAAATTAAAATTTGAAGAGTAATTAAAGGTAAATCTATATAAATTATTTATAATTTTTGAATTTCTATAAATTCAAAGCTATTGAACTCCAAAGTTGACTATGTATTTGACCATGTTATGTAAGTGACCAAAGAAGAATATTTGAGTTATTCTTGATAGTATTTTGATGTTTCAAGATAAAAAATATATTTTATAGTGTTATAAAATACATAAGGACAATTTATGAAGATTTTTTAGGTTTTAAAAATCCATATTGAGTGTGAAACATTGCTTATAAGTTGATCATCTTTGTTGAATGCATTGGTAGATTGAGTGACCATGTTATAGGAGTGAGTTGAAGGTGTTATGAGTAGAATTGAAGAATAAAATGAGTATGGAAATGTTATATAAGTATATAAGGATTATTATAAAATATCTAATTTCATTATATTCCCCTAATCAGATATGGAGAGTTAAAATAGTATAAATGTATTTTGATTGTGTGTGACCAGCCTAAGTGGTCATTTTGAGAGAGTTGATTTGAGTGCTTAGAGCCTATGTTGGAATGTATAAAGCATATGGATGTTTTTAATAGGTCTTAAATGGTTCACCCATGTGATATAATCATATGTATATGTGAAATATTTGAGTTTTTGCTTCAAAATTTTGAGACTGTGTTTTCTATGTATGAAGACCTGAAGAGCAAGGATACTTAATTAGTAGGTTCAAGTATTGATATTGGTGTTATAGGTGGCATGGAACCATGATAAAGTGATAAATTTTATATTGGATATAATTTTTATTTTTTGTAAGCATTGGTAAAGGATGAAGGTGGTCCAAATAGTCTCACATGTAACATGTGAGTATCAAGGCCTAATTATTTAAGGTCTCACCAAGACCTAATGGTGGTTTGGGGATAATGAGTTAATTAAAAACATATTAAGAGTGGGGTTATCACATGTAAAATATGTATGGACCTATGTTAATTTTGGTTCAAATATGTAAAACATCTTGGCTGACCAAGATGGGTTAAAGGAAGAGAGTGGTATAAGTATAAGGTCTAATTGGACTAATTTAGTAGGTTGTGCAAGTGTGGATTCAAGAGAAGGAGAGAGACTTTTAAAGAGAATGTATATTTAATTGAATACCATCAACGAGTCAATAGGATCAGTCATGCTTTTTTGATCAAGTTGATGAAGGTGAACACATAGGTCATTTGACCTAATAAGCATAGAAGAGAAAAAATGAGTGAGTAAGCTTTAGAGGCTATTTGAGAGTCATCCACAAGGGTGTTTTGGATGCATGGATTGTGTGTGAAATTTTGTGAGAGTGTAAATTGGAAACATTAAAATTAATATAATTCCATCATTAAGTGTATAAGACATTAGATCAAAGATGGAGATTAGATCAAGGTAGTTGGATTGGTACTTGGTTTCCTATGGGGTTGGTTCTTCCTTGTGGGATGGGTTTTCTTTAATCAGTTGGTAGTGGTCTAAATCTTGAATCTTATCTTTATATTACTATATTCCATCTTATAATTAAGATAATTCCATCATCAGGTGTATAAGACATTAGATCAGAGGTGGAGATCATATCAATGTTACTGGGTTAGTACTTGGTTGCTTAGGGGGTTGGTTCCTCCTTATGGGATGGGTGTCTCACTAAATTAAGGGATGAGTTTTCCTTGATCATTTGGTGCTGGTATAAATGTTAAATCTTGTCTTTATATTATTATATTCCATCTTACAAGGTTCAGTGGGTTTTATTCCCCAAGAGGGTTTCCCACATAGATTTTGTGTTATGTGTGTGATCTTGATTATCTTTCATGTTCATTGCTATAAATGATGTGTATGATTCATGAATGATAATTTTATGTGGTTAAGGGTTTGAAATGATTAGAATTGAATTTTGGATTATCTAGCATCACTGATTCACCCCCTCCCCTCTTAGTGATTGTACCTCTAACAATAACTTCCATGAAAAAATGCATGTGACCAAAAGATCATAGAGATAATAAAAGACCCCTATACACTCAATTTTTTGGAATTAGTCAAATAATTCAATGCCTAGTTTTATGAATGATTGATAACAAGGTAGACATTTCCCAAGTTGCCTAGAAGGTCAAAATGACTTGATGATTATGTTTTCTCTTCAAATTAAATTGTTTGATCTTGGGATAATCTATGAAACCTCTGTAGGTCCTCAGAGTACATGAATAATCTATTTATTAGCACATGTGGGTTGTAAAAAGTATATAAAATGGCTTAAATTTGTAGTTTTTAGGCATAAATTAGGTTATAGAGATATACGCAGACCTTTTGATCATTTTTGGAGGTCTATTAACCTATACAGAGGTTTTTGAGTCTCCACAAGTCCTTCAAAAGGCTCTCAAGGTGCCAAAACAATTTTTCAAGTTGTACTAAGTCTTGTAGAAGACTACCTTCTTGAAAACAAGAAGATAAATAAGTTAAAAAATTGGTCAAGGTCACTAAGGTCCAGACATAAACATGAACTAAGTGTCACCAAGCATAATAACAGTTGTATGTAATTAATACCAACACTAATATGTAGTGTGGAGGTGAAAACTAGGCTAAGAAGTTTAGGCCCATGTATCAATCATTAGTTCCAATCAAGAGGATATTTTTAAATGAAGAAAGATGAGTTATGGGGAGGTCAATAGTCACTCAATGCCACCTTGAGGAAGACATCATTTCACTAAGATAACACATGTTGAATAGATTTAATAAACCTAGCTATTTTTAGGATTTATTATTTTTAACTTGCTTCATCATGAGATGACACTTGTCATAGGATTTTCCAATGTCTATCTTCTCTCTCCTTTTCATTCTCTTTTATATGTACTCCCTTATTTGGCATTTTAATGGATCATCAACCTAAGTATGGAAAATCCCAACTCATGTAAACACTTTTACTTAACTTTGATATGAACACAAGATAATTTCCATCCTTATTAATGTTATAGTTAGTGTAATTTCATGGCTAGTTGATGAATGTTTGTAATAATGTCATATTTCTCCTCATTTATCTTATCACTTTACCTATTTTTAGGTTGTTATTCATCTTCGTAAGTAATATGGAGTGTGTTAGATGGCCTTTCATTGGCTAAGTGTGGATATTGATTCATTAATGTCTCTTGTGAGACCTCTTAATCATCCTCTCTTAGTTATTTTTGTGATTTTTACCTTTATAATGAAATACTAATGCTTAGAGGCTCATACTAAGTTGGTATAATATGTTTCAATACTTGTTCATGTTATTAGTGTAGTATAGGGAAGTGAAGTGTATTAATTTGGTGCATCACCTCCTTTCTTTGTTTACTTTCTCTCTCTCTCCCTCTTTCATAGAAAGTAATAGGTTTAGTAGTGATTCTAGGTGAAGCATCAAGTGAGATATCCCTATCTAGAGATTCACCTCATTTATTAGTCCACCCATAGCCTAGAGGTGTCCCTATGATATCACCTAAGTGATGAGGCTTGAAAACCCTCCTTAATGGTGCAATTTAGTGTCATAATAGTTCTAACATGCTTGGTGGGATAATGATTTCATCCATTAAATAATAATTGATGTTTCTCTTAAATACATCAGCCTTTAAAGGAATGAACACAATCATAAATGGTGACTCCAAGTGAACCATAACTAGTATAAGTAGTTCAAGTGTCTAAAAATTATAAATTTGTATGTATTCTCATCACTCATTTGATCAAAATGCATACTATGTGGCTTCACATTATTCATATTAGATTGATAAAATTCATGTATTTACCCAAAATTTCCCTCAAATAGTATCATATTATCCCTACCAAGGTTATCAATAGTCTTATATTCCCTCTCCCACTCCAACTCATCCTCCTTGGCAGTTTACTTATCCCTCTAGCCAACCTTGTCAAAGTTATGTTGCTCTTACTTTGGCCTTCTTAGACTTCAAAAAAACCCTTTTAGAAATTTAACTACAAATTAGAGACATTAATATAGAATAATAAACTAGTGTAATTGTTCCTAATCCTCTCATTCAGAGTGAAGTTATTCAAATGATGAAGAACTTAATACATTTGACCAAGTCTTAGTGGGAAACTATTGGGAGGTAAAATTAGTACATACCAATAGATGATGTGATGGAGATAAGAGGCTTGATTAAATATATGGAGAGTAACTTAGTGGCTCATGAAGGATGGTTAGTGACCTATGAAAAGAAGCAAACTCAATATAATCATCCTTATATTCATTATCCTACTCCACGTCAACCTTCTCTTGCTCCTAACTTTTTTTAACTTACAATATACCATCAAAAAATATTTGAGTCTATGTAATATTCATCCACTCTTCCTCAAGAAGTTAGATCAATAAATTTACCAAGTCTGTCAATTTATTCACCCATCCCTTAGGTTGTATCTATCCTTAAAATCCAAGATACAACAAATTTTGATAGAGTGATTGAGGAGTGAAGGATAAGACTATAACAATCTTAACATAATTTCCTTCTCTATCTCTCCAATAATCCTTCAATGAACCTAACCATCCCAAAAACCTAAGTTGGAAGGACACTCTATCAAGTTTCAAGCAAGCCAATGAGTTATCTTTCCATCCTACCCTCTCCTTTTATGAATGAAAACCTATTACATTGAGGGTAGAAAATGAGCAGTCAGTTGAAAAGGAGAACTTGTCAAGAAAAGATGATGAGGTGGATGTCCTTGAGAAGAAAAATTATTCAACTATAAGTGATCCTCAAAAAGGATATGAGGAGAGTAATTACAGTGTGTATGATGAAGAGATCCTGCTTAGTAGTCCTTTTTATCAAGAATAAATTAATGGTAGCCTCTAATCAAAATGACAATCTTGAATTTTATGAAGAAGAAAAATTTTATTAGGCATGGCAATAATTGTACCATAGTTTCATGGAAGAAGTTGAGTTTCTTGACAAGCATTTGATTCCCCTAGATCAAGAAGCTGATTCCAACATGAATTTAAATAAGTTGGTAACCCCATAAAATAACCCAATTCAAGTTTTATACAAGAGAAACATGATTAATTATACATTGAGTGGGTAGATAAACTTCCATTCTACATGGAAGAGGAGAAAAACCAATCTAGTTGTCATGGATTGAGTCTTGATGAAGGGGTTCATGATGATCATGCATTAATTGATCAAGTTTCAATTGAGTATGAGATAAACCTTCTTAAATACACCTTGCTCATTAGCCTTATTGAACCTCATGAGCAAGATGAAAGTTTTAAATAAAATTTAATGGCTTCTATTGAGTAAGAGATGGATTTTGAAGAAGTAAATTTGAAATTATATCTTGATTTTATTGAAGACTTTGAAGTGATAGACAAGTCTGTTGTACCTAATGAGAATGGTAAGAATGAGATTAAATTTGGCATACTTTAAAGTGATCAAGAAGAAGATTCCTTTTGGGAAGAACTAGAAATATTTTATTTAAGTCTGGATAGTAAACCTACATCCCATGATGATAATGCTAAGATGGTTATCTTGGTTAATGAACATGGTGAAGACATGAGTGAGAAGGATCTTGAATAAAATGTCACGGTTGCTAGTTTTGTTGAATGCAATGAACAAGTTCAATAAGGTCTTGATGATATGTGGTTTTTCTATTTGGACATGTTCAAAGAATTTGAAAATATCAATAGGTTAACACCTCTAGAATGATAAAATGAAATTGTTGTTAGGAGGTCCAAAGCTCCTAGTAAGACAATATGTCTTACAAGTCATCATCAAGAGGTTAAAGTTAATGATGTAGAAAGATATAAAGGATATGATACTCTTCAAGGTGAGAAAAAGGTAGAGCTTAGTGAGCCAATAGAAGATGAGGTTGTTACTTCCCTCATGAATCAAAGTGTGGTCACATTGGAGGTGTCTCTCATCAACAAAATCAACAAAAGGTAAGTTATTAACTTCAAGGTGAATTTTCTTTTATTGAAGACATGGTTTTTGTTATTTATCCACTTGAGTTCAATCCAAAGACAATGGTGGTCCAAAAAGGAGCTGATAAATCAAGAACAAGTTTCAACACTAGATTGTACATCATTCTTGTTCATAACATGAAGAAGACTTAAGAATTTATCCTTTTGATCTAGGAGGATCAGACCTTAAAGGTTAGTTTTATATAGTAGTTTCTTGTTTTGTTTTCCCTAAGTGATTCTTAGCAATGTATGTGTCTTGCTTATTTTGATTATCTTGTTGGTGTGTTTATTTTTATTTTTTTATGTGTGTTAAATTTAGTTAGTTATTTCATCTTTTTCATGAGGATTTTATGTCAATTATCAAGGTAATTTTAAGTTTGTGTTAAGATGAGGTGACCCCATATCCCAATGGATGCTATAAGGCTACCAATCTAGATGCATAGCAATCATGTAATCCCAGGAGGTTGCCAAAGATGTTGGACAAAATTAGCCACCATGGATGAGTATCATTCAAAATTTTGGTCATAATATTCCTAACCTTTTTGATATTCATATGAAGTGCTTTGTCTTGGTCATAATGATATTATAGTGATAAACCTTGTGTGGTTATTAGTAGATTTTAGGGTCTCCTATAATTTTTTGAAGTGATGTCAAATCACTTAGTCTTTTTATCAGTGTCATTCAAGGTGGTCACTTCCAATGTCTTTAACAGAAGTTAAGGTAATTTTGAGAAAGTTAATGTTTTTGAGGTTAATGTTTTGCCTAATCTAGGCCTTCCTAAAACCTTTATCCTACATAAGTCTTCATTTTTATGGGTAATATGGTCTAATACAACCAATTAAACCTTGTCATGGATAATAAAAGCATGTGAACTAAGTCATTTCAGTGAACCTCAAGTCTTATAGGTCATTTTGCATAGTGTAAGTCATTTCAAATCCTTTTAATACTTGGTCAACATATTTTAAGCCCTAAAATAACATAAATGAGTCAAATATAGATTCATGTACATCTATTTCACCCTTTTCAACCTTTGTAAGTCATTTTCAATGTGAATATGATCAGATATAAGTTAGAGATGTTAGTCTTAAGCCTGAAAGAACAATGTTGGCTTACAAAACCATTACAAACATATGTGGTGGGATATGAAAGAGATGAAAAATGAATTTTAAAGAGTTTATAAGTTCATGGGATGTTTCATAAATTTCATCAAGGTAAAATAATGTTATAAAAAGTTTTCAAAAGTCAAAAAAATAAAAAAACCCACTTCATTTCTCCATCGGGTTCTTTGTAGGATCAAGAAGGCCAATCAGTTTGTGGATGGTACACAGAGGAGAGAGATTTGGATTTAATTAAAATAGGGTTTTATATTTTCCATTATTCCCTTGAAATTATAGTAATTATTTCTAGGTTTGGATGGATATGCTCTATGAACAATCCTTAACAAATTAAGGTGCCTTTACAACCTCTTAAAACCCCATAGGCATGGTTTTCTTTGTCTCAACAAGTTTGGAAGTTTATGTATGAAAATGGATAGTTTTTTTATATTTTAAAATTTATACATATCCATCCCACATCATATTTCACCATCACTTGGCACGTGTGGGTAGTCAAATATCATGAAAACGTTGTGTTTGTTGTTTTTAAAGATGATAGGCAGGGTTGCCAAGGGTAAAAGATGTTTCATGCATTAAAATGATGTTTCTAATTTATTAAACATTTTTAATTTTCCTCCATCCTTAATAAATCCCACATAATTTATTTCTTTCACCAATTAAGGGTACAATCCTCAAAGAGACAATATATAGATCTAGATGGTATGTTTTGGAGAGACACTACAAGTTTTGTGTTAAATGTGAGATATGAGGATGTTTTTAATGAGATATAATAATATAAATGTATTAAAATATTACATAAAATTATACCATTCCTATATAAAGAACCAACACACCAATTATCACTTACATATTTCTTTGTAAGATTGGCTAATATGATTGTGAAAGGCATGATAAAAACTAGTTGGGCTACTAAGGATAACTTGCTTGGTCCAAAACATGTAGGAGAGAATACAAAAAATGTGTATAAATTTAAAATGGTATCATTAATTTATTCTTAAGTATCATAGGTAAGTTAATGTAATAAAATTCAAAAAATTCTAATAGGTGCAAAGTCATGAAAGAACATTTCTTCTTGTGGATTCAATCTTTTCAAGAAACCAATAAAGATGGTTGGTTTATTGTTGAAAATAGGATATATTTCACCTCATAAAGTTATTGAATAATGTTTCATAAATTATTAAATTAAGGAAACAACAATAATAAGTTCATTTTATTGCATATTGGCTAGATTTGTATACACACACAAGCTTGCACATAAAGCTTGGTGAAATTATGCAATTTTTTTAGGAGAGTTGATGTATGAAAGCTATTTTAAGGTGATGAAAACATTATAATAAGTTTATATAATGTGTATAATAAGTATAATTATCCATATTATTGTTTTAAAAAGTATATACATACAAATTCAAGCTCAATCATGAAGCTTAAAAAATACACCTACAAGCTTAAATGAAGACCTACATGTCTACCTACTAAAAGCATGGAATATGTATTTTTGTGTTTGGAATATAAGTATGAGATTTTTTATGGGTTTAAATGGTCCTATAATAATATTTAATAGAGGATGAAACCAATTAAAATTGAGTATAATACCAAAACATGATTCCTAGGGTTAGATTGGCTTAATTATCAACAAACCCTCATAATGGGAAAATTAGGTTCTAGATATTTTGGAGAGCAAGTAATTTTTGGAAAACATTTTGAGACATTATATAATTTTTTCCAAACCCATTTGAGTAAATCCAAATCAATAAAAGGCATTCTGAATACTTTAGGCCTAAAATGCATTCTCTCTACCCACACAGAGTCTTATAATGCCCGAGAGACTATTTTTGAAGCCCATAATTCACTTGAGAAAATGAATGGGAATAATTAGATATGGGAGGTATTGAAGAGGTTATAAAAATATAATATTATGGCATTGTTTATTCCTCATGGATTTTATATTATATGAACAACCCCTAAGAAGTAAAACCACCCAAAACCCTCATGTCACCTTGCTATAAGTGCAAGAAGGTCTAAAAATTTGCATTAAAATTTTAGGAAAAAATACATGGGACCAAAATATCCTAGGGATAAATTAATACCCCTACGTACTCAATTTTTTTGGATTTATTTAAACAATTTAAGCCTTGGTCTTTATGAATGATTGCTAACAAGGTAGACACCTCCTAAGCTTCCTTGAAGGTCTAAATGACCTGATGACTATGTTTACTCTTAAAATGACTTCAAATTAAATTATTTGTCTTGGGATAATTTGAGTGATGTCTATAGGTCTTAAGATTACCTGAATAATCCATTTATTTTCATGTATGGGTTGGAAAAATTATATAAAATGAATTAAATTTGTAGGCTACTGGCCTAAATCAAGGTATAAAAATATATCTAGACCTTTTGATCATTTTTAGAGGTCTATTAACCATATATAGATGTATGCTAATATTAATAAGTCCTTCATAGGGATATTAAGGTACCAAAATGATTTTCTAAGTTGTACTAAGTCTTGTATAAGACTACCTCCTTGACAACATGAAGATAAAGAGTTATGAACCTAACTGAGATCACTAAGGGCCTGAGATAAACATGAACTAAGTGTCACCAATGGTAAGGAGAGTTGTATGTATTGAATATAAAAACTAATAAGTAGTGTGGAGATGGAAACTAGGCTAAAAATATCAAGCCCATGTGTCAAGCATTAATTTTAATAAAGAGGATAATTTCAAATGAAGAAATATGAGTCATGGGGAGGTCAAGAGTCATTCAATGCCACCTTGAGGAAGACATCATTTAACTAAGATGACACATTTTGAAGAGATTTCATAGACCTACCTATTTTTAGGATTTCTTATTTTTAACTTTCTTCATAATGAGATGACACTTATCATAGGTTTCTCCAATATCCATCTTCTCTCTCCTTCTCATTCTCTTCTATATGTACTACCTTTTTTAAGATTATAATGGATCCTCAACCTAAGTATGGAAAATCCTTACTCATGAAAACACTTGTACTTGCCTTTGATATGAATATAATCTAATTTTTATCCTTCTTAATTACATAATTAGTGTAAATTTCATGGCTATTTGATGAATGTTAATAGTAGTGTTATACCTCTCTCTCATTTATCCTATCTCCTTTTCTATTTTAAAGTTATTAGTCATATTAGTAGGTCATATGGACTGTGTTAGATGTTATTACATTGGTTAAGTGTGTGTATTGATTCATTAGTGTCTCCTATGATACTTCTTGATCATCCCCTCTTAGTTATTATCTTGATTTTCACCTTCATACTAAAATACTAATACTTAGAGGCTCATATTAAGTTAGTGTAATAGGTTTCAATCTGTGTTCATGTTCTTAGTGAAGTATACGAAAGTGGAGGGTATAATTTGGTGCATCACCTCTTTTATCATTAGCAATTATCTATTTCATATTTTAAGCCTTATTTATTTGTCTTCTAATTTAACTTATGTCATTCTATAAGTATGTCTCCCTTAAGACAGATTTGGTAGTTATAGGTGCACTATCCAATTGTTCCTCAATAGATTTAAGGGATCATTATTGGAAATATTTTATGTTGTGGTTATTTATTTGATTATTTATATGAATCATCCAATTATATGTGACATGAAACTTTCAACATTAGATAACTACAGGTTTAATCATGGTTTTATTCTGCATTTGAGAGGTGAATCTCCCTCGAATGATAGGGATTTTAAGTTTATTAGGAATTTTTAACTAAAAAGTACAAAAATGGGAGAAATGATAAATATAGGAATTGATAGAGAATAGAGATAAATGGAAGGGATAATGGGAGATTATCAGTGGGATAAACACATAAAACTTCATAGATGACCCAAATTAAATATAAATAGGTTAGATATTTCAACAATGTAAACATGTATCTTTAGAAAGACACCAAATGGATGAATGAATTTCAACACCAAATGGGATTCAAGACACAAATTTATATGGAATTATTCTATAATTATTGTTGGAAATGAATACAAAGGTTTTATTTCCTACTTTTAATTATGATTTTATTTATCCTCAAATAATCCAAGTTGGAATCTTTCGATCAACATGTAAATGAAAACACACAACAACTGATGAGAGAGAATAAATATTACCTAAAAACTCAAACTCTTCCTTCAAACTATATTAGGTGTATGTAGCACAAAGCCTATTCTCAAGGGTTTTCATCACAAATTTTTCAAAGCCAATATTTTACACTTAATAAATAAAATATAGGATTTAATGGATTTATTTTTTCATAAATTATAATGCAAATTTCACAAAAAATAAACAATAAAAATAAATAAAGAAGTTGATTCATATTATAGACTTAATTCAATAATATTCACAATATTACTTGAAAATGAATAACTCAATACAAAAATGCAACAACATTTTCCCATGAACCAAGAGGAATAAAATCTGAACCTAGTTATAATGACAATCATCCTATTTATAGGTTATAAAGGCATAACCACCTTGCAACCAAATAATAACCACATTTTCAATAAGAACATTCTATTTTATAATTCACTCTTATATTATGACTTAAAAAGTGAAATATAACCTTTTTAGTTGATATCAAAAAGTATAATAAAGAAATAGAAAGTTAGAGAGGAAAAATGTATTCTGGGTGATTATGAAGAGAAAAGACTCTTTTTGATGAGAAATATGATGATCTTCTATTGAAACTATATTATACTCATATTTTTCTGAATATTTGAGATTGTACATTTTAAATTTTTAAACAACTTGGATAATTCCTTCTTTCATAAGAACAACTACATGAGCCAAAGGAGCAAGCCAATAGTATGATGTGTTAGTTGATTCTTCAATCCTCTTGAAAATACCTTTTATTTCATTTGACATTGAAAGTCCTAAAAATATTCATCTAGATAAAAAAATATTTAAATTCATGCATTGATCTCATAAGTGTGAATAATTATCTTCAGCTTTGTCAAGAATAACTTTAGAGACAAATTATTTTTATCTATGTTAACCATGTCTCTCAATTTCTTAATCATATTGTTTCACGTCCAAAATTATTTATTTGTAGTTAAAGTTAATAATAATGATCATATCAAATAATTCAACCTCAAAATTGATACGTACAGGGTTTTGACCAGGTTCATATTTACCCATATTTCTTTATTCAACCAAGTTTTACTTAGAATATTTTCACATTTCTCATGATTTTTACCCAAAATTATTGAGTAATGTTTTTATTTATTTGCATAGTTTTATCATGAGGTTCAATGTCGAAGGTGATGCCTATAGAGATTATATCTACATTAGTAACCAATTGATCATCTACAAATCTTATTTCCTTGATTTATGAATTATAATACTTGGCACATGCAAGCACTAAATATGCACACTGAATGAATGTTGTAAATGTAGCAGTATGTGTAAGTCTGCTATCTGAAATTGGTTATCCCATTGTAGTTATTTTTTTAGCATTCATCCTCTCCCATAATTCATTAGTGTCCATGTGATTCTTGTTAATATTAGATATATTCAATATTTCTATGTCCAAAATAGAAATAGTCTCATATCCCATGTATTTAAACTTAATTTTTGATGGGGTGGCCAATAGGATAATAACTTGACCAAGTAGATTCAGGTTGTTTTTATCAATATCTAGAGGGAAAAAATAATTTTATGGAAGAACTAATTTTAACATAGTAGAAATAAAGTTTTGCATAATATTGCAAATGATAATTTTGGGTCATTTGCAATTGTTAGTTCCTATAACTCTAATATGAGAAGAAAAAATATGTGAGAGAGAGAACATTGCCTTCTAGATCAAATGGTGTTTTGAATATCTATTCCAGCATACAATGGTTATCTTGAACATGTAAGCAGACTTTGAACAACATTCAAGATTTCTTGAGATTTTAAATGACATATTTTATTTTTCCAAGATCAATTAGAGTTGAATTTGGAGGTTTTAGAAAACCTTTGTGTATGAAAAAGGTGTCAGGGGGCTTTGGTGTCAAAATAGTGACCAAAACCATCTTTTTAAGAAATCCAAAGAGAAAAATGTGATATCACATTTGAAACTATCTTCAAATCTATATTTCAAAACCACCAAGGAGAAAAACTTGATATTGTATACCACTATTTAAACTATGAACTTTTCTTCATATTTTTGATATCATCTTGCATATAAAATGCTTGTTTAAAACCTACAGTCAAATAACTCTACAAACTTCATATCAAAACAAAGATTAATATGTATTATTTTTTAAATAAATATTTTTTTCTTTAGTAACATCTCTATGGAGTCATTTTTGTTTTAAAATACCTAGCTTGTAATGTAAAAGATTATCTCAGAGTCCATAATAAACAACTTTACATAATAAACAAAGGAAAGTCACATCCAATAACATGTTTTAGATATTTATAAATTAATGTGAGGCATTATGAGAGTTAGTTGGAATTGTGAGATAGTACCATAGTTTGAAACATGGAAAATAGTGATAAGAATAATGCAATCAAATTATTATCATACTCAAAAAATGTCATTGGGAGTGCAACTCAAAGGAGGATTGTTTGCATGCATAGGGATGAGTATCAAATTAGAACGGCATTGATCAAAAGTAAAGCAATTTTAATCCATATGTATGTATTTATTTAGCCCACAATGAAGGATTTCATAGTTTTTTAGAGACTTTTAAAATCACAATAGACTTTTAAACTAGTTTTTGTATGCAAATCAAGCTTGTAAAGATCGTATGTTGAAAATAGACATCATGAAAGCCAAGCGTTATAAAAATAACTTAAAGTTTTCCATGGATAATTGCTAAGTAGAATTTAAAACATCTTTTTTTTGTAACACTTTTAATGTTTTTTGAAGGATTTGGTGGCTTATAACAATGGTCATGGAGATAGATGCATGGATTTGGAGAACTTTCATTATGGAAAGAATAATATAAAAATAAAAATAATAATTATTCCTTATAAAACATGCATATTGAGCACTATGGAAACCAATTAATTCATTTATAAATATATGGTAGGATCTAAGAATTATTATTACATAGAAAGTGATCTTATGAGGGTTTCACAATGCAAAACTAAGTTTTATAAGCCACATGAATTTATTTGGATGTTTACTACTAGTATGACAAGCCTAATAGGAGACAAATGCATGCAAAGTAACCTTTGAAATCTATAATATTTAAAAATAAATTTCAAAATACATATGACTTGACAACTAGACCATGTTTAAGATTTAAAATAGATGTTTAAAAGCTTTAAATAGACATAATGTGTCTTAGGAGTAGTTATGCGTGAAAAATAGGCTTTAGAAAGCTACAATATGCCAAAAATATTACAAAATTCACATGAAACAACTTGAAAACTATTGTAGCCTTCTTAAATCTCATTTTCAAATTTGACCAGGCAATTTACTTTGTAAACAACTAGAAAAAATGATTATCCATATTTATTATGTTTGAAATGGCCTTCAAATGTTATAACAAATTGGTGAAGACAATTATAAATTTTGAAAATAACCTTTGAACTCCTTAGATATGAAATGAACCCTAGATCATTAGGATTTTGGGAAGATCAACCATGAATGAATGATATAGTTTATAACCATGATTGAAATTCAAATATTATTACAATATTACTCTAAAAATTATGTTAAGAATGCTAATTACAATTGAAAGGAGACTCAATTTTAATGACTCGGTAGATAAAAAATCTTGAAAATCTACATTTTGATTTTTGGTGAAAATAGTTGGCTCTGACTGGGAAATTTGAACTACAAGGTATGAAGGAGATATCCATAATATGGTTTCATAGATAAGAATTTTACTTATTGGAAAATAGAGTCAATCTTAATGCCTAAAAAATTCATTGTCCTTGTCTTCAAAACATCTCCAATTTTCTTTAACAGAGCAAGTAGGAAAATTCTAGAATATTTGGTGACCGATGCCTTATCACTTGAAAATTATTTAAAATAGTGTATAGAATAAATCTTCATGTCCCAATATAACCAAATAATAACCAATTCAGCTATCTCAATTTCATGACAAGTGAACATGTGTTGTCAAGCCAGATCACCTATTCTAAAAATTATGCATGTTTTCTTGTTCACTTAAAAAGACTCATGAAAAGATTTACTTGATAATATAATTCCTAAGGAACAAACATTCACATCATTATTTACATTTTCATGGTTACAAATTTCATCATATGAATACACTTTAAAATATGTTAACTTAAATTTCCACTTGGTCCAAATGCTTCAAGGGTTTTTTGCATGTCATTCCAAAAAACTAAGAATACTTGCACAATAGTATTGGCATAGGGTCTGATATGTCCAACTCATTTGGATTCAAAAGTTATATTCAAATAAATATGGATGTAAACACTTAAACATAAAATAATGAGCATACATCCCTTAAAAATGTGACCCTTTCATCCACTCTAAAGCAATGGTTGTTTTGAATCTTTATGCAAATCATGTGATTGTCTACTAAGAGTTTTCAGGCAGAGAACACAACTAACTAATAACATGTGAGGGTATAAATATCAACACATGGAGAGGAGGGGACAATAAATAGATTGTTGCATTTATTGAAAAAAAAACAAACACTAAAAATAAAACAAGAATGTAAATCAATCCAAAATGGTAAAGTAAAACTATTTACAAGGAGAAAAGGAAAACAAATATACTATACAAAACTATTAACAAGCTAGAATAAGTAATTGCATTTTTTAAACAATAAATTTGATTCATGAGGCCTGAATACATTTAAAAACAATGACCAAGAAAGTAAGAGGATTAACTTATAATTTTGTTGGTTCATTTATGATCCAAGATAATTTTGTATTTATTTAATGTTTTTTTTAGTAGTTAGTTTTGTATGGGTTGGTTATACCCATTAGTTGGTTTTATTGAACCAACTACTATAAGATTATTCTTAAGCTTGCTTGATGTAAAAAATCAATCAAGTTTAATATTGAATAATATTTTATTAAATTTCCTCATGTTTTGATACTCATCAGTGGTATTAGATCCTTGTTATTCCATGAGGCCTTTGCTTGAGGAATTATAAATTGCAGATAGTGAAGGAGAAAATAATCGATGTAGTGAAGGAGAAAGAAAATCAATTAACCATAAACAATATTATTTAAATCAAAAGATCTTCATTATGCTTGTCATGTCTACCACTTAGTAAAGACTTGAATTACCATTGAAATAATTTCAGACCTCTACAACACTTCAAGTGAACAAATTTGGAAATAGAAACATGGTCTTAGATATAGTACAACTATACGACATTTGAAACTATTATGTATAGCATGGCCATATGGTGTTCAAATAATTTAAAAATTTATATATATATATATATATATATATATATATATATATACATTCTACTATAAACTCACCTATATGGTGATAACTTCCAAAGGGTACAGTATCAATAAACTAATTTGGGAATTTATTCTAAATTTATAAGCATCTAACTCATGTATTGAGCAAAATAAAGGAAAAAATACTGCAAGGAAATTGATAAAGGTGTAACATTCTATAGTAATAAAACTCAATCATCATGTAGAGGAAGTAACATGGTACCATTAGTGGAGGTTTATGAAGCTAAATTAAAATTGATTACAATATAAATTATTTGTTTGTTCTTAGGAAGATTCATCAAATCTAGTAGGTCTCTATCATCCCAAAACTAAGCACAAAAGTATGTAATCTAAATTCATCTCAAACCAAGCGTAGAAGTGAAATCACAAAAATACATTTAGGTTTTATTTATGTATATTTATTTCCATTTTTCATTGGGTCCCTCTACTAAAGCATCAAAGTCATGCATGTAAATATCTAAAGGTTAAATTTTTTACATGCATAGTTTTTTTTCTTTTTTTTTTTTGGAAAAATCTAAAAATATAGTTTAAAATAAGTTATCTTAGAAATTAATTTTTAAGTTGATTATAGAGGAGTTGGTGATAAGGTTTTTTTAAGTCACTTACAATAGGGAAGTCAAGGGTTCAAAACCCATTCAAACTATTTTTTGATAAAATTTCATTTTGAACTTATTTTGTATTGGAAAAGTTAAAATATTAGAGAAATAAGGGTGTAATAAGAGATACAAGGCACAATTAGTGCAATTTTTTTACAAGTATTAAAACTTTTGTAATCAGAATCTATCTGGTGGGTTAGGGCTAAATACTGATAGCTTTCCTTATTTTGAAAGCACCATGGCAAAAATTGTGAGCTTAATTTCTAAAAATGGATTCTTAACACATAAAAACCACAAGTAATGGTCAATGAACATGGAAAATACACTCATTTTTAATGATTTTTTGGAAGTAACTAAAAAATACATTATGACATCCACAGACACTAAAAATTTGATTGAGTATAAAAAATGAGATAAGCATGTCCTTATTTTATTGAAATCTTCATGTTCTGCATAGGTGATTATTCATATTGAATATGTTAAAATTGGTGCATGGAAATAATGGAAATCATTAAAAGATCTATCTAAAAAACAACTTGCCTATAAAAATATTTATCTCTTAATGCAATTGCTTCATAATAAGCTTAACAATGCAAAAGATGTATCTGAATATATCTCTCACATGAAAACTCTAAAACAAGAGTATTTTACTATAGGGGCTAAAATTAATGATGACACGTTGATTTCTATCATATTTCATGGTCTTATTTCTACACACACCAATTTTTTTGAAATGCTACAATTTAGTGATAATCTTAATAGTGCCACATTTGACTCTATTTGTGAGTTTTTGACTCAACATGAGCAATAATTTATAAGTAAGAAGAGTACACTTAATGAAGAGGTTCACTATATAAATAACATGTCTCATCATAGAGATCATTTCCTTATATAATGATAGTTCTATAAGCATTCTCTAAAACACTCTCTAGGTCATTCTCTAAGACACTATCCACATCATTCTAGACAGTCTCCATGAAATTATCATTGACACTCTCTGAGATGTTCAAAATATAAAAAATAACCATAGGCATTCTTCTCACTTTCATGGTTCATCTAGTGATTTAGCTTCTTTTAGATCTTTTCAGCACAGGAAATAGCCAAAATGTTTCAAATGTGGTGGTATTGGACATCTTGCAGATATATGTCCTTCTAGATGACCCCACTCTCCACATAAAAATAAAGCTAAGGAAAATTATGTGCATCATTCTAGTGGTAGATCTTATCATTACTCCAATTATTATTTTTATTCTAGCACATCCTTTAAGTAGGAGGCATCATATATGGCTGAGGTTTATGATCCTGATGGAATTGATAGCTTATTTTGATTAATTATTGATTCACCCATCTTGTGTGAACTACTAGGATCAATATTAAAATATATTTAGTAGCATTTTTTTACTTTTATTTTTTATTTTAGATCTATTTTTAGATTTCTATATCTAATATTCATGACATGGAGTAGACATGATTGTTTAATTTTATTTCTTATTACACATATTTTGACCTCTTGCCTGATAGGGGGAGAAGATATAGCATTTAGTTGGTATTTGATCAATTTTCATTTATAGTATGAGTTAACAAGAGTTGATACCACCTTCAATTTTGATTAAAGGTCATCAAAATTTATTGTACATCATAGAGATGTGTCATACATAGTACTGGCTGGTCACCTTGATGGGATTTTGGGTGGAGACTTATGTGGATCTATGTATTTAGATAGGCTTTGATTATGATCTATTGTATTATGGTAGGATGATCATAGGGGATGAGTATTCTTAGATTTTATTCATCATATTTTTATGCCTTAACTCATAAGGTAAACTTATGTATGAAGCGTCATCAGTTTTGGTTAGTACCAAGATGTACAGTACCCCAGCTACAGTTTATCCATAGTTTTTTTTATGACTTCAAAGTCATTACAATGTTTTATTATATAATCCTTTTGGATCAAGGGCATTTTTTGGGTCATTTATTATCTAGGATAATTTTTTATTTGTTAAATGTTTTTGTTAGTAGTTAGTAGTTAGTTTTGTACAAGTTGGCCATATATGTTAGTTTTCTTGAACCAACTCTCGTGAGCTTCTTTTTAAGCTTAATTGATGTAAAAAATAAATCAAATTGAACATTGAATAATATTTGATTAAATTTCCCCTATTTTGATACTCATTAATTTTTTGTAAATATTGATATGATAATGAATGAATAAATCATTAATGTCTTCATGTTTTAAAATGGAATCATTGCATTTTTCCAAATCTTTTGTAAGCATTATTGAGAAGTATTTCACCTATTCAATTCCTTCTTGAATGAATTCAAATGCATTCATGTTATATACAAGACCCAAATTGGAGAGGAATGTGTCACATATCTCCTTTTGAGCTAGAAAATAATAGGATTATCTTCTAGAATGAATTGAGTACAAATATTATTTTCATAATTGCTTCCTATGGTAGAGAAAAATTCATCATTGAATGAATCATTTTCATCATATTCATAAATTCATTAATCCCTAATAGTTTTCATTTCACTTGAAATGAATATTGGGAACCATTCCTCTTGTTTCATCTTTGCATATTCTTTGATTTCAACCTCGACATGAGTATAAAATTCAATTTGTGTAGGCTTGATTTCCTAGGATTTAGAGTCTACATAAAATTCTTCTTTAGTTAAACATAAAAAAGAAACACCAATAAAATAATCACCTTTAACCGTTGAGTTTTCTATTCTAAAATAAGAGGGATATTTTTTTATAGAAAATTGGTTCAATCATTTGTCCCTTGGATAACTCATTTTATCCTAGGACTGTGATATTTGAGAAATATTTTAAAATGGGCAAAACCATCTTTTCTTTGTAAACTAGGAAGCTAAATTATTCATTTATTTTCTTGTCAAAAATTTGTTCTTGCAATTATTCACTTTCTTCCAAGATTATGAAACTAAAAAAATCATATAAGAAAGGAAACACTTTCTCTTTTTATTTATTCAAGTTTCAACATGCCTGATCAGGTATGTGCCTACTAAAACTTTGTTTTGAATGTTGAGAAATCTTGATCATATCAGATTCCACCACTTCTTCATCTTTTAAATAATTTTTAACACATTTTGAAACTTTATTTTTCAACATTATAGGTAGAATCATGTCCTCTTCAATGCCAATGTATTCTTGTTATGTAGCTTTTATATCATTCACTTTGTTCCTCATCAATATGAATCTAATCTCTAGATGTAGAGATCCAATGAAGACACAAATTTGGTTATCAAGACTTGGTTGATCATATTGAGAAATTGGTCTCAATAATTTGTTGAAGCATGTTATAAACTCTCTCATAAGCTATTTTTATTTATTTTAAATTTGGAAGAAACCTGATAATAATGCATGTGTCCACAACTAGTTTGAATCTATTTAGTAATTTTCTATTCAAGGAGTCATAATTCACAATGCATCAATATTCTATATGGTAGAACCATTTAACAATAAGTCTAGTGAGAGTTTCAACACAAATTATCACAATGACATATTCATGCATCAGTCCTAAGATGTTACAATACACTTTGAAAACAAGGATATGATCATTTGCATCTTGAAGAATTTTCCCCTAAAAAATTCATAAATCTCTTTCTTGAGCTTGAAGATAACTCATTTGATTTGGTTAAAACCAATAAAACTAATGTTTTCCCTATGGAACATAAATAATATTAGGGTTGTGGTGAACCAATGCCATTTATTCAATCAAAAATATTTAAGCATTCAGTACATCATTTCAACAAATTCACCAACCTCCATTCCATGGGAGATTCCTTGAAATGTCTAAAAATAGAGTGCACAATGCACCATTATCCCCAATAGAGTCACCAATTACTATTGGAAATATTTTATGTCCTAGTGCTTTCTTAGATTATTTTTGTGACTCACCCAATTGGATGTAACATGAAACTTGAAAAATTGGATAAAACATGAGATAAGCATGATTTTTTTCCACATTTTAAAGGGGAAGCTCCCTCATATGATGGGGGTTTTAGTTTTTTTGTACTTTTAGCTAGAAAATATGAAAAGGTAGAAAAATGAGAAATATAGGGATGGAGAGAGAATAAAGAGAAAAGGAAGGGAGAATTGGAGATCATTAGTAGGATAAACACAAAAACCCATAAAAATGACCCAAATTAAATGTAAATAGGTAGGAAAGTTCAAAAATGGAAACCTATATCTTCATAAAGATAATAAAGCTTGACTTTAAACAAATGAATGAAGTGCATTGCCAAAGGGTCTTAAAGACACAATGTTATATGGAACTCCTATGTATTTCTTGTTGGAAATGAACACAAAGTTTCTATTTCCTATTTTTAATTAGGATTTTTTTAGCATCAAATAGTTTAGGTTAGAATCTTCTTTTCAGTATGTAAATGAGAACATAAAATAAATGATGAGATAGAATCAAGATTACTTGGAAAATCAAAAAAATTATTCAAACTAGAATAGGTGTATGCATAACAAAGAATATTTTCTATGGTTTGCATCACAAAGTTTACAAATCTAAGAGTCTACACTTAATTATAGAACTAAAAGTTTTAGTGGATTTATTTATTCATAAATTGTAATGTAGATTTCAAAAAAAATAAAAAATAAATACCCATAAATAAATTGATTCATATTATAGATTTGTTTGCATTATATTCACAAAATTAATTGAAAATAAATAGCTTAGTAATATAGATGATATTTTTTAATTTTGTATCACCTCCATCTTTTACACTTGGAAAATTTAGACCATGGTTATTCTTCTTAGTTTTACACATGCCTTGCTTACACAAGCCTTGCATCTTCTCTATCTTGTGCCCCTTGGCTTATTTCTTAGTTCAAACAGCCTTATATTGATGACACAAACATCCCATCTATCCAAGAATGTTTAACATTTATTTATCTTACATCTCTACAAGTTTTAATCCTATGATTTCTCTCATTCACTTTGGACACTAATGTCTGGGATAGACATTAGCATCAACATTATTGTTTTACCTTGATGCAAGTGTCCATTTCCCTAAATTCATCCAATTTATAAATGAAACATATTATAATGTTCATCCTAAGTGTTTTAATGTGATTTATCTTTTGATTGTATTGGTATAAATATAATATCAACCTTATGCATTTACCACCTATAAATCATACTAAAAAAGCACTCAAAAAGAACTCAAGTTACCAAATACTTTACTATTTTACCCTATTATGATATCAGTCAAAGGAACAACCCAACTATAGGTATGAATTACTAAATTAATAGTCATAAGGTCATATTTTCTAAGTTACAATCTAGGTCACTATTGTATGTAATAACCACAATGTTTTTATAATACTAAGATAAGTAGCTACAGTATGAGGATTAAAAATGGAGTTAGCATGGAAAACATAATGAGATCCATAATTATGTTATATCCAACACAAGTATTAGACCAAATCAATAGTGACTTCCTTAAGAAACATTTTAACCACTTAAGTATTCAGATAGAGGTAGTTTGGTGTATGAACACTCACACACACCTATATAATTACTTTGTGTATGACCTTATTATTGAATTCATAATTAACTTATAAACTTACCCAAGTACTTGTATAGACCGTAAAATAGTTTGTACCTCATTGGGTAAGCCATAAAGAGTTCAGTAAAAGAATTAGTATACTAAGATTTTGTAAGTAATAACTCTCAGACACTCAGATAATGATAAATTATCATTGGAATGACTATTTCAAAAATCAATACAAAATTAATTAGTTTTTATCAAAACCCTTCATTTATTTTTAATACCAATGAAACTGTACATAAGTGTTATTTATGAGATCATTGTAAGGATCAATACACTCGTGAATTTGTATTAGTGGAGTGGAATTATTATAGATTTAGCTTAGATCCACATAATCACTCTTAAGGTTTATACAAGTTTCATTAATTTTGTCATAATGGACATAAATATATAAGTAGCCAACACATTACATATCACTTTTGAATTATGTGTATGCATGTTTCTCATTAACCATCCTGAAAACCTTAGAATAAAGATTAAACCCTTAATTTCAATCTTTATGTGTCACTTGGTCAATATGTGAGCAATGTAAGGCATCAAACCATCATAACATAAAATTCATTTTTATCTTTATGTTTCAATAACCATTCTTAAGTTCTACATAAGAACATTCATAAAATTCACCACTAGCCCATGGTATAAATTTGGACTAGTTTTGTTTACATTCATGAGAAGGAACCAAATGATTTAGTTTGTGCTTAGTCATTTATCAAGTTAAGTGGTTTACACTAAGTCCATAGGACCCCTAAGTATGGTTATTTAAAATTAGTTATTTGTAAAATATATAATATTGTCATTTTTTTTTGTAATAATGCATTTGCTAATGACCATAAGAGTCATTTGCACTTGGTTTTTAAGATCATAAGGCCTATGCATTATTCTAAATTAAATGTATGAGTCTAAAACCTTGATTCCTTTTTAATAATGTATATAAACATACTTAACTGGATTGTTGGTTATTGTTCTCAAACTCATGTTTTTTGTACAAGTTTGGACCCAAAACTAAAGCATTCAATGGAATATATATTTGAAACAAACCCAATTTATTTTATCATTTCCAAATGTCACAGAAATTATGACCTTATACAATTTAGCAAATCCTGATTTTATAATAAGTCTATTAACAAATGTTCACTTATTTTAATGCACTTTAGTATCTAAATAGACCAAAGTATAAAATTGAATTGAAATCTACATTCAGATTTTGGTGTACCCATTTAAACCTTTGGATCAATAATTAACACTTAACAGCTTCTAAATATCTTGTCATGTATAAATAAATAATTGTATTTAACCACACAATATAAGAATTAGATAAACTTGAGTACTCTTCTCTCAGTAAGGTAATCACAATAATTCCAACCATTCTAACTTAAAAATAACAACCATACACTTCTTATGAAGACATACTCTTTTGTTCATAATTTTATAAATACTTTTTCATATTAATTAAATGATAAACATCTAATACAAAATTAACTAATAAGTGTTCTTTCATACTTCATTACCAAGAGAAAACACTAATGAATGTATCTATTAGCACTCATCAAAATTCAATAAAACCTTATTAAAATTTTTACAACTTAACACTTTTAGCTTCATGTTTAATAGCTTATGAAAAAAACCTCTTGTCATATATATCACTCAGTCCCATAACACAAGAGAAGAATAAATACTATTAAGTGATTGTAACAATAACTTAAATACAACCAATACAACTTTATTAATTTAAACTTGGTAACCCAAAATGGATAAATATCTTTAAAGGATATACATTTAGTCATTAAGTTATAATTAACTTATTACTAAAATAAATCATTTAATCCTTCAACTAATTATATTAAATGCAAATCTTGAAGATGTCAACAAGAAAACCAACCATTTACATGTGATTCCAATGAAGCAACCTCAACTCTCTAATCTCAATAATCCCAACCATAAGTGGCCTTAGACCACCCCAACCATCAATTGGATGCAAATAAGGGTAGTCAAGTAAAGATGGAGAAAGGACTAAAAGAGAGAAACAAATCTCTAATTTTGAATTAATAGACATTAATTAAACAAAATAAAAGTAGAACATGTTCATATTCCAACTCACAAAGATTCATTGCCTTGACACCTAATTCAAATGTTACAACTCATTATATTATTCTTTATGATTTGAGACTCGCATTCTCTTCAATGAATACAACCTGAACTTCAAACATTTAATTCTTTTAACACATGCATTAAATTACAATACTACAAACCTAAAGAAGATAATATATGAACATGGTTATTATTCAATAATGAATTATAAAGGATGATCAAACACATCCATTAGGTTATGTAAACCAAGTATAATAATGAAATTAAAGTAAACCCTCAACACTTAAGTCACATAATATAACTCAGTTAAAAGATTTCATGTAATAAAAAACCTCCAAAATAGACATACACATATTACCAACAACCATTATTATAAATTGCACTCACATCATCTTGATAATAGAAGTATATTGTCAATAAAAAGTGAATCAAAAATTAAATAATCTATATTGACTCAAAAGTGAAATCATAACCCAATCATAAAATAAAATTGGGATTCTAAAGGCAAACCCTATGACCTACCCTTCATATTTTCCCATGAAATTATTGCACACCATATGAAACATAAAACTTTTTGATGCTTAAAATTGTGTTGTTTCCAACACCAACATGGGAAGTTTCAAGATTGTGGGACTTGCGACCTGAAATGACCTCCAAATTTTAAAGAAGCTGGCTCTTCTTTATCTCAAATGTATTGTGGGAAAAAGGGATAAAAGTTAAATGGAATCACCAATGCAATGAAATAAAATTTAACTATGGTGATGCACCTGAGTATGATTTGTTCCTTAATACTAAGCACAATGAAGCTATCTTTATGATTCAATTACATTAAAGAGCAAATAATACATGATCAATGTAAAAGATGAAAACAAATAGAATGAAAGGCTCACAACTTAGACAATTTTGTAATAACACAAAAAGTATCAGCAAAGGCACAGAACTCAGTCTTCTTATTAATTTTCCAGTCGTATAAAAGGCACTGATACATGCATAATTATACAAACTTTTTGAATTAAGAAAACAGAACAAAGGCAAATAATATTACTAGCCACAGCAAAAAAGTCTCAAAACTTCTTGTAAATCTCTGATAACAATATGTATGCAAAAAATTATCTCCCTTTCTTTCCCTTCCTCCTCTACCTATGATTTGAACCCATATTTATAGCATAGGACTGGCTCAAGATTGCTCGCACGATCAAATCCCAACGGTCTAACCGAACTAGAACTTAACTGGAAGTGTCTGACAGAAGATATCTTTTGGATCTGAAATGGCTAGCCTCTCTGCAAGTTCATTGGTTGAAATAGATACACATGGAATTTCCCACTGTGAAATAGGCAAGGACACTTGGCAGCATCCGCTAGTCTTAACAAGTGACATGTGGTAGCTTCCACTTGTCTATAGAAGCTTTAGATACCTTTTGAGAGTCCTGCAGAAGATGACACATGGTGGCTTTCGCTGAGCTTTAAAAACACTATAGAAATATTTGGAACTCATTTAAATTCACATGGATGATGACACTTGGCATGATCTGCTTACTTTAGAAACCCACCTAGGGCCCACCATAGTCCTTTCTCAACAATGAAATAAAAGGAAGAAAATGCGGATGTCGACACTTGGCGGTCTCTGTAGATATTACAAGGGACACGTGACACTTTCCACGTAACTTAGAGAAACATATTAAAACCTTCCATAGTTGCCACTTGGTTCCTTCCATATGCACCAAGAGAAACTTATTGAAAGAAGTTTTTGAAACTTATAAGAAATTGAAATGCAAATGTTGACACTTGTCGGGCTCCACGAGTATATAACAGGACATGTGGTTCCATCCACATTACTTAGAGAAATTATAATGTGTCCTAGATGATGACACTTGGCATGTTCCACGTGACTCTGAGACTTAGATAAAACTTAGGAAAAATGAAAACTCACACCCATGCTCTGTGTCAAAACATTCACTGCTAAAACTAAAATGCATAGGGACAAAATTGGAGTGCACAACTGAAACTCAAAAAAAATGTAGAGTATTTTACTCTACAGTTCTTAGTGACCCTAAGGACTTTTGAGCCTGCTCAAAAAAGAATCTAAAGAATATATTAAAAAATGTGGCAAAAATCACAAATTCTATAAGGTCATCTGATAAATAGGCCATTCAACATCAGATAGTCTCTGTTTATTTTGCATATCCTAGAAGGCTAAATCAAGGTTGATGATGTCCTTATGCAAAAAACTCTACAAAACATGAACTATAGTCTTCAATTGGAAATCAAGTTGGGCCATGGGGATCAAGACAACTTCTACTTCTGGCACTGATGAAGCATCTGTTAAACCCTAGAAAATTGACTGATCATTTTGTCTTACTAATAACAAAGGCTTAATCTCATCAACCATTAACACGGTGTTGATATCAAGAAAAGGGGAGGGGAGACCCAATTGCACTAGATCTTTAATATGCTTCTTCATGTCTTTTACTCCCTCTTTTACCACATTTAGGAGCTCTTTGCAATTAATTGCTACAGAGTTGCAACTGAGAATTTCGTTCACCCTTTTTACATCAATCATTCTGTCACTAACCCCTACTGCTGATAACATTTCATCAGTTGTGTCATATAGCTTTTCAACAACATTTGAGAATTAGACACTCTCAAAGAGACAATGGACAAAGTGGCATGGACTGAAGTCTCCACCTTTTTGCACAATTTCTATGCATTTAGTAGGAAAGTTAGAGAGGGTATAAGCTAAGTAATCTCCTCAGAGATTCTTTCCCATACTAATACATATATCTCCTTGAACAAGTTCAAAACTCCTAAATTTTTTTGCCTATAGGTCATTTCAGGTCGCAAGTCCCACATTCCTAAAACTTCCCATGTTGGTTTTGGAAATAATGCAATTTTAAGCATCAACAGTTTTTGGCACGCCCGGTGGGACAATCTCTTGAAATTTCTTTTAAGACTGTATGAACTAGAGAATTACAAGGAGTCAGAGCTATGGACCAGTAACAAGAGCTCAATTTGCTATGAACCCAGGTATTCTTTTAACACCATTCATAACTAATTCAAGAAGAAGGGTCAATCAGTTTACAGCAACACTAAGAGCAAACATGGGAGCACCTATAGCCCCAAGGAATTATGTAAATTAGAACACTGGTAGTGCTCTAATTATCCCAATACCACCAGCCACTTGGGATCCTATTATACTAAATTCCCTAAAAGCTCTTCCCAAATTCAATGGGGAAGATTTCAAAACACCTGAAGAACATATACAAGATGTGTCTAATGTCTGTGCAATACATGTGATCACACGGCAGAATGTGGCTATAAGATTGTTAACAGCTTCTGTTAAGGGGAAGGCTCTAGACTGGTACAGATCTTTGACCCCAAATATAATATCTACATGGGATCGACTTGGATATGCTTTCTTTGCAAGATTTGAAGAAAAGGGTGATAAATCTTCTTTGTTGCAACAATTGATTACTATCAAAAGGGCACCACAAAAAGTAATGACTAATTCAATTCAAGATTTCAAAATACTTGGGAAACAATTCCTGCTACAGCAAGACCATTACCAGGTATGGGTATAGTATTTTATCTTAAAGCCTTAAATTTAGATATATCAGTAATGGTTCAGTCACTTGGAGGTCAGACTCTGCCAGAAGCCTATGACTATGCAGTCAGAGATAAAAATAACTTAATAGATGATGGAAAGTTTCCCCCAAGGCCTCCCATGCCCATGTTTTTAGAGATTACCTTAACTTTACCTCAAGAAGCCCCTAATCCCATAGCCCCACCTGTGTCTATGTATACATTTCCTCAACAACATGCTAAAGTAGCTATCCCTGTCCAGTCATCTAAGAGGGATGATGTCAAGAACATCTTAAGGACATTTTTTAATGAGATAATTAACCTAAAAAGATAGTAGAATCCGTATCCTAGACCCCAATATCAAGGCTACCAAGTAAATAGACCTCCACCATAGCCAAATCAGTATCAGGGTCCTCAAAGGCAAACCAACCCTCAGCCATCTAACCAATTAGTTATAGTCCCTACACCCTCATAGACTGTTCCCCCTAATCTAAACAAGGAGATTATTCTAGGGAAAAATAATTATGTAGATGGCACCAATGCATGGTGTTTCCCTTGTAATAATGCTCATATGCCTAGAGATTGTCCCAAGGGTAATCTACAACAAAAGATAGCAGAGAAAAGAATAATGGATGGATAATTTGTAAATACTTCTGACACTCAACCCTACCAATCCCCTGGTATGCAAAATTCAGTCCTGGTGGCTTAGATGCAAGGGATGTCCTTACAGAAAGAAGAAGAAATGGCCCCTAAGCATGCTTTGTTTTCATGGGTTGAAGATGAAGAGTCAGTATTCTTAAATGAAGTTTCTACTTCCAAAAAGCCATTAGTATAATCAAATTACTACACCAAAGCCAAGAGAAGGATGATGGAATAGCCTGAAGTCACACATAATGAAATTATAGGGATTCCTCCATTTCAAGGTCATCAAAACATAGCTGCTAGATAAGAAATACTTCAGACAGGGCAGAACCAAGTAATTTATGGAAAAGTTCAAGAAAACACAAGGTACCCTTATTATCCAAGAACCCAAACACTAGGACTAGTGAATGTGGTGGATCAGTTGAAGAGGACCCCAACACATGTGTCAATATGGGACATGTTAGCTATTCCTAATAAAAATAAACTATTTCAAGAAGCTCTATAGGGCCAAGCAATGCCTAAACATATCGGTACCAAAGGAGGACCTACTGATAAGGAAAAGCTCAAAGACACGGTTCCTCTATAGACAATAGCCCTTTTGAACAATGCACCAGAGGTAAGCAAATCCAAACCAGAGCTCTTCTATTTGACTTTGATAGTTGGAAATAAAATGTTACATAATGAAATGATACACTTAGGGGCTAGTAATATAGTAATGCCTAAACAAATAGCAGATGCTTTAAAAATAAAGTACAAGCCACTTACTAGAGGAGTTATGCAGCTGGATGAGAAATCGGTGCAAATAATAGGGAAAATTAAACAACTCCCATTGTAATTATATAATTTCCCTAATATAATTGTCAATCAAGATGTGGTAGTCATAAATATACCCCCTGTATTTGGCCTATGTTTATCCAGAGATTTCATACCCAAGATAGGAGGTTATATGTCACTTGATTGGTCTCACCTCATCCTAAGAACCAAATATGGTACAAAAATGAAAATACTATCTGAGTCACTATCTAAGGATCACATCATCAATAAACCAACCCCAAAATTAGAGGCATCTCATGCTATGTTGAATAAGGAAGAAAGGGTATTTGTTGAAGAGTTAGGTGACTGGACTAAACATGACCAAGAGGAGGAAAATAATCAGTTGTTAACTATGATGCAAAGTGACCCACATGGAAATTATGACTCTACTGGTCTGGGCACTTATGTCATATTTGATGAAGACCATGAAATCCCAAATTTTTTAAGGGAAAAAATGTCAAAGACTCAAGAATCTGAAAAGGACTCAGAAATCTGGACCTTAAATTTTGTTGGGGCTAGAATTAAAAATGGTGTTGGAGCAGGAATTTGTCTTATTGCTCCAAATGGTGAGAAATTTTTGAGAGATATCTGTTTCCAATTTTCCTATACTAATAATGATGCTAAATATGAATCCTTAGTACATGGGCTCATGTTAACCAAGAAAAAGGGAGTAAAGAATCTGATAGTAAAAGGAGATTCAAAACTAGTGGTGACACAAATCAAAGAAAAGGCAATTGCCAAAAATGTAAGGATGAGATCCTATAGACACATAATTTGGGGCTTAATAGATGATTTTTAAGCTTTCAATATTGAATTAATTCTTAGAACCCAAAATTTTGAAGTAGATAGGATGGCACAGATTGGCTCACAGTTTGACCCATCAACTAATCTATTAGTCAACAATGAGTCAGTCAAAGTTATAGTAAGGCCAACTATCCCAGACAATGATGAAAATTGGCAAGTCTTTGAAAATGATTTTTAGGTACTCTCATTTTTGTGCAACAGTTAGGGGAATTTTTTGATTAATTGCAACCTAAAATTAAAGAAGCATATAGAGACCAAATTATTCAATTAAAGACCAATAAGCTTCCCTATTTGATCCAGAAGATGTAAGCCTAGAGAAGAAAAGGTTTCAAGCAAATAAATCAGATTATTCTGAGATACAAGTGAGTGAAGGGAGAAAACTAAAGATTGAAAATTCCACAACCCAAGAGGAAAGGGAAAGACTAATTGACTTAATTGAAAGATATGATAGAGTAATAGCCTGGACCTATGAAGACCTTCATGGCTATAACAGAGACATCATTTAGCACACCATAGAACTAACTAAAGGATCTAAGCCAGTCAGATAGAAGAAGAGGCTAGTGAATCCAAGGATTGAACCTCTAATGGTGGATGAGTTGTAGAAACTCTTAGAATTTAAAATAATTTTTCTAATCAAACACTCAACCTGGGTATCCAATCTAGTACCAATCAAAAAAAAGAATGGTGACATAAGTCTCTTTGTGGATTTTAGAGACCTAAATAGAGTATCTCTAAAAGATCACTATCCCCTACCCTCTATGGAATAAATTTTACAAATTGTGGCTAGATCAAAGATATTTTCCTTGCTAGATGGTTTCTCTGGATATAATCAGATTTGGTTGGCTGATGAAGACCAACATAAGACTGCATTTACTACCAAATGGGGAACATTTGCATATGCCAAGATGCCATTTGGCTTGTCAAATACTGGAGCCACTTTTCAAAGAGCAATGGATGTAGCATTTGGAGAACTCATAAATAAAATCATTCTAATTTATCTTGATGATCTCACTATTTTTTCCAAAAATGTTGTTGATCATTTTGAGCATCTGGAATCTATTTTTAAGAAGTGTCAAGAGTTTGGAATATCCCTGAATCCCAAGAAGTGTATCTTTGTAGTACCTCAAGGCAAACTATTGGGACATATAGTATCCAAAGGAGTCTCTATAGATCTAGAGAGAGTCATAGCCATAATGAACTTGTCCCTGCCAATAAATAAAAAGGCAGTTCAGTCCTTTTTTGGGAAAGATTAATTTTGTCAGTTGGTTCATATCAGACTTTGTAGGCCTAATGAGACCAGTGACACTCTTGTTGAATAAATACCTGGTGTTCAAGTGGACTATAGAAGGAAGACAAGATTTTGAGGAGGTCAAGAAAGCAATTTCAATAGCCCCAGTACTTAGTAACCCAAACTTCTCTAAGTCTTTTATAATGTATGTTTATGGAGGAGAGTTCAGTGTTGATGCTGTCCTAACAAAGAAAGATGATCAACAAGAGGGAGAACACCCAATAGCCTTTTTCTCAAAGAATCTTAGGGAGTATGAAGCCAGATACAACTTTGTGGAGAAATAGGCATATGCTATGGTAAAATCCCTCAAGAAATTCAGGCATATGCTATCAGGAAATAAGATTTTGATAGTTGTGACTCATCCTAGTGTCAGAGAACACATTATGGAAGGTGAAATTACTAAAAAAAGAGCAAACTAGATAACAAAGATCCTTGAGTATGATGTAGAGGTCAGACCCACTAAGTTGGTTAGAGGTAGGGGGTTGTGCCAATACATGGCTCAAGATATGGAAAAGATGATAACTAAAGAAACAAAAAAGGAAAATGTATTGAGGATACAAGAAATTGATCAAAACTCCTAGGTCACAAATAGAATCCATTTTATGAAACATGGGATTTTCCCAAAAGAGCTCTCTCAGGACAAGAGGAGATACTATAGGCAGTGAGGGGTCCATTTTGTTTTAATTGATCAAGTTCTTTTCAGAAGAAATACTGATGGCATAATTTTAAGATGCATAGAGAAAGATGAGGCTCAGAAAATACTACATGAAATGCACCATGGAGTCTCAGGTGGACATTTTTCTACAAGAACCATAGCTATAAAGATAAGTCAGGTAGGTTATTTCTATCCCACTTTATTTATAGACTATTATCAACTGGTCAAAGAGTGCCAATCTTGTCAGTATTATGTGGGGAAGAGAAGGAATGTAGCAATGTCCCTTAGTCATATACTTGTTGATGAACCCTTTGCTCAATGGGGTCTTGAATTCATTGGAATGATCAATCTAGTGTCGAGTATGGGACACAAATAGATTCTAATTGCCATAGATTATTTTACCAGATGGAGTGAGGTAGTGCCACTCAAATAAGCAATAGAAAAGAGGATCCTAGACTTTCTGGGAGATATCACTACTCGCTTTAGGCTTCCTCGTACCATAATTTTAGATAATGCTAAGGCATTTTTAGAGGTAAAAATATCTGAATTTGCACTAAAGTATGGAATCTATCTGAAAACTTCCTCAAATTATTACCCTCAGGGTAATGGTTTGGTAGAATCAACCAACAAGAACCTGACTAGACTTATTAAGAGAATAGGGGTTGATCATCACAAAGAGTGGCATAAAGTGCTTAATATAGCACTATGGGCTGATAGAATTACATCTAAACAAGTGACAAAGATGTCCCCATATGAATTGGTCTATTGTAAGCCTACTTTAATGCCCCTGAGCTTGGAGATTCCTACTCTCCAATTATTAAAATAGATTGAAATTGAGGAGAATGGAACCATGCAGGTCAGACTTGCTAAGCTCCTAAAAGTTCAAGAAAAGAGGGATACATCACATGAATCATTAATTAAACATCAAAAAATAATCAAAGACTAATTTGATAATAAGACTTCAAACCCCCATTTCAAAGTAGGCTCAGTTGTTTTGAAATGGGATGCAAGAGCTGCCAAGCCGGGTTGACACAATAAATTTGAGTCATTATGGACTGTCCCCTATAAGATTCATGCATGTAAACAAGAAAATTCATTTGAGCTTGAAATGATGGAGGGTGAATTTGAAGAGATTCCTGTGAATGGGATCTACCTGAAACATTTCATTTAAACAATATCTCCCATGTATTATAGTTAGATAGTTTCCCTTTCTTTGTTTCTCTATTTTCCCATTTTTTTTCCTACTCTTTCTTTTAATAAGTGTTCTATGAACATGTGGCCATGGCTCAAAGTCTTTTCAAAATTTTCAAAACTCTCGCATTCACTAAATCTCTCTCAAATCTCAAAAATTCCCCAAGGTACCTTTATGCAGCCACTTTTATGACATGTCTGACAAGCTATCCCACATAGATTTAATAAGATTTACTAACAATTTTTTAGTTGTAATGCCATTTATGAGACTTGATGTGTCATTAAATACCCTAATAACAATATTTAAGGCTTAACTATGTCTCATCCATTCTTACGTCTGCTAGGAAAATCCTTATTACCTACATTTCAATTCAAAGCAAAACCTACTTAGTAAAAGTGCCTTCCCTATTGCAAAGCTTCCATACTTGTTACATAAGTTCACTAAGTCCCAGTATAGACATAGATATAGAGGAGGCACAGTCTTCACAATAGGGGTTTGGGATTTATGAATCCATTGATAATCTTCTCACCAACAAATCATATGCTTCATCCCCTACACAACCCTTAAGGACCTATCCAAGGACTAGAGTCCCCAAAGTTGGTTATGTAATCGACCTAGCAAAGGTGAAGAATTTTTTAGAAGAAATTATAGACCCAACCCTTCAAAATTCTGGTAAAGCTCTGCAAGAAGGGGTACACCAAAGATGTATCCAAAAGGCCAAGGCTAGACAATCCAAAACATTTGGGATGAGGATGTGGACTTCTCAATTGGCACAATTCATTATCCCAAGTGTACATCCATGCCCTGACTTAGTTGAAATGTGTGAAAAAAAAATTCATGCACCCTTGAACACCATACAATAGGTTCAATTCATGGTGCAAATTACACTGGAGGACATTAGGGACATGTTGGCCCTATATCATGATAAAATAGCCACATTTCCCACCATTGCCAAAATGTAGAAAATGTGGGCAAACATTAATAATCAATTGAGGTTTCTCAAATCAGAATTTCAATTAGGGGATGATCATACCATTGTTCTAGGCTACCAATAGGAAGGGCACAATTTGCATAGGCCAGTTAAGAGGCATTATCCATGATGGCATTTATTTTTGGAATGGAGGACATAACTGTCTATGATTGGCAAATGGCCATTCTCTTCAAATTAAAAACTGTAGACAAGTCTCAAGAGTATCGGTTAGACTTCTCAGAGCAGATTGCCTATTCAATGGTTAACCAACTCACTCACTTCAAATCTAAAGGGGTTTTCAAGTATTCTTCATATCTATTTCACCTCATATTATATCAAAACTCTAGCATCTTTTCACAATATATGCATCTGAATATGTATGACCCAAGTTTCGGTCATGATAAGACCAACATTGTGTCCACATGGACACATATCTTATCCAAAATGTCTGACCCATATGAATTTTGGGAACTTTTTGTTTCCCCTACCTTTTGTCACCTAAGCCTAGATCCTATTGAAAATATATTAACTCCAAGTGTCAGAGGCCTCATGACAAATTGCATTATTCCCTATGACTACTTTTTTGGATCTCATCATACCATCATTAGGGTCCATGGTTTTAATGGAGAATCAGTGTTGCTACCCAAGATTTTGACTCCTAGGTTAGCATTCTTAAAGGTCACCCGACAAGTGTCTGTGGTTGATAATGATTATGGCACTGGGAAGAAGAAAAATAAAATGTATGATATTCCATGGGTAAATAAAAACATGGCCCTAGAGGTCAGAGATGTTGAGCACTTATTATTGAGGAAGCTAGTTATCCTAGGTTTCTTTCTAATTGAAGATAAATGGAGATATGACCCAAGTAGTTTCATAACCTTATGGGTCAAGAATAACAAGGTTGGCGCTAAAATTTTGCATGAGGGCCATCCCTTTTGGGAAGATAGAAGAAACCCTAAAATCAGATTTGTATGTAGAATTGATAGATTTTCCCTTTCAGGAGGCCAGGCCATGGGAGACCTTTTATGTTAAGGAAAATGTTTTTGACCCTAAAATCAGAATGAATTTCGGTTTAAAAAGGGTGTTGAAGAACAAGGAATGTAAACCCGAGAAAATAGAAGACTATTGGAAATATAAGCAGGATATTTTTGAGATAACTCACTCTTTTGGTAATGTAAACTCAGATGAGAAATGGGACGCAATATGGGATGAATGGCATCCATATCGTATCTCTAGCCCTCATACAAGCAAAATGTAGACACAGTGTGGAGAGTTAGAGGGGGAATCAAAATCCACTCATACAGTGCAGGCCCCAAGACAAACTTCATCTAAAGTCGCTATAGAAAAACAAAAGAATGTGGTATCCTCACCACCCATAGCTTCTTCATCAATGTCAACCTTTAGGGTTCCCAGTTTTGTGCAATCACCACTAGCATTAGTGGTAAACATTTGAGATAAAGAAGAGCCAACTTCTTTAAAATTTGGAGGTCATTTTAGGTCACAAGTCCCACATTCTTGAAACTTCCCATGTTGGTTTGGAAATAGTGCAATTTTAAGCATCGACACAACTATATTCCATAAAATCAAAATGATTTAATTTATAATAAAAAAACAAAATCATTGCCAAAACCTATATAATAACAACCCTATAAAAATTAATGGCATTTTCATAGCAATAATAACCCATCAAAAAACATATCTAGGTCCACTCAAAAACCAAATTTCCATTATAATAAAAACCCTAGATTAAATAAATATGTAGTCTTATAAATAACTATGGCCTCATAACCAACAATAGTACATTTAACCTAAAATTGATAAAATAACATGCACAAAAAAACCCTCTTATATAAATTCAAGGTAAAATAAACATAATTAAACATGTGTATTTTTCTATAGATGAAGTATCAAATAGATTCATATTAACATGAATAATTAAATAAAGCAGGTTACAGGTTTAAACCCTCCCATAGTGACCTAGGGTTTTTAAAAACAAATAAACCTTGAATAACCCACTCAAGGTTTTATTTCAAAGAAACTAACTACATATTTTTCATACATAAAAACAACTGAAAACTCCATAATTGACCTTTAAAAACTCAAAAAATAATTTAATGCAAAACTTACTTGAATTTATGTAATTTAAAAGGCATGAGTTTGAATTTTTTCCTACTCATAGTCCAAAATTCTAGCATGCCATCAAATCATACAAATCAGCCATATAAATATTCCCCAAAAACAACTAATAACTCCTACATTTCTTCTTCCTTGTGGCTGACAATATAGTCATCAGTGTGTAGTTCTTCCTCTAAGAAAACACACATTTTTAAATCCCATAACATCCTCATTACTTTCCATGGCGGCCATCAAGACAAAAATTTAATATATTTTCCCCAAGCTAGGTCTATTCCAAATGATTCAATTTATTTTCCAAATGGATAAAATAAACAACTATTGAAGCATATCAACCTAATTTTCATAGAGGGTTGAGCCAATGCTAAATTCCTAAGTCACTGCCAAACATAAAAACAACCAATTAATGTCAAGTCCATAAGACTCATGGTCCCTCTCCTTAGTATAGAATGTGATCAAGACCAACACAATAATTTGATGCCACCAAGAATATAAACAACATTCCATAAGAGTTGACAACAATATTAATGTCATTTATAGAAAATTGACCAACACAAATCAAAAAATAGTGAAGTCTATAATCAAAAAGAATGACATTAGGAACAAGGACTTCTGAGTCAAATAACATCATGAAGTATTTCAAAGAGTATAAATGTCCAAGCATAAATCAAATAAGATATCAACATAGTCATGCACTCAATATGAATTAAAGATGAAAGACAAGAAAAACCAAGTCAAGTCAAATAAGTAACATAACGACAACTAGCAAGAGAGATCAAGAAACATTGAAAGCTCAAATTATCATTAAAAGCTTATTTTTTAATTTTATTTCTCTTTTTCCATCTTACTCAGTTTCTTGGGTTTGAATGCAACCTAGTTCACATACTCAAAAATTTGCAGTCATAGAACATACCATCAGTAGTATCTGGGTAAGATAATCATAATGAATGCATAAATTATTGTAACTAAAATAAATGGCAAATAATTATATTCTAAATTTAGAAAATAGAATTCAAAAATCATTTAATAATCAAATGTCACTACTATAAGGTTCAAAATATCATGAATAATGAGATGAAATAAAAATGTCTCAACATATAACTAAAACCAAAGATCACCTAACTAAAACTCATAATAATCATAGTAATATTTCAACACATGTAAACTAATGAATCAAAACAATACTATCAACCAATAATCCATAAAACAATCATCAGCTGAGTTATCAAACAAAAGTTTTAACATGACAAGGGTCTAGGGTTGTGACATCCTCCATCCTTGAAAAAGAGTCATCCTAGTGATTAAAATAACTAAGGATAGTTTTGATTTAAAAAAATCATCTTCCTAAGTAACACTTATTTCAAACAAAGGATCCCATTGAAAAAAAATTTGGTAAATCTCATAATTTTCTAGCCTAATGCTATGATGGTATAGGGTCCTCATTGGTTCTAACTACATCTTTTCCTCTTCCAAAATCTAAAGGTGAGTCTAATCTAGAACATGAGAAGGATTGAGAATGTATTTTACCAATAATGGAATATGAAAAACATCATGAACCTGAGATAGAGGAGGAAGGGCTAGTCAATAGGCACCAAGACTAATTTTCTCCAAAATTTAAAAGGGTCCAATGAACTCAAGAGTTAATTTGGAGGACTTTATAAATGTTATTGAACCTTTTTGTGGTCTATCATGCAAAAAAACTTTATCTAAAATGTCAAATTCCCATTGTGACCTTTTTTAATATGCATAACTCTTTTATATATCAGAGGTAGCCTTTAGATTTTGCCTTATGATTTCCATTTGTCTATCGTATTCCTATAAAATGGACCAAAACTAATTTTATTTTCTAAAATTTCCCAACCAAGTGGAGTTCTACACTAACACCCATATAGATATTTGAAAGGATCCATTTTAATCACAAATTGGTATGTGTTATTATAAACACATTCAACTAAGTGTAATTAATCTTCCTATTTACCTTGTTGATCCATCACATACATTTTCAACATATCTTCCATAATTTGATTTTGCCTTTCTATCTGATCATCTGTTTCTAGTTGATAAGATAATTTAACATTCAATCTTATACAAAAAATAGTAGTCAATGTTTTCTAAAATCTTGAAGTAAAAAGTATCTCTATTAGAAATAATAACTTTAGGCATGCCATATGATTGTACTTATTTTTCACAAACTATTCAACAAACACATATGCATCATTAATTATTTTTTTAGTAATTAAATTTCTAACTTTGGTAAATTTATTGATTACATCTAGAATAGTATCATGCTTGATTTTATATTTTGGAAAATTCGCTATGAAATCAAGAGAAATAACAACCAACTTACCTCGTGAAACATCATGAGGATACAACAGTCCTCCTAGATGACAATTTTTAACTTTCACATACTAACATTTTAATTATTTTACCATAAATTTATCAACTTCATGTTTCAAACCAGGCCAATAATCCAAAAAATTTAGATCATGTGTCATCTTTGTGACACTAGGATAAGAAAAATGAGGTGTTTTATGCACTTATTTTATCAAAATGTTCCTTAATTCACCAAAATTAGGCACATACATTCTATTTTTGTGTCTAATTAAACTATTGGAATCAACATAAAATTTAGAAAAAAAAATCTACAAGCTTATCAACCAAACTTTTACTTACCTCTTAGTAAAATTCATCAGAATGCTAATTTTTTATAATTTTAGTTTTGAAATTATTATGAAGAATATACAAGGCAACAAGATACATGCATCGAGTAGGTGGATCAACAACATGATTCTCCTTACCTTTCACATATGAAATATTCATATCAAATTTTCTCATAAATTTGATTCATCTATGTTGGTGTGCATTCAGATCATCCTAGGAAAATAAGTATTCCAGGCTTTGATGATTAGATTTTACTTCAAAATGCTTACCTAAAAAAATGGGTTTCCATTGCTTCAAATCATGTATGATGGTATCAATATCAAGGTCATGAGTGGTGTAATTTTTCTCATGATATTTCAATTTTCATGATTCATAGGCCACAACTTGACCATCCTGGGTTAACACACCACCCAAGCCTTCTTTGGATGCATTAGCCCAAATTTCAAAATTATCATTAGGATATAGTACAATAAGTATAGGTGATTTTGTTAAAAACTCTTTAATCTACTAAAAATCTTTTTCAAATTCAAAATATTAAAGGAACTTCTTACCCTTGCACTATAAGGAAGTTATTGGTTTAACTAGCCCCATAAAGTTGTGTATTTCATGTACATGTTTGGGAGTAGGACATTATTAAATAACCTCAATCTTATATAAGTCAACAATAGTACATACCTTAGATATTATGTGACCTAAATAATGAATCTCAATTTGGAAGAAAGCACACTTAGATAATTTACCATAAAATTGATGCTTCCTTACCCTTTATATCACTAAGCATAAATATTTTCATGTTCAAATGCATTCTTCAAATATATTCGTATATCATCAAGAAAAATAAGAACAAACTTGTCTAGAAAATATATAAATACACTATTTAGAAGATTCATAAATGTATTAGGTGCATTATTTAAGACAAAGGGCATTATCGTAAACTCATAATGTCCATACCAAGTTTAGAAATCAATCTTATGAATGTTCTCTTAATTAAATCTCGAATGATGATATCCTGATCTCAAGTCTATCTTGGAAAAGATAACTTAATCTTTAATTTGATTAAACAAATCATCTATCTTTGGTAAAGGATAATAATTATTAATAGTAACCTTATTAAGCATGTGGTAGTCAACACATAACTGCAAGGTTCCATCCTTTTTTTCACAAAGACAACAAGTGCACCCTAAGGAGATACATTTAGCTTAATGCTACCATTTTCCAATAGTTCTTAAAATTGAGTTTTAAGATCCTATAAATATACCACATTCATGTAGTAAGGTTCCTTAGATGTAGGGGATACCCTAGGTATTATATTGATAGAAAACTCAAATTCTCTCTAAGGAGGTAAACCAGGCAATTTTTTTAGAAAAAAATTAGATTTTTTTTGTAGAAATGGATATTGTTGTAATGCTACTTTAGTTATAGGTTTTATTTCTTGTATCTATATAACATATAGTTTGTATCCCTTACAACTACTTTCTTTATCTATAAAGCTGATAGTAACTTATGTACTTTAGAATTCATCAACCCTTGTATCACTACTTAATTCCTATGTCATCATAACATTTTACCACTTTATTATAGTAGTCTAGATTATCTTTATGCTGCTACAACCAATTGATAGCTAAAATGACATCATAAGAACTAAGGGGATCTATGAAGAGATTAAGTTTGGTCTAAAAATTTCTTAATTCTAAGTTTACTTGTTCAAGACATCTAGATATTGGCACCCTCTTACCTAAACCAACTCAACATCCCAACCTTCTCTTAAAGTCATAGGGTTTATTTTATAATTATTTACAATCTTATAATTAACAAAGTGATCAATTTATCCTAAATCAAACAAATTATAAATATAAATATCATTTAAGTTACCTTTGATTTTGATAGGGGTGGCTTGAAAAGATACAATTCTATTATCCACCACTATGTACACCCTGTGGTTGGTTGATTAACCCAAATCTAGCTTAGGATAGTCCTTGTGATAATCATTATCACCACATTCCCAAGACATCATAGTCATTTGGGATGATACAATAATGATGTTTTCCCTAGTGGTAGGTATATTTTGACCACCTTGGGTTTGATTTCTTTTAAAATTTGTAGCCTTAGAAAAAATCTTATTTTTGAAGTTTTTATTCTTCCCTTGAAACTTATTAAAACCATAGGTACTCCTGGTAAATATATGGTTGTGATTATATTTATTAAAGTTTTTAGGAGAAGGGGAAAAATTATTTATTTTAGAATGCTATCTATTTTGCTTAAAATATTACCTTGACTTTTGATGATATTTTTCTTTCTCTTCTACTCAATGATCAAATTCAATGGCAATAATTAGAGTCTTAGGGTTAGTCATATTGGTGTCTTGCATCAATATTTCCTTTAATCTAAACTTGAACTTAGTCACTTTAGTTTCTTCATCATGCGTGTAGTTAACATGACATTGTAAGTTTAAAAACATGTTTTCATATTCAGTTACTAACATATTTTCTTGCTTTAATATCTAAAAATTAGTTATTTTCTATTCCTTAAAGTTTGAGTTGATATATCTCTTCTTGAACTACCTTTCAAAAGTAGGCCAACTAAGAGTTATTGTCTAGTATCCCTCTAGGGCATACAGATGATTCTAACAAAGAGTTACAGCTCTAACTAATTGATAAGTATCCACCTTTCCTTTACATTATAGGGAATATTATGCAGATTAAAGTAATTATATAAGTTAACCAACCATGCATCAACCATGTCACCTAGTTCTTCACCTAAAAATGTTGGTGTAGGTAGCTTTTTCATTTATTTAATAATGGGATCAACCACATTTATAGGGTTATCTTGGAGATCTTACTCACCACCTTACCCTTCTTCTCTAAGAGGTAATTATTCAAGTGAAACACCCTCTAAATTGTTCAATCTATGTTCTTGGTTTTTTAGCTTACTTTGAAGTGCATTTAAAATAGTCATTATCCCATTTAGGACTAATTATTTGTTAGCATTAGGATTACTTTCATCATGGTTAGGGGCTCCAACATTATTACAAGCATTGTTGAGAGGGGGTTCTTCTCTTTCAAGAATATTGGCCCTATGACCTCTACCATGTTTAACATCCCTCAAGTTGGTGTTTGTTATTCTAGATCATGTTCTCACCATCCTAAGGTAAAAAAAATAATAACTTAACAAGAAAAACATGTAACATTCCTCAAAGTTTTATAGATAAGTAAATCTTGTTCTAATACTAATATGTAATAACCATAATTTTTTAAAACATTGAGATAAATAATTATGATATGACTATTACAAACAGAGTTAACATGAAAAATATAATGAGATCCATAATTGTGTTATAACCAACACAGGTACTATACCAATTTGTTAAATCAATAATGAATTCATTAGGAACCATTTTAATCACTTAAGTGTTTATATAGAGGCGAGTTAGTGTATAAACACTCACACATGCCTATCTATGTACTTCTTATATGGCTTTCCTAGAAAATCTATCAATAACTTATAAATTGTGTGTACCTCATTGGGTAAGCCCGAAAGAGTTTGAAAAATAATTGTAAGAGGATAAACAAATTCAACATAAGAATTACCATACTAAGCTTACATAAGAAATAACTCCCAAACACTTAAATAGCAGGCAGTGATCATTGGAAGGACTATTTCTGAAATCAATACAATATTAATTAGTTTTTATCAAAACCCTTCATTTAGTATTAATACCAATGAAACCATATGTAAGTGCACTTTATGAGATTATTATACTATGATCATTGAAAGGATCACTACATGTGTGCATTTGTACTGGTGGTCTTAAAATCATTATAGACTTAGCTTAGATCCACATAATCATTCTTAAGGTTTAGACAAGTTTCATTAAGTTCATCATGATGGAAGTAACTACATAAGTATACGGCACATTATATATCAATTTTTAATTAAGTTTATGCATTTTTCCCATTAACCATAATGTGAACCTTGGAATATATATTAAACACTTCCAATTTATATTCATCACTTGGTCAATATGTGGGCAATGTAATGCATAAGATTATAATAACATAAAATCCATTTTTATCTTTATGTTTCAAAAACCATGCTTAATTTCTACATAAAAACATTTATAAAATCCATCACCAGCCCATGGTACAAAGGGAATAGTTTCGTTTACCTTCATGAAAAGGTTCCAAATGATTTAGTTTGTGCTTAGTCATTTATCAAGTTAAGTAATTTAAACTAAGTCCATAGGACCCATAAGTATGCTTATTTCACCTTATTTATAAAATACATATTATTAGCATTATTTCTTGTAATAATCCATTTTCTAATGAACATAGGAGTCATTTGCACTTGATTGTTAATATCATAAGGCTTATGCATTATTCCAATGATTCAACAACCTTGATTCATTTTTAATAATGTATATAAACATGTTTAATTATATTGTAGGTTATTGTTCTCAAACATCATGTTATTTGTACAAGTTTGGACCCAAAACTAAAGCATTCAATGTAATCTATATTCGAATCAAACCCAATTTATTTTATCATTTCCAAATGTCAAATACATTATAAACTTATAAAATACTATAGAAAATCTTACTTTTGTAATAAGTCTATTAAAAAATGTTCACTTCTTTAATGCACTTTAATACGTAAATATTCCAAAGTAGAAAATTGAATTGAAATATACCAATATGATCACATTTAGATTTTAATATACCCATATAACCTTTGGACCAAAACTTAAAACTTATCAACTTCTAAATCTCTTGTCATTATAAAGAAATAATTGTATTTAACCACACAATATAAGATTAGATCAACTTGAGTCTACTTCTCTTAGTAAGGTAATCACAAAAATTCCAAACATTCTAACTTAAAAACAATAACCATACACTTATTATTAAGACATACCTCTTTGTTCATAATTCTATCAAGAGTTTATTGAATACTAATTAAGTGATAAGAATCTAATACAAAAACAACCACTAAGTGATCTTTCATATTTTATTAGCAAGAGAAAACACTAAATGAATGTATCTATTACCACTCATACAAATGTGATAAAACCTTATTTTAAAAGTCTATAGCTTAACACTTTCAGCTTCATATTCAATAACTTATGACAACAACATTCCATTATATATATCATGCAATCCCATAACACAAGAGAAGAATCAATACTATTAAGTGATTGAAATAATAACTTAAACATGACCAATACAACTTTATTAATTTAAACATGGTAACCCAAAATGTATAATATCTCTAAAGTATATACATTTAGTCATTAAGTTATAATTAAATTTTCACTAAAAAAACCATTTAACCCTTCAACTAATCAAAAAAAATGCAAGTCCTAAATACATAAACAATAAAACAAATATTCTACATGCTAGTCCAACAAAATAAACCCGCCTCTCCAATCCCAATGAGCCCAACCATAAGTGGCCCTAGACCACCCAAACCATCAATTGGATGCATATCAGGTCAATTGAGTAAAGATAACGAAAGGAGTAAAAGAGAAAAATAACTCTAAGCTTTACTCAATAGACATTAATTAAACAAAACAAAACCTTAATGTATCCACATTATAAGTCAAAAAGATGCATTGCCTTGACACCTGATCTAAAGTAACCACTCATTAAACTGAGCTTCATGATTTGAGACTCACATTCTATTCAACGAATACAACTTGAAACTCAAACATTTAGTTTTTATAACCCATGCATTAAATGCCAAAATTAAAATGCTAAATAAGCTAGTATATGAACATGTTCATATTAAAAAATAAGTGATATAAGAATATCAAACACATCCATCAGGTTATACGAACTAAGTATAATAATAAAAGTCAAGTAAACCCTCAACACTTAAGTCATATAATAAAACTCAGTTAAATGAGTTCATGTAATGAATAAACCTATAAAAGAGTCATACACATATTACCAACAATCATGATTACAACTTGTAATCACATCATCTTGACAATAGAAATATATTGTCAATAAAAATTGAATCAAGAATTCAATAAATAGTCTATTTTGACTCAAAAATGAAATCATAACCCAATGATAAAAGAAAATTAGGATTTTAAAGTAAACCCTATGACCTATCTTTCATATTTTCCCATGAAATGATTGCATACCATACAAAAAGTATAGCTATATTCCATAAAATTAGAATGATTTCATTAATAATCAAAATCATTAAAAAACACATGCAATAGCAACCTTATCAAAATAATGGCATTTTCATATCAATAATAACCCAATAAAAGACATTTCTAGGTCCACCCAAAAGCCAAATATCCATTGTATAAAAACCCTAAAGTAAATAAATATGTAATCTTCTAAATAACCATAGTAGCACAACCAACAATAATGCATTTAACACAAAATTGATGGCATAACATGCACAACAAATCTCTCTTATATAAATGCAGGGAAACACATAATAATTAAACTTATGTATGTTTTTATGGCCACGATCTCAAATAGATTCATGTTAACATGAATAATGAAATAAAGTAAGTTATAAGTTCAAATCCTCACATGATGAGTTAGAGTTTTGAAAAAAAAATAAACCTCAAATAATCCACTCAATATTTTATTTGAATGAAGATAACTACATATTTTTCATACATAAAAATAATTAAAAACTCAAGAAATAATTTAATAAAAAACTTACTTGAATTTTTACAACTTAAAAAGTATGAGTTTGAATTCTTCCCTACTCACAATCTAAAATACTAGCATGCTGGTAAATAAGAAAAACTAACCAATTAAATTCCCCAAGATAAACTTAAAACTCATACATTTCTTCTTCCTCATAGATGCCAAGATAGTCATGAGTTTGTAGTTCCTCCGGGAAAAATTCATAGTTTTAAAGCCCATAACGTCCTAATTAATTTCTATGGCAGCCACCAAGACTAAAATTCAATATAATTTCTCCAAGCTAGGACTCTTTCAAATGAGTCAATATATTTTCCAAATGGTAAAAATAAACCTCTATTGAATTATATCGACCTAGTTTACATGGAGGGACAAGCCAATGCCAAATTCCTAAGTCGGTGCCAAACACAAAAACAACCAACTAATGCAAAATTCATGAGACTCATGGTCCCTCTCCTTAGCCTAAAAGGTGATTAAGACCAAAAAAATAATTGTATTCAACCAAGAGTATAAACAACATGCCATAAGACTTGACAACAAGTTTAATGTCATTCATAGAAAATTAACCAACATAAGTCAAAAACTAGCTAAGTCCATAAGCAAAAGTAATGACATAAGGAACAAGGATTTTCAATTCAAATAACATCTTGATGTAATATAAAGATTATAAATGTCTAATCATAAATTGAATAAGATATCGACATAGTCATGCACTTAAAATGAAGTGAATATGAAAGAAAATCATAACCAAGTTAAGTCAAATAAGTAACATAATGACAACAAAAGCTTGTATTCAAATACATGAGCCAGGTTGTATTCATACTTGTATTTGAATTCATAATGCATTCAAATACAAACATAAGTCATAGAATAGACTATTAGTAGTATCTAGACAAGATAATCAGTATGAATGCATTAAGTATCATAACTAAAATAGATGACAAATTCTTATATTATGAATTCACAAAAAAGAATTCATAAAGCATTTAATAACAAAATGTCACTGCAAGGTTCACAATATCATCAATAATGAGATGAAGCAACATTGCCTCAACATTCAACTGAAACCAAAAATCATCTGAATAAAACTCATAATAATCATAACAATATTTCAACACATGTATAGTACTAAATCAAAACAACACTATCAACTAATAATCCATGAAATAGTCATCAACTGAGTCATCAAAGAAAATTTTTAACATGATAAGTATCTAGGGTCATGACATTGTACCTGATTTACACATTACATGAGTTTGAGGCCCTCTTTCAGAGTATTGGCTATGTAGGCAACACGTTTTGACAATAAGGTCATAATGGGTGTTGTGTTGTGGATCCTATTTCTCAATTATAATGTATTTAAAATATTATACATTTATAATGTACTATACACTCTATATGTATTCTCATTGAGGTTCAGGACCCCTTTAATGGGAAACCATTTTGGGTTGACTTTTCCCATAGTTTTGGTAACCATTATTTTATAATACCACTTTGTTAGTGTATTATATATAGATGGATATTTCATAAGTGATACATTATGAGAATAAGGGTTTGAGTAGGAAGAATAGTGTCTATGAATTTAGGTGTGAATTCAATAGGGTTTGTTGAGTGCAGCTCCAAGCAATATTTATGAATTGTAAGTGTGAGAAGATTGATCTGAGAGTGGATTGTACTCTCGTGGCTTGTAATAAAATTTGATAAAGTGTTTTTTGGTGGATGTAGCCCAAATTAGGTGAAACACATTAAATTTTGTCTTCTTATTTTTCATGTTTATTTTCTATTTTTTTTCATCTCTATTCATATCTATTATTATTGGGATTCCGTGAAATTATTTCACATCGATTTTTGATTTATTCCTAATAATTAGTATCAAAGCTTTAGGTTGTATTTTTGAAGTGTTGAATCATAGGAAGGGTTATTATTTCAAGTGGGATCTATGGATGATGATCAAAAATCAAAGGTTTTAAATTTAAATGGATATAAATTTAGTCTATGGAAGATGTAGATGGAGGATTACTCTATCACAAGGACCTCCATGCTCCATTGAGAACAAAAGTAAAGAAACTAGTGAGTATGATAGATGAGGCTTGGGAGTTGCTTGATAGGAAAGCACTTAGGACCATCATATTATGCCTTACATCTTTGGTCATATTTAATATATCACAGGATAAGACCATGGAAGGTCTCATAAATGCATTAGGGAAGTTATATGAAAAACCCTTTGCTTCTAATAAAATATTTTTAGTGAAAAAGTTATTTAATATGAAGATGTCTAAAAATGGTTTATTTTTTTATCATTTGAATGAATTTAATATGGTTTTAAATATGTTGAATTATGTAAAAATTGATTTTGAAGATGAAGTTAGGGCTTTGCTTATTTTGTGTTCCTTATTATAGAGTTAGAATAGCCCAATAACGGCTATGAACAACTTGGTCTCTAATAGTGCCAAGTTGAATTTTGAGGATGTCATAGGAGTAATCCTTAGTGAGGAAATGTGATGAAAAAGCTCTAGGGAGAATTCTACTTCAAGTGATGCTTTGGTGGTGGAGAGTAGAGGGAGAAAAAAATTTAGAGTTAAAGGAAAGTGTGGAAAGTTAAATGGTCCTAAAAGGTCAAAATCAAGGGACATGATGGTATGTTAGCACTGTAAAAAAATTGGGCATGCAAAGAAGGATTGTTAGTCTCTTTATAATAAGAACAAAAATTAGGAAGACACCAAGGAGGTGAATTTGGAAATAGGTAATGTTTGTTAGGATGCATTAATTCTCTCCATTTATAATATTGTTGAGTCTTGGGTTTTAGATCTAGGGGCTTCTTTTTATGTTATACCATATAGGCATTATTTTATTGATTATATTCAAGGGTATTTTGGACATGTTTAACTTGGTGATGATGAGCCATGTATCATAGTAGGAAAATGAAGTGTTCAGATCAAGATATAGAATGGGAACACTTGGCTACTGAAGGATGTCAGACATGTGCCTAACCTAAGATAAAATTTGGTATATGTAGGATAGCTAGGGAATGAAGGATGTATGGTGACATTTACTATATATTATTGGAAGGTGACCAAGGGTGCTCTTATGGTAGCAAGAGGTAAGAAGGTTAGTACCCTGTATTTATCAAGTAGTGTTGATTATTGTAATTTAGCTAATACATATGCAACTTTTTAGCACAACAAGCTCAATAAAATGAGCCAAAAGGGTATGAAAATTTTGAAGGATCGGTTGCCCAGATTGAAAGGGTTTGATTTATATTTTTATGAAGATTGTGTCTACAAAAAATATAAAAAGATAAAGTTTTTCAAGGTTGGACCTATGAGGAAGGAGATTAAGTTAGAGTTGGTTCGTTTAGATATATGGGGGCCGGCTCAAGTATCTTCTATTAGTGGATCATATTATTATGTCACTTTTATTGATGATGCAACTAGGAAATTTTAGGTGTATGTAATTAGGAGAAAATATGATGTGTTTGATATGTTTAAAAGATGGAAAGTCTTGGTTGAGAATTAAATAGGTCTCAAGTTAGATAATGGTGGGAAATATTACAATAATGAATTTCTTGATTACTATTCAAAGAATTTAATTCATAGATAGAGGATGGTTCTAAGAACTCCATAGTAGAATGGAGTGTTAGAAAGGATGAACAATACTATCATAAAGTGTGCTAGGAGCATGAGGTTGCATGAAGGACTACCTCTTCAAATTTTGACAAAAGTAGTAAACACAGTTGTATATCTGATAAATAAAGGTCCTTCATCTACTTTGGATGGAGGCATACCTATTGAAGCTTAGTCTAGTAATAATATTGAATATTCATTTCATATAATATTTGGTTGTGAAGCCTTCATTCATATTGATAAGGATGATAGGGCTAATTTAGAGGCTAAGTCTAAAAAATGCACTTATATTGGTTGTGGTGAGGATGACTTTGGTTTCTATATTTGGAGTCTTAAGGATAAGAAAATATTTAGGTCTAGGAATGTTGTCTTTAATGAAAAAGTCATGTATAAATAGCAGTTGCAGGATCAAAAAGAGGATTCTAAAAAAGAGTACACAATATTAGAGGACATTACAGATGATAAAGTGTCTAAGCAACTAGTTTAATTACCTATTTAATTATTTATTACTCACTGACAATGGAGATCCATAGCGTTTTGAAGAATTAATGTAGGTAGATGTCAGGAAGAAGTGGGAGTAAGCAATGGATGAGGAGCATTAATCTCACATGGAAAATTAGACTTGGGATTTGGTAAATCTACCTAAAGGTAAGAGAGCATTGTAGAACAATTGGGTATATAGAATTAAAGAGGATTATGGAGGCAAGAAAAGGTACAAGGCCTAGTTGGTGGTAAAGGGGTTTACACAGAAGAAGAGAATTGTTTTTATGATATTTTTTCTCCAGTGGTAAAGATGACTTCTATTAAGACTATTCTTGGGATAGTGGTAGCAGAAGACTTACACTTAGAGCAGCTGGATATGAAGATTGCATTCCTTCATGGTGATTTGGAGGAGGAATTGTATATGGAGTAGCCACAGGGATATGAGATCACAAGAAACAATAACATGGTTTCCAAACTGAAGAAGAGCTTGTATGGCTTGAAATAAGCCCCATGATAGTGGTACAATAAATTTGACAATTTTATGATGGAGTAGGGATACTCTAGGTGTCATTTAGACCATTGAGTATATATCATGAAATTTTGTGATGGTGATTACATTATCATTTTTCTATATGTGGATGATATGTTGGTTTCAAGTAAGAACATGCATAAAATAAAGGTACTCAAGGAACAACTTAGTAATTCCTTTTCTATGAAGGATTTGGGAGTAAAAAAACAAATCTTTGGTATGAGAATAACTTGGGATAAGAAGGGACAAAATTTTAATTTATTCTAGGAAGAGTATATTTAAAAGGTCTTAGAGAGGTTTAGTATGAAGGATGCTAAACAGATTGGGACTCCTTTGGCAGGTCATTTCAATTTATCAAAGGAACAGTGTCCCAAGATAGAGGAGGATAGAATCTAGACGTCACATGTACCTTACTCAATAGTTATTGGTAGCTTCATGTATGCCATGGTGTGTACTAGGCTAGATATTACCCATGCAATAGGATCAATAAGCAGGTACATGACTAATCTAGGTAGAGAACACTGGAAGGTAGTGAAGTGGATCCTTCAGTATTTAAAAGGGACCATGGGGATAATTGTAAGCTATGGTGGATTTAACACCAATTTTCATGGTTAGTTGGATCCTTCTAGATATTTATACAACATGAGGAGTACAATAGTATATGTATTTACTATAGGTGACATAGCGGTGAGCTGGATTTCATGACTACAAAAACTTGTGGCTTTATCAACCACAAAGGTTGAGTATGTTTTCGCCACAGAGGCAATCAAAGAAATTATTTGGTTACAATGTTTTCTTAAATATTTGGGGCATAAGCAAGAGGAAGGGAAGCTATATAGTGATATTCAAAATGTTATACATCTAGCAAAGAACTTTGATTTCCACTCTAGGATGAAGAATATACAATTGAGGTACCATTTCATTATGATAGCTTTGGATGAAGAGAAGTTAAAGCTAGAGAAGATTCATACTAGTCTAAATCCTATATACATGATGACCAAGGTGGTCAAAAAGTAGAAACTGAAGCTATGTTCAATTTTAGTTGGCCTTCACAATTGATAGTGAAGGGAGAAGCCTACTAAGAAGAAATTAGTCTCCAAGTGGAAGATTGTTGTGTTTTGGAGTTTATTTTTAAATTATAATGTATTTAAAATATTATACATTTAAAATGTATTTTACACTTTATATGTATTTTCACCATTAATTTTTTAGACCCCTTTAATGGGAAACCATTTTGGGTTGACTTTGCCCATGGTTTTAGTACTCATTGTTTTGTAATACCACTTTGTTGATGTATTATGTATAGACGGATATTTCATAGGTAATACACTATGAGAATAAGGGTTTGAGTAGGAATAATAGTGCATGTGAATTTTGGTGTGAATTTAGGAGGGTTTGTTGAGCATAGCTCCAATCAATATTTGTACATTATAATTATGAGAAGACTGATCTGAGAGTGGATTGCAATCTCACAGCTTTTAATAAAATTTGAGTGAGTGTTTCTTGGTGAATGTAGCCCACATTAGGTGAACCACATTAAATATATTCTTCTTATTTTACATTTTTATTTTTTGTTCTTTCTACATCTCTATTCATATCTATTATTATTTCAATTCTATGAAATTATTCTGCATCAATTTTTGATTTATTACTAATAGTAGGTTAACTTGAAAATATGTGTCCACTAATCCATTGTTCCCTAAAGTCACATGGAAGATGGAAACCAATGGTTTTACCATTTCACTAGGAGTGAAAATCTATGACCTAGATCTGAAAGCACTAAAATGAAGGTGAAGCCAAACCTAGAAGCATCTAGGTGGTTTCATTCTATTTCAATAGATATTTCATATAAGACACTAACATTTAACATAGACACTAGTGTTGATGCAACTATCCTAGGCCGATGTAAATGTCTATATAGATAGAGGCACTAGATCTAGAATATAATGATTGATATAGAACTATCTTCCTACTTGTTTTTGACATGCACCAGATCCAACAGTATGTTAGCATCATAAATAATTAGTACTCTCTTTTATGTCATTTCTATATCTAGCATAGTAATTTTCATTAATATCCTATATTAGTTTAATAAATTCAACATATGGTATATTTGAGTTTAACACATTAATTAGCCTATTATAAATATGTTATCCACCCTTGTTCCCTATCATTTATATATTATTAACCTTATCTACCCAATTAGGATTCCATAATCTAAATTAGGGTTAAATATTTGGTGAACCTAATCTTTGAACATTAAACCCTGGGCCAACTAGGGGTTTCTAATTTCTTTTCCTCTTACTGATCCTTGATTGATAAATCTTGCAATCATTTTTTCCATGGACACATCTTTAAATGATTTCATCTTCCAATACTTTATAGTTTTGATGGTGTGATACATTACTTGTCTTGTCAAATTTGTTAATCAAATCCATGCACATAATTAGAGAGTGTTAAAGCAAAGACAATATTTGATATATCTCAATATGTCCTCTTTCAATGTTATAGATCAAGTATCTAGATGCCAATATGACTAATTGAGTAATACACATGCTAAAATTTCACTACTTGAGATCCTAAATAAATCGTATGTTTAAAAGGACATCTTATATGACACATTTCATGAAAATCAAGTTCCAAGTGATGTTGAGCTTGTTTATTTTGCAAATATCATGAAATATCTAAAAAATAATGCCAAACCTATTACCTCTGATCCAACAGACTTACCATCCAAGGATATTATTGATCAAGAGTTACCTTTTTCCATATAATTGAATATACAAAATAAGGGCATCAAAATGGTGCTCATTGATAATGGATCAAGCCTAAACATTTGTAGTATCAATTTTCTAACCATTATGGGAATTACCACCCATCTTCTTTCAAGTCGACTATGCATGTGAAGGGGTTTGATAATTTACACACCCCTCCAGTCGATCAAATTACATTGGATGTGACATTGGGACCTAAAACTATTTTAACTACTTTTTAGGTAATTCCTTAATCATTCCATTATAATATACTCTTGGGTAGATCATGGATACATTCAATAGAATTTGTCCCATCTATACTTCATAGATGTCTAAAATTCATACATGATGGGAATTTATTAACAATGCCTATGAATGATAAACCTTTCAAATTTTATAAAATACAATCTAAAACTAAAGGCATTCCTACAGTGATATCACCTAAATAATGTGTTCCTCTTAAGAATATACATACTTATGACATGGGTGAGTCAAGTACAATGGATCTTCTATATCAAGATGTGAATAAGTTACCACATATTGAGGTGCACACAAATGCACATCAAGAGAAAGAATCATTGCTAAAACATCCAAAATTCAAGGATTCCAAACTTACACTTATTTTCCATGATAACGAGGCTGCTCATACAACCACATCTAAAATTAAGAACGGTTTCAAATTAATTATAACCCCTATATCAAACACCACCATTCTCATGGATTATCTTATGTCTATAATGAAACCTATTTGGGATATTCAAAATCAATTTTATATAATTTAATGCATCTGGATTTACATAATGCAAATATTCCCTTATTCAATAAGTAAGCTCTTTCCCAATATATGCTTGAATATCCTTTTCCACATGGTTTTAAATTATCACATATACCTATCTTTTGGAAAAATATAAATCCATTTTAATATCATGAGCAAAAATATGGTGTTCCTAATATTTATATGAGTGCTTTGAAAATTTTACTTAATATGGGGATTATCCAAGGTCCTCATCCTATGCCAAATCCTCAAGTGTATAGAATAGAAAACTGCACACATCACCAAGATTTAACAATTACCTTATACATGGGTGGTACTTATCATTGACATAACCATATTGATCTTACATAAACCAAGACCACTTGCATCATAAAACATTTTGAGTAGCTTGATTTTAACTTGAAAGATTTGAAAAAGAGGATCACTTGGAATGAATCCATGGGAAACATAATAATACCAATTACTTGTGGTCCTAAAGTAATTCAAACATAGTTTTGGGTTATGCCTACCACATCTCCATATGCATTTACACTTGGAACTCTTTGGCTATACCAAATGGAAGCAAAAATTGACCAAAATCAACAAGGCATTTCTCTTCCTCATGAAAACAAATTAATGCATATTTTAAATGATAGTTTACATCTTCTACCATACATGAAAAATGTGAGGAATAACATGCCATGTCCTTTTTTAACCTAGACAATTATAATGCAAACAATGTAAAATATTTACTTGAGGTTGTAAGATTCACAATGGGGGGAGATGTCTATAACCATCCATTTGATTATCTTTTATCATCTTCTAAAAATATAAAAAAATCAAAACATTCAAAAATCTAGAAACTTTTTTGGCACTACATGTTCTATTGCCCCCTTAAAATCTACGTGTTAGCTTCATGTTGAGAACTAGGATATCATTTACTCTGACATACAGATACATAGGCATACATAGATACATGATACACTTATGGGTGTTTATCTTTCCATTTACTCACATCACTAGGACATTGGGAACATCTATCTTCTATGATCTTGATACATGTAGGTTATATGATTCGATGATCACTCTACACTATCATGTTTGAGTTTAAATATGTACTTACACATGCCTTTTATCCATGGTTATACATTACATAGGGTAATTCATATGTTATGTACTTGAAATTTTTTTCTAACACATTAGATCCTTGGGCCACTATGGCATTTTTATGCTGGTTTTTTATGTTTTTCCTTTCACACACTCCCTTGACTATCTTTCCTTGCTATTGTTTTTCTTTTTCAAGAATTTGGATATGCTTTGTTATATGTAGCCCTTGTGCCTATTTTTTATTTCTTGGGAATTTGAATATGCCATTACTTATTATATGGATATTTTAATATGTCATTTATTAATTTTGTGGACATTTGACTAAGTCATTTCCATTTGATTTTGTGGCATTTGATCATGCCCCTTATTTGTGATCTCCTTGGACCATTACCTTTTGACTTGATTTTCAGTGTTCTTGTGTGTGTTCTTATTTTATTGTTGAACTTGTAGTATTACTTTATATATGTTTCCATGATATTTAACATGCATCTTAGGCCTAAATATTATCTCATTGTTTTCTATGTGCTTCAATGATACATTTACCTAGACATGTTTCCTTCTATATGCTACATGGTTACATTCATAGATTTTACAATTGTTTTACTCTTTTGAGGTGAGGTAAACTCCAAGTAATATTTTTATCTCACCTCAAGGGGGAGAATATTATTAGAGGCATGTTTAGGAATTATGTTCTCCACAATTTAAATAATTCTTATATATCAGTAGGGGCATGTCATACGGACATGACTTCCACATATTCATAGTATTGCATGTACTAATACCCCCACAGACTTTTACAGACTTTAACGAGCCAATATACTACAGTAGTTGGTTCACCTTTGGTATGTTTAGGGTGATTAAATCACTTAACCTTACCATTTTTTTTATTTTTGACTTGATCATCCAAAATTACTAGGTTCTAAGTATTATTGTATTACATGGTTGAGCTAATCTCAAATGCTAGGTGAAAACTAACTTTTTTTCCAAAGTTGGAGGCATTTGCCTTCCAACCTCTCTCTCTCTCTCTTTATATCCATGGATATGTGAACTTTAAATATTCATCTATATTTACCATAATACCAATTTTAGAGCCTTAAAATGATACGTATTTTACAAAAACCCAACATACCAATAGGCAAGGTGGTTACATAGACACAAGGTGTACTTATAAACCTTGATCTTTTAATTTCAATCAATTTCAAGTAATTTTGATTGAGATTATATACACTAATTATATACTATAACATGATCTTGGTTGTAGGTTAGTCACTATAAAAACATTTAAATCCAACTCCAATAAAGAACTCAAATTTAACTCAAGCAAAGACAAGGTGTGCATACACACCTAATTACTTATTAATTTCCTTTAGTCTAGAAATTTAATTATTATATTAAAGGGGTGAGATGCAACTAATATTTTTTTTTATTATGTAGCACCTCAATCTTGTGCACTTGGAAAACTCATACCCTAGTTGTTCATCTTAGTTCTACATATGCATTACTTATACAAGCCTCACATCTACTCTATCTTATGTCCATTGGCCTATCTCTTAGTCTGAATAGCCTTATATTGATGACATAGACATCCCATCTTACTCATAATGCTTAAAATGTACTTATCTTATACCTCTACAAGTTTTAAGCCTATGTATGCTCTCCTTCTCCCTGGATACTAATGTATAGGATAGACATTAGTGTTGAGGTTATTATCTTACCCTGATTCAAGTGTATAGTGCCTTAAAGTCATCCAATTTGTAAATGAAATGTACTATAATCATCGGCCTAAGTTATTTAATGCAATTTATATCCTAATAGGATTGGTATAAATATAATATCAACCCTTATTCATTCATCACCTAGCAATCAGACCTAAATAGCACTCAAGTGACCAAAATCGTTCCTATTCTACCATATTCTAATATCAGTCAAAAGAATAGCCTAGTTATAGGTTTGAAGTACTAAAGGAGTTTCATAAGGTCATATTTTCCAAGTTAAAAGTTAGGTCATTAGTGTACTTACTTTACACATTTCATAATTCACACATAGGCCAACATGTAGGGGATAACTACATAAATTTGAGGCCCTCTTATAAATTATTAGCTATGTAGGAAGTGCCTTTTGATAGTAGGGTCATTACAAGTCAAATTGACATTATATTCCCACTAACCCATTTTTCCCTAAGGTCACATTGAAGATGGAAAGTTAGGGTTTTTCCATTTCACTAGGAGTGATAATCAATTACCCAGATTTGAATACATTAGATTGAATGTGAATCCAAACCCAAAAACATTTTGATGGTCACATCCTTTTTAAGTAGATATTTTTTATAGGACATTAGCATTAAACTCAGACACTAACATTGATGTAATTGTCCCAAGCTAGTGTAAATGTCTATAGAGATAAAGGCACTAGATCTAAATTCTGACAAATGATCTAGAATTATCTTCTTACCTACTTTTTGCTTGTACCATATCCAACATTATTTTAGCATAAAAAATAGCTAAGTACTCTATTTTATGTCATTTATATATCTAACATAGTTGTACTTTCCATTAATATCCTATCTTAGTTTAATAAATTTAGCATATGGTACATCTAAGTTTACCACATTAATTGGCTTATAATAGATCTAATATTCACCCTTATTTCTTATAATTTCTATATCTTTAACCCTATCTACGCAAGTAGGATTCCTTAATCCATGTTAGGGTTAAATAGGCACAAAGAAGCAAAAGTTTTTCCTTTGAGTGAAGAGGAAGAAATTCTAAACTTGGTTACAATGATAATCATCATATTTATAGGTTATGAAGGCATAACCACCTTTTAACCAGCTCATAACCACATTTTTAGTAATAACTTTCTATTTTATAGTTCACTTTTCCCTTATGACTTAAAAAGTGAAATATAACCTTTTTAAGTGATTCAAATTACAATGGAGAAATAGAAAACTAGAGAGTAGAAAAAGGTATTTTAGGTGATTATGAAGATAGAGAAGACTCCTTTGCTAAAAATTATGTTTATATACCACTACAACTAGATTAGATTCCTTTTTTATGAATATTTGAGCCTATACACCCTAAATATTTTAACAACTTGGGTAATTCCTTATTTCATAAGAATAATTGTATAAGCCAAATGGACAACCCAATCATATGATGTGTTCATTTCTTATTCAATCCTCTTGAAAATACCTTTGATTTCATCTCATCACAACTTTTTCCATGATGCTACAAGTCCTCCAAATCTTAATATAGAGCATGAATATTTTAATTCACACATTTAGCTCACAAGTACAAATAGTTATCTTCATATTTATTAATAACACATACATATACCAAAGCATTTTCATACATTGCATCCATGTCTCTCAAGTCCCTAATCAGACTATTCCATATCCTAAGTTATTTCTTGGAATTTTTAGTTCATAATAATGATCATATAAGGCAATTCCTCCTTGAAATCAAACATGTATAGGCTTTTGACTCTCTTGATATTTACCCTTATTCTATTAGTCAACAAGTCTTGACTTAGCATCTTTTCACATTCCTCACAATTATTTACCCATAATTATTAAGCAATTTATTTATTGATTTCCACTATTTAATCATGAGGTTAAATGATGAATTTTATGGATATGGAGATTCTATATAGCCTAGCAACCAATTAATCATCTAAAAATCTTATTTTACTACTTTCTAACTTATAGTACTTGGCACATGCAATAACTAAATGTTCACATTGAATTGATGTTAGAAATGTAGTGGCATGTGAAAACCCACAATCTAAAATTTGTTGTCCCATTATAGTTATTTTTGTAGCATCCATCCTCTCTAACAATTCATCAATGTCCATGTGATTAATGTTGTTATCAGATACATTCAATATGTCTATGTCCAAAATAGAAATGGGGTCATAGCCCATTTCTGTGAACTTAATATTTGATGTGGTGACTAATAAGATAGAGACTTGGGAAATTAGATTTAGGTTTTTATAGACAATTTATGAAGGAAGAGAATTATTTCATGGAAGAACTGAATTCATCATAGTGGACATAAAGTTATGCATAAGTTCTTGAAATATCTTTTTGGGCCATTTATAATTATTTGTTCTTGTAACTTTAATATGAGAATAAAATATCTATGAGAGAGAAAATACTACCTTATAGATCAAATGGTGTTTAAAATACATATTCTTGCATGCAATGGATGTATTGAACCTATGAGAAGACTTTAAACAACATTCAATCCTACATGATCTTGAAAATTTTGTTTTTGAGCTTGCCAATACCAAGTAGAGTTCAATATGGAGGCTTTATAAATCTTTTTTTGTATGAAAAAGGTGGTGGCGGAGCTTTGGTGTCAAAATAATGACCTTCAAAACCACCTTTTTAAGAATTATAAAGAGATAAACTCAATATCACATTTGAAATTGTCTTCAAATTCATCTTTCAAGACCACCACAGAGAGAAACATTTTATTATAAACCACTATTAAAACTATAAACTTTTATTCATATTTTTGATATCATCTTACATACAAAATGATTATTTATAAGCCATGGTTAGAGAAATTTGTAATTTTAATATCAAAACAAAGATTAATATGTCTTATTTTTTAAATTTATTATTTGTTTTGATATCATCTCAATGGACTGATCCTTGGTTTTGAGTGACCTATATTGCAATGGAAATATTATCTCAACATCCACAGTCAATAGATTTACAAAATAACCAAATGAAATTTGTATCCAATAATAAGTATGTTTTTAGATATTTATAGAGAAATTTGTAGCATTATAAGAGTTATTTGGCAATGTGATATGATATCATAGTCAATAACATGAAAAATAGTGATAATAATACTACAGCCAAAGGATTATCATACTAAAAAATTATCATTAGGAGTGTAACTCAAAGGATGACTGATTGCATACATATGGAGGAGTATCAACTTAGAACAGTATCAAGCAGAAGTGAAAAAATTTTAAACCATGTGTGTACATGTATTTGCCCCACATGTATTTACCTATTTAGATAATTTGAAGAGCATGTCAATATTTTACAATGGCTTATGTATGAAAATCAAGCTTGTGAAGGTTGCAAGTTGCAAATAGAGGTCATGAAAGCTACACAATGAAAAAATAACTTACACTTTTCCATGGAAAACCATCAAGTATAATTCAAAACATCATTTTTATTTATTCATAATACTTATGTTGTTATAAGGAATTGATGTATTAGAATGATAGTCTTGGAGATATATATGTACCTTTGGAGAACTACCATCATGGAAAGAACATTTACAAAGTAAAAAGAATACTTATTACTTAAAAAATATTCATGTGGAGGGCTATGACAACCAATTTATTCATTTATAAAGATATGTTAATATTTAATAATTATTATTACATGCAAAGTGATCTTATCAAGGCCACACAATGCAAAAAAAATTAAGAAGCCACATGAAGTGATTTGGAAGTTTATTACTGGTATGGTGAGCTTGATAGAGATATGCATGCAATACGAACCTTTGAAATCCATAATATACAAAAATAAGTTTAAATAGGTTTGAAATAGTTGTTTGAAAGATTTCAGAAGGCAAAATGGGTCTTAGGAGTGGTTATGCATGCAAAATAGGATTTATAAAGCCACAATATGACAAAAATATTACAAAATCCACATGAAACAACTTAATAACAATTGAATCATTATTAAATATCCTTTTCAAAATTGTCTGAGTAATTTTATTTATAAATGACTAGAAAACAATGATTATCCATATTTATTATGTGTAAAATGGCCTTTAAATGTTCTAATGAGTTAGTGAAGATAATTTTACATTTCAAAAATGACATTTAAACTCCCTAGATGTAAAATGAAGCACAAATTATTAGGATTTCAAGAAGGTCAACCATGAATGAATGAGATAATTTATAATTGTGATAAAAATTCAAATATTAGTACAATGTTTCTCTAGTGATTGCATTGAGAATGCCAATTACCATTAAAAGGAGACTCAATTTTAATGACTAGGTAGACAAAAAAATCTCAAAAACATACATTTTTATTTTTGGTGACAACAACTACCAACTATATTTTGTGTACTTTTGTATGTCCTTCCACCTTTTACTAATAATCTATAAATTTAGTTTCATAAACTATCATTTTTCATGATCAACCTTAACATGTAGTATGTCCTAGTTATCCCTTTATAACAAGTAATTTATCCCTTTATAATAAGTAATTTATCAAGTATTGTCTAGGTGTTGAGAGAACATATTAATCATATTCTAAATTCAACTTAAAAAATTACTAAACTTGCGATGGATTCTTACTTCTTGATACTTTAATCTTGTTCAAGCTATTTTGACATCATCCAATTTTGCCAATATATGGTTTAGGAAGATGTTTATGTAGTTATACCAAAAAAATATGGAAGGAGAGGCAAATCCATTATTTGAGATCTTATTTACATAACACATAGAAATAAATTATGTGTAAGTTAATTAACTATAACTCACTTGAAGTTCCCTAACCCATAACATTTTAATTATTATTCATGAGAATAATAAATAGAACATAGTATAGACTTAGTGTAGTAGAACACATTAGGTGGAAATAGAGGTACAAAATATTCAATGTCAAAATATACCTATAGAATATTTGATATTAGATTGATAAAAGCAAATTTATTCTTTGATTTTCATGGTTTTGGATTTGAAAAATAACTTCATCATTGCTTTAATACCACTCATGCACTCTCAAAATCCCAAGATTCTACCTTTGTGTGTTTAGTTGATCACTTTGTCTATTTTTTATGCATACTTACATTTATTATCCTTGAGGATAATCTAAATTTTTTCTTTGAGTGTATTTATATTATATCCCCTCTTGCAAAATTGTATCATATTTTACTGGATTTGTTTACCCTAGTACATCAAAAATTAAAACAAATTATTGAACACATAATATCTTTGAATTTACATACTTTCTAAGGATTTATCATTAGGGGATACTTTATTATTTTATGTTTCTCATGGATGCATTCTAATTTTACACATTTCATTGACCAAACCTTAATTTAATTCCCATTCTTAGGGTTTGACCCTACATTCTCAAATCTGATTTTTATGTTTTCATCTTGTGTTTTTTTCCTTTAGGTTTTCTGCATTCTCTCCAAGAGTTACATCTTATTGAAATATAATTAACCATAATATCTTGTGTGTATGTTTCTCAAACCCTTTCACACATGATGGATAATTATTATTTTTTAATGCTAACAAATGATATAAATATTTGTGTACCAAATATTTCTATGAATGCCTTGCCTCATGTTTTAAATTCTACTTATAATCATTAAAATTATGATTGGAATGTTGATGTGCATTATTATTATGATAGTGAAGTTGAAAGGTTAATAAAATTTAATTTTAATCCTATTGTACATTAATAATATGAAAAGTTTGTGAATTAATTAGGTGTTGGTTTTATTTCCTTAACCCCTCGTGAGTATCAAATATAAAATTTTACATAAAAATTAATTAATAAGGAAATGAATAGTGAATCTTGTGTGAATGATGCAAATGTTGAAAACATATATCTTATTACTCTTACTTATAATGCAAATGTGTAAAATGATGTAACTATTTTAAAGGTTTGTATTTATACTCCCTATTTTGATGTTCATAATATGTAAAATCTCAAACATATTTCATAAAATCCTTCTTTCGTTTATGAAATTACAAATAAGATAACTAGTATGAATTCTTCTTATGTGATCAATAAGACTCCCATGTTTAAATCAAGAATTAAATGAGGCCCTTGAATGAAACTTTTCATACTATGGTTGTGCCAACTCATTATTATTATTATTATTATTATTATTATTATTATTATTATTATTATTATTATTATTATTATTATTATTATAATTATTATTATTATTATTATTATTATTATTATTATTATTATTATTATTATTATTATTATAGGAGATTTTACAAATATATGTAAAAACATTATTTATAAAATATTTTTCATCCAATTTTTTTAGCTTGCACAACATGCCCGATTTTCAACTAAAATGGGGACCCTCTTTTATTTCCTTATCTTTATCCCTTAAGAGTTTAAGGGTTCACTTGTTTGATACCTTCTCCAAGTAGCCATCTGCTAGATGATAAGTTTCAAGTGAATGTGTTTATTTTCAATGCTTTTACACATTAAAATGCTCAGTCCAAGATTTGCATCTAGAGTTCATATGGTAAGTCACCTAAATGTGTCTTAGAATGAAAATGGTTTTAATCATATGAAATTACATTTTAAAGATACCTAAAAATCCCATTTTTCAATCCATTTATGCTTCATATTTGTTCTAAATTGACTAAAAGTTGTTTATGTTCATTTTTTACCATAGTTGATTTCATTAAAATGGTCGAATGTTTATTTGAAATGGATTTGGTTAAATTCAAAATGGTCTTATTTTTCTAAGTTCATGCACCCTTATATTTAATTCAAAGGACTTAACCATTTTAAATTTAAATGTCCTTAGCCATTGGCTTTTAAATTTTAAATATGTTGACTATGTCTTTTCATGTTTTGCATGTAGGTACCTAAATTGAACTTGATTCCTCATGAAATCATCTCATATCTCTTAAAGGCTCAAACACATTCAAAATGACTTTTGACACTTATCCAATTTTTTGAATTCCTCGTAAAACCATGTGTACTTTTACACCATTCAACAAGATTTCTATCATGAGTAGAGCCTTTAGGCAAGTGGGTTAGTGAGATTTTACCAAGTGGAACTATATTTATGACCCACTGATCTTGATTGAATTTGTACCAAGCATAGCCTTTGGGTAATCAAGTAAGTATGATGTTGCCAAGTGTCACAAACCTAGTGACCTATTAATCCTAGCTAAATCCTTACCTAGCATAGCCTTTGGGCAAGTAGGTTAGCGAGATGATGCCATGTGACCACATATTAGAAACCAACTGACCTATAATGGTTTGTATGTTATCATAGCCTATATTCAAATGGGTGATTAAAATTATACCATGTGGAAACATCTCACTACTCTACATCCCTAGAGTGATCTGTGCATCCCAGTGGATCATCAGAGCTCTGGGTGAGTGAGATGATGTCGTATGGAAAAATATTACCTCATTTTAGTAACTGAATAGTTATTATACATAAATACTCATATGAGAAGTATAAAATCATGGTGAATCCATATTATAAGGACCCTATAATCATAAGGACACTTGGTAAATACAACCAACAAGGTGGACACTTAAATTTGATAGCTTGTCTAGTTATTAAAATCATAAAAACTAAATAATGGACTATGTGTCCAATCCAACCTGCAATGCCATTTGACATGGATAGTGTAATGGTAATATTGATCATGAAATATAAAATTCAAAGGTAATATGGGTACTAACATTGAATTTATATGTGGCATGCATGGTTTGGAAATGATAGAAGAGGCACTAAGGATAAATCTACTGTGAAAAGAAGCATTTTATACTAAGAATATGGTATGCAAAAATATAATTGATGATTTCAAAGCATTCCCAATGACTTCCTGCTACACTTGGATGATAGAATTTACTCCCATGTTCATAGTATCATGGTGTCTAACTAAAGTTATCAATTACATTTATGGATTCATATTATTTTTTAGCTACTTCTGTAGAGGTCTTGAATTACCTCCCTTTTGAATTTTGAATATCACCTTCTCTTAGTTCCTATTTATAGGAATTCAAAATATTTTTTCAAGGCTAGCATTTTTTAGGATTAGAGTATGTTGTGCCTAGCTATCTCTTTGTGAATTATAACAAAGACATATAAAAACAAATATTTCATCATGCATTTTATTACTTTCCATGATAATTCCTCCCTTTCATATTTTAGTTTTGTTGATTTAGAGATATTTCTTGCACTTGTATGATTATATGAATCCCAAACATTATAAATAGAAATGAAAATCTTGATACTTTAAAGGTTATTGATGTTGTGTAGTAATTTCTTGAGTAGGTATTATGGTAGTTATGCCTTTTTATCTCATAGTTGACCTCCTAGACTCTCACACTATCTTTAGTTGGAGTTGTTCTAGGTCTTGCATAATTAGAGATTGGTTTCACAGGATTCACTTAGATAACTTCATAATATATGTGTTGTTAGTAGGATTTTTATCTCTTTACCCCTACTCTTTTATATTTTATTTATAATGAGTTCATTCTATGAATAAAAAACAATATGAATTAAATGTTTATCTTGATTTCTATTTCATGTTATGTCTATCACCAGTAAAGCATTATTGTACCTATGAATGTGATAAGTTAGTATAGAAATCAACAATCTTCCTTCTATTCAAATATTAGGAAGCTTGATCATTTATATTAGAGTTTGAACCCTTTAAAAGTATGCAAATTCTCAATGAGTGACTTAAACCAATCAAAATGCATCTTAATTTGTTAAAAGAGGCCCTTAAAAAAAATGGTCAACATAAACCAACTTAGTGAAGACTAATGTACCAAGACCTAATACATTTAGACCTTAGGGAATCATTTTCCTCATAGGATATTATTATTTCCATGAGAGGTAGATCCTAAAAAAATCCACCTATTGTTGGCCATGCTAAGAGACCCATAAACACCTTTGGAACTAGAAGGAGGGATCGACGGCTCAGGGTTAAGTTTGCAGCCAAATTTTAAAATAAGAAAATTTAGAAACTTTCAATTCCACTAATCTAAAGCATCTCTTAATGTACAAAATAGGAATATAAATACTCAATAAAAGTCTACTAGGGATATATTTGATCCTTTATAACTTATTGGTCATAGAATACCAAAATGAAGAGATAAAAAAAGGAAAATAAAAATATAGAGCCATTCAATTATCCAATAATTTACCTATAGTTGCAATCCCTCTTTTTGTTATCCCATTCATGCTTGTATATCATATTATTATAGACAATACCATGGCCTAGCTTGGGAAAGGATTTGATTTCCATATTTATGTCCTAGGCATATATCATGATGTATCCAAAAATATAGACGAATTTTGTCCCAAATTCATAGTTGGAGGTGTCCATATAGTAGAGGAACATATTCAAGCCTTTAAGTCACACTAATCAAAACACAAGTTTAATCAAGGATGTTTCCTATATATTATTATTGTACTCTTTAGGATAGACCATGTATTCCTAGTACATGAGGCTACCCTATGGGTCTATTAATTTTTGGGATGACTAAAAACCATCTTCATGAACCATTTTAGGTTTTACATTGACCTTGCCATTCTATATCATCATTTTGTAGCTATTAAAAGAGATCCAAAAAACCCATGAACATGTTCAATGCTTATTTTCACAAGCTATACCATATGATAAACTACCCATACATCTTGGTATAAGTTCCATCCATGTATACCTACTTGAGGGCCCTAGATTATCTAATGTCAATGTTCCTTAGAAGGATGTTAGATACGCTTGATTTTCTATCATTGGATTATAATAAGGTCATGAACATAAAATAGTATATGGTACCATAAAGGCATAATACATGCACTTTAACATCACTAAGATAAGTGCACAATCAAATCCCTATGCTAAATCAAGCCCTTATGAAAAACACCCTGCTCATGAGTCTCATCCCAGGTGGTATGTATGACACCATTGGCCCAGTGTATGCTCCAACTATGATGAATTGAATTCCTATTGTTATGTCGTAAATACCTCTAAAACATGTTTTTTCCATAGGAAAAAAATCATAAACTTATTCTTATTACGTATACCAACACTGCTTCCATGCCTAACACTAGTGTTTATGTTACTTCTACTAGCAACCAATAGGCTATCCCCTTATTTATAAATAAACAAATGTTTGTTAATAATGATCTTAATTAAGCACACACTATTGTCCCTACATCTATAAACACTAATTCATAGGTGACTAATACCCTCCTATAAGTGATAACTACACAAAATGCTAGTGTGAACCTATAAATAGCTAATTTTTAGTAAATGGTCCAAAGGTTCACAAATGACATGGTCAATTTACATAGACATGTGCCTCAAAACATAAACCAAAGTGAAAACAACCCATTACCCAACATAAAATTCAAATTCTAGAGAACCAACAAATAATGGAACATGAGACCAAATAATGGAGGTGTACTTATCCCACTAAACAATAAGAACTAAAACAACAAAAATAGTGCTTCCAATGTAGTGAACCTAGCTAATTTAGCACTACCCACTTGGTGTAAGATACACATTATGGATGACAATGTTGAGATTGATTGTGTTGAGTTAATTTTTGACTGAAATATACTATAAAAAGAGATGAACAACTTTAAACTAGTCCTTTCACCTGACAATAACTCTAACCAAGGTGGAGGAAACCTTGATACTAGTCTAGTCTTGAAGGTTTATGAGTTTTAATTTAAGAGTGACAATGATCTTGAGGAAAACTTAGACGAGGTCAACACATATAATAAATTCCAAAGGGGAACTGACTACCATTTGAGGATCAAATTTCAAACTCTGTTAACAATGTCTACTCCCCTGAATAATCTTTAGGTTCTACTTGATGATAACTTAAGCAAAAGCCTATCTCTACCTAAAAGACCCCCAAAATATTACCAACCTAAGAATAACACTACTTCCCCACTAACTGATAAATTAGTTTAACCAAGAAAACATGGGTATAGTATTGTAGATTACATGAATAAAACTAAGACCAACATCATGATGTTTGAATTTCTCCATATTTGTAACCAAACGGACATTTTTTCAAAGAATTATCTTCTTTGAAAGGGAAAGAAACTAATAGAATAAATGATGTTCATTTTTAAATATACAAAGAGAAAATGGAAACCCCTCCTTTCCTCCTAACAATATGTATTTTGGTAAAAATTTGTATAATTATTTGGTGGATTCAGGGGCTTTCAGGAACATGGTTCCTTATGCCATCTACAAGCATTTGGGTTTGACACCTACAAATTCAATAAAAAATCTTATCCAATTAGACAAGTCAAAGGTTAAGGTCATTGATGAGTTGAACCACATCCACATGCAATTGGCCTCTAATCCTAGGGTGTAGAAATTCATCAACATTCAAGTATTTGATATATGAGGACAATCTTTAAAGATTTTCTCTATTATCTATCTTAACCTATCCTAGAAGTCTCTTATACCTTATATTTACCACTTTATTATACCAATTTGATTAAATAAATATTTTCTAGGTTATAATAGGTCTAACTCAAAACACTTTCAATATCTATTTAATTATGATCTCATTAGACTATTTGCACTCATATGAAATAGCCTTTTTAAGTTTGGTGTCCTAAAGACTGATCCGTTCATCAATATTTCTTTATCTGATTTGGTCTTATAGACTTACTTAAGACTATTCATAGACTATCCTAATTAAAATTAGACATCTTATTATTTTAGGTCTATATTTCATTATATTAGGTCTATCTATTTACTTATTTAATAGTTTGAACATCTCTTAGATTGGTCCTTGAGACCAATGCATATAATCTATATTTTCTCTTTTAGCTTTATTATTTTTGCCTCTACTTTTGTTCTTTTTTATTTTAATCAAACTTCAAGTTGGTATCTTCTTGTATCCTTCAATAAGTTTAATCATAAAACAAGACTTACTAGATTTAGGTTTAAGATATATCACCATTCTATGGTTCTAATGCAAGACAAACAGATGTATGAAAGCTTATTACAGGTATTTTAGTCCTCGACAAGACTAATTTCATTCAATAAAAATACTACTCATGTGAATTTTCACTATTTTCATAACAAATTTGGATGTATATCTATATAAAAACTTAAAATAGATCTCTATAAGAATATCTATCAAACACCACTATGAGTTTCACCAGGCAAACCAACATAATGAAACTTCATAATTTAAACTGAATGTTGAAGGCATAATTACAAATCATTGATGATAGGAATACATCCATGAATAGAGGAATATTTATCATCTTAAAATGTGATCAAAGATTATATATCAGTTGTCATATAATAATATATCAAACTCCTCATGAGCCTAGATGTAATTGGTTCAGTTTAATTAACTCCTTATAGACCTAGGCATCATTGTATTATTACAACTTATTGTTTGAAATAAAGACCATGCATTGAGTTTTGTTATAAGTACCTCCCATATTGTTATTATTATTCAAAATGAGAATCTACAAAAATATTAGCAAAGTTATTTATTTTCTATAGACCCAAATTTCCTTATTAAAGAATAGCTACAACTTGAACATTTTGGGTGTATTCCATCACATCAAAATTATTGCAATCTTATTCAAAACTCAGAATCCTAATTTTTTTTATTTCATGGCTATTACAAGAGAATGTACAATGAACTATTGTAATAATAAAATGTACATTTTGTGAATATAATGCTCGAACTAGTTTAAAATTCTACTTGTGAAGCAAAGATACTTAGCTACATAAGCAAATTCAAAATCTCATATTGATTTTATTCTACCAATCAAGAGTTGTAACCATCATGAAGGATTATATATTTAATTAGGCTTGATACCTGAAATAAATCTATAACTAAGTCAAACTCAACACATATTGAATGACCAGAAAACATAGTTAAGAATATAAATACCTCAGGAGAGTTTAGTCTATTACCATTGAGATCATAACTATAGTCCTTCAAGATAAAAAATTAGGTATCAAAAACTCAATCACAATTCTACCTATCTATATTTTTTGAATGTGCTAGAATAATGATTTCTAATTTGTGTACTATAAGATATTGAAATGAATATATAACTATTATAAAACTACTAAATTCTCACCTTTAAACTTAAAATCTAATTTGGCAGATGATTGATGAAACAACTTATTTATTTCGTGCACAAAAAGTACAATAGTATACATACAATTCTCTAAGTTTCAATGGCCAACTATTATTTTCACACATAGGACTAAATTCCTTAGATTATTATATACCACTCATGTCCCTTGAAGGACTAAATGACTCATCCTTATACTTATTCCTTTTGATTTTATTATCTCCTATATGCTTGGTTTGGTGATAGTCATCATACTTAATACAACCTTTCTTCCTAAGATTCTCTCCATTAGTTATGACCTTATCTTTACATTCCTTATTTAATTTTTCCTAATATAGCATGTATTTCATAAATTATTTCAATTTCACATAGTTAAGAGGTACATTTACAAAGGTTTCATGATCTCACAAGAGGGTTCATGTCTCTTAAGACTGGTTACATGTCTTACAAGCCTTCACCAATACTTCAAATTTCTCTTTTGGTGGGAAACTTTCAACTAAAATAGATTGACCTAAAACAAGATGAGTGAAGCATTCAATGACTTATTATTGACTTATAAGATACTCTTAATACACCCATACAAAACTTATTGCATAAAAAATTGACTTATTTACATGTTTATAATGGTGTTCTCCTAATGCTCCTACATCAAACTCCCTTGGTGGGAAAATATTTGAGCTCTTGATCAAATAGAAATTATGATTCTTCATTATTCTTTTCCAATCCTTGGGTACTTCATATTTATTCATTTGTCTAATTATATCCTTGTTTTTTTCTTACTTATTATCATGCCTTATGAGCTTGATTGGCTCAGTCTTATCTTCATATTTTTTTATAAAGTTTGCTATATAGGAATCCATCTCCTTAGTTGTATATTCTTCCATATTTACATATCCTTTTTTACCTATACATACAATACTAAAATCATAATCAATTTCAAAAATTTAAGGCAGCATTGTCTCTTCTTTTACTTTCATCTTGTTTAGAGCTTGTTCTTCAACTTCTATATCATATGCTTGATTCAAAATATTCATTATCTCCAATTAAACTTATTTTATTGATTTCTCATCTCCTATAAGGTCTAAGTCTTATGATCCTTGCATGATTTGTTTCCAAATCATCTCTTCTTTTGTATTATACTCTACCATCTCTTTGTTTCTAGTTATGTCTTCTTCTTCATAAGGTAATGCAACTTGTACAATGATATCTTATTGATATTCATTTTAATTAAGTGGAAATTTAAACACATTTACTACATATCAAATTATACAATCACTTTATGGGGTTTTTCAACTTCATTCATGCTTTCTATGAGTTTATCCAATAGGTCATTTACCTCCTTGTATAAAACATCTTCATCTTCTTGAAAATCTATATTTTCATCATCAAAAGTAATGTTAGTGACAAAAACTTGAGGCCATTGAGCCTCTTAAAGTTATGATTATTTAATCATGGCTATATTAAGACATTCTTCTTCTTGAGAATATTTTTCACCTAACATCTCTCATTCAAGGTAGCAAATATCCACATCTTCATATTATTTTATCATGTCCATACTCTTTCTAAGATTAGCATGTTGTTCATGCTTCTATTTTTCCATAAACATCTTGTCTTATTTAGTCTTTTTAGAATTTAAGTATTTAAAGTGGGCTTCTGCTCCATCTATATTCTCACCTGCATACACACATGCAAAAAAATTATCAGGTTTAAAAATTTGAGGCTTGATTGCCTCTATCTTCTCCCTTTTTGGTTGTTTTGATAACATATTTAACTATCTTTGTGACTAATTAACTTATTACTACCTTTCATTCTTGTCACTAATTTATTTGAGAGGCTAGTCAACTATTTTTTTGATTCTTACAAAGAATATATATCTTGATTCCTCCAAGACTTGTTGCATACCTACCAAGATCAACCTTATCTCAATTATCTCTCTTTCCATGGCTAACTCTCTCTACTTAACTTCATCATCTACTTTTTAGTGGAAACATTTTTTATCTAGGACCTTCATCTTTTCTTCTCTCTTATCAATTATGTTTTACCTTGCTCTCTTCTTATACCACACCTAGGTATTTTTCACCCTAATGTTTTGGTATCACCTCTAGTCCTTTACCTTGGATGTTTTTTCTCTTGAGTTTTTACTAGATTATTCTTCAATTACCAACCTCATTGAGTTGTAGGGCTTGCCACTCAATATCTTTCAATTTTTCTCAACCTTATTTCCTTTCTCTCTTATCAATATCATTTAAAATTTCCAAGCTTCCTTACTATTTCCCTACAAAATGCAACCTTCATACATAATTTGATAACTTTTTAATAATTTTTCCAAGATCTGATACCAAAAAATGATGATAAGCTTCCAAGATCCTCACTATTATCTATCTTAACCTATCTTGGAAGTCCCTTATGTATGTAATTAAAAATTTATCATTTCTATAAATTGATCCTGGCTAAGAGAAGATAGAGCATACCTACACTTCTGATTGGGAATACATGTGTTAAGCAGGATCATGACCAATGCAAGGATCCACTAGACTGCATTAGGGGATCACTTGTCACAATACACCATGTGAGGTAGGGTTTCAAAGCCTATATTCTAACACAATCACACAAAAATCCTAAAAGAGTCCTAAGGTTTAATATTCACCTATTATAATGAACAAGAAAGTAAATATAATCTAGTGCACACCAAATATTATGACACAAAGTGGGGGTTAGAAACAAAATAAATAACTAAACTATACATACATAGAAGACATAAACTCATGCTTATGTATACATAATCCTAATGCATGGGAATAGAAGCACAAGTGTGTTATCTATATACTCTTATAAATGAAAAATAAAGTTAGGCATACTTACCTAGAAGATGAACCCATTGAGCCTCGATCTATCCCTTGGCTAAGGTGCTTTACAAGAGATTGTTGTGGTATGTAAGGATAACAAAGACAAATCATCTTTAGGCTACACAACCTCTCTATGCATCCAAAATACTTCTCCATAAGATAAGATCCATATCTCTAAATAAAGTATGAAACCCTAATCTTTGTTCTTCAAGTAGAATGATCAATATGAATATGTTCATTTTCACTTATTCTTATTCACTTCTCTTCTTACAAATGGTTGGAAATGAAATTGTATATATAGATGGATCTTGCCTTAAATCCTCCTGGAAACATCAGTTATAAAAGGTCAAACCAATCAACCCTATATGTTTTTTAGGATAATTCACTAGGTCTAAGCTAGGTCAGCTGAAAGGCTAACAAACCTAAAAGGTGAAAAATACTCCTAGATTGTATAGGGTCGACCTATTCGACCTAGTACAATTGACTGTCCAAAAGGGAATTAAGGAAAGGAAAGGAGGATATAAAGAGTAAAATGATTAGAATTGGTAAGGTAGAGAATAATAAGCTTAGGGTTAATGTTTTTAGGAGATAAGTGTGTATATGGCAAGTGAAAAAGGGGACAACAATCTTATGAAGCATAAATGGTTTGCCCACCCCTTTCCCGGTACACCTCTGAAAGCATGCACTCAGAGAGATTGAGACTTGATGGGTTCCTACAAGATACAAAGTGTCAGTAATCAATAAAATTTTGAAAATATTATGTGTATAAATATACCCCACTTGAATCTCATCACGTATCATGTAAGTGCAACACAAAATGGTGATTTGGAAAAAAAAAACCAAGATAACACACAACTTTGATGCTAAATAAAGTGTAGTAAGAAACAAATAAGATAAATAAAAAGATCAAATTAAAAAACACATAACTTTACTTACCTTAGTGTTATAGATTTTAAGAAAAAGTGAAGGTGTCTAATGTGAAAAACACTAGGCAAACCTATAGAAGTTAGTCTAAAAATAGCCAAAAATAGAAATTTTTGGAAGATAGGCATATATTAATGAAAAATAATCTTTACATCATCATGAATCTAATGCATTTTATGGTTCAAAAAATGGATGAGTAAAAACAAAGATATAAACAAAATAAAGAATCTACCTGAACATAATTGAAAATTCTAAATTGTTGAAAAGTGTTTTTAAATAGGGGAAAAGACAAGTCATTTCTTATTTTGACTTGTGAAGGAGAGAAAAAGAGATCTAGAGATCAAACGAGCTAAGAAGGTGATGAAAAAATAATCTAGATGAGAGGGATGCCTTGAGGCAGTAGTATGTGCACTATAGGTATGCAACTATGAATCTCAAATCAATTTTTGAAATTTATAGTGAATTAAGTGTATTTTAAGTAATTTTGAATTTTAAGAATTTATAGATGTTAGAATGAGACAAAATTAGATTTTAGGGGTAGCAAATATCAAGACAAGAAATGGGTTTAGATGAATTAGGAAGAAAATGGCAAAAAGGTAATTTTTTAGGAAAATGCAAGGGGTCAGTAGGCAAAATGAATTGGGTCAACCTAGTCGACCCAATAGACTAAAATAAGGTAGAATCCATAATGTTAACCCAGTAGGTATGTGTTGACCCTATACATTCTATAGGATACCAAGCTAATATGGTTTTCCAACTGATTTGAAAGGTTCAGAATGATAACACAACATTATAAGGGGAAAATAAGAAGTTTGACTAATATTTTAGAGTCAACTAGGGAAAAAATAGGGAAATTTTGGACAAACTAGTTTGACTAAAGAACTAGAATAAGCATGAAAAATCATTCAAAAGGTTGAAAGAGGGCTGAAATGGCTCAAAATGACTAAAATAAGGAAAGAAAGACTGAGTAAGCTAGATAATATGGTAAAATGAATAAAAATGAATAAGTTTAAAATAAATTAGGCTTGTTTTTATTTAAAAATGTAAAAAGAATATATTATGACTATACATGACATGAAAGAACTGATACATCCTTTGTCATTTCTTGGTTATAGAGATGATAGAGGTTTTGGAGATTGGTGGATGTGTCCTAGTTACCAGCATTATTGGGGTGATTATTAGATGGAGATAGGGCTATACTAGTATCCATATCTCTAGGAGGCATAGATGATATGTGTAGGATCCCCATGAGTTTTGATCTATTAGTCATGTTCCTTAGTCATTTGTTGGGAATGACTAACTAACACCTTTAGATGGAAGGTGGATGGGGATGTGATAGAGGTGGCCATCACAATAGAGGATGTCCATGCCATCTTTGGGTTACCCATAGTAGGAGCACTAATGACCATAGGGATATCAGATAGTATAGAGGAGATGAGATCCTTATCCATGTGGGCTTAGGATCAAAGATGATTTTGGGAAGATGAAGAGTTAATATGGATGATGTATATACATCATAGATTCTATATATCTGGAAAGCTTAGATAGGGCTTATGATATAATGGGTTCTATGTCATAAGTCAGATAGAAAGGTACCATTGTTCATGATAGCTTTGAGCATGATGATGTTGAAGGAGCAAGTTCTAAATGATCTACGATCTGTCATCTGACTCTAGCTCATACATGATCTATATGAGATGTTGGTTAGAGGTCAGAAGACCATGGGACCGATCAGAATATTGACATCTTAGATATATGAGAGGTTTCCTATGTATTAGTTGGTTGGGTTTCCCTATGTGATTGATTATAAGTTACCTCAAGTGCAAAGATGGAAAGAGGAATAGGTAGCATGGGTTATGCCCCATGTGCTAAAATTGTAGTCAATGACATGAACATGCATAGTTTGGCATCCATATAAGTGAATAACAACTACATGGGTAAGCTAGCACATAGTTGCACTAGTAATAATGAGGACAAAGGTGGTTGGACACTACATGTGCTAAAGAGAGCGACATCTAGTGGTACAAATATTGAGATAGATGGTCCTATCTCATCCAACAACACCAATACTGATGCCCAACTAGTGGGCTTAGCATGTGAGGGAGCCATAGAAGAGGAGAGGACTAAGACCATTGATAGTGAGATTGACACTTAGACCACTTCATGAGTGACCTTGTACTAGTTGAGCATGATGGGGAGTAGAGTAAGACAATAGGTAGGTAGAGGTACAGATATAATATGTGCCACTACTTATTTCATAGTAAGAGGAGCTACGACCATTGATGACATAACAGTGATAGAAGAAATAGGAAATAGTAGAGATTGATATCATCCCTAATGAGCCAGCAAAGAAGATAGAGGAGGGACAGGTGATAAAGATACCACTCAGGCACATGTTGAGATGGATGTAAGCCATGACAAAGGGATTTGAGCTAAGGAGGTAGACTATAGAGGAGGTACTAGGAGGCTATGCATATGGGGAGACTATGTTAGGAAATCACATAGATGGTAAGACCATAGTAGCTGAGCCATAGATAGGTAAGAAAAGATGGTTAAATTATTACTTTAATTTTTTATTTAGAAGTAGAGATATATATTTTGAGATATAACAGTGATATAATATCCATCTGGTGTGATTTTATAGGTGTAGATAAGGATGCAGAGGAGAGATGGGGGACCCTAGTCAGGGGAGAAATTCATGACATCTTGAATGAGACTCTACAACCATATGACCCTACTACATTGGAGGACCCTGGTTTACCATCTACACCATCTTAGGCAAGATGGTTTAGACTAGCTACGGAGGTAGTGAGATACATACAAGCACAAAGAGAGAGGATGAAGCCACTAGCAGAGATGGGTACAGGTGAGATGTAGTCATGATAGGCCTTGGCTAAGGAAAGAGCTACATATTTGGCCATAGTGATGTAAATGATAGAGATTTGATCCCAACTGATGTAGTCATAGGTACATGTATCACACTTACAAGGATAGGTAGAGGGACTAAAATCTTGAATGACCTATTTATATCATATTATTTGGAGAAGTTAGACTAAGGCCTCAATAGGAAGCGTAGCTAGGCCATGAGATAGATAGGATGGAGCCTAGCCATAGAGCTGGAGAATTATATATGGTTGTATTTATTATATCAAATTCATGATATATATATATATATATATATATATGGATCATTTTGGTATATTGATGTTGATTTGTATATTGTCATTATGGTTTATTATGGTTGTGATTATGGATGCTTTAGATATATTTATTTATAGCACATGTATTTTAGTGTTGTTATATATGCTATAGGAAATATATGAGATGTGGTTTATTTTATAACATTATGTAGGACACATGCATGGTTAAAAAGAAATAGGCAAAATGGACTTGGAAAAATATAATCAATCAAGAAAATTTACTACACACTATTTCAAGCCAGGAAATGTGTAATAACAAGAAATGACTAAGTATATAAAAAAACCAATAAATGGTAAACAAGATGGAAAAAAGGGATTTGTTTTTAAACCAAAGTGAAAGATTTTTGCACTAAATTAAAATAAGTAAAATCATATTAAATCACATTGGGAAGCATGAAAACAATGTAATAAAATGGAAGGTATGTAAAACAGCATAAATGGGATAAAAACAAATTAGTTAAGGCAATAAATTATACCAAATCATGCTAGGTAGTATAAAATAAAAACAAAATTGGAAAAATATTGGTCTTAAATCGATCATACTAATTTAAGATGGGAAGTATGAAAAATTCAATAAATGGTTGTATTCTTACATGCACTTAGAAAATACAAAGATGAAATCAAAAGAGAAATGAATTAATCCTAAAACACACTGAATCAATCTAGGAATCATGTCAATGACATGTAACTTCATAATAAATTTAATCTTATCTCATATTTGACACTTGTAATTTTAGATTATGACTTGGGTATTGGAAAATTTTGTGAGGAACATTGGGTCCTATCCATGGTCTTACAAACAAACTCACAAATAGAACACTAGGGTGAAATAAATAGGAAAAATTAGGTAATCAATGATTTGATTAATAGGAAGGAAAATATGGTAATTTGTGAGGGACGTCAAGTCTTATCTACAATCTTACAAATCAACTCATAAATGAAATCCCAAGGGGAGTGATCAATAGACAAAACAATATTTCTCAAGAGGAAATATGAGGGATATAGTTAATGAAAAAAGGAATGTAAAAATCAATACTTATATATCTTATGAGAAGACCTTAGGAGATAGGAGGCATACTAAGGACATGAGAAGACACTCAGTGACTAATGGTCGTCTATGTACAAAGGAAACCTATTCTCTATAAACACAAAGCTTTATAGACAAATATGTATGTTTCTAAGATCAACTCATGAAGGTAGATTGGTATGGGAAAAAGCTAAAATGGACCTACCTTCTAATGACATGTTCTTCATTCTTCAGAACCCCTTACAGAGCCATCGATCTATACGAAGATTGGGTACTTGCATGAGAAAGTAGGTAGCACTAAATGATTTTTATTTTATTTTATTATTATCTTATTCTAATCTACTAGCCTACCACATCCCAAAGGACCTCAGCTCTACCATGAGGCCAACTATGGAATTTGATCTTTGACTAAAAGAAGGAAATGTGCTTTGAATCACATCTTTTAGTGTGATTTAAATTTTAAGAATATTTTTGTCTTTTATATCATTTCCTTTTGTTTAAATGATTTGGATTTTAAATTTTTAAGATTTCTCCTCCATACAAACTTATAATGACCAATCATGAGAGATGTAGTGATACACACAAATGAGCTTTAGGCTAAGTCTAAAGGAAGCTAAGTAACCAAAGACAAAGATTGACTAGGACACTTAGGCTCGACAATGAACTATCATGTGATCTCAAGTCTCAATCATGTATATGCTTCATTTATGAAAAAGGAAGAAGGGAAAAAAGAGATCCAAAAAGTGGACCAATGTAAGGAGATAGTAATGACTAGGATTGTTTGCTAACTGATCACATGGTAAAAGGGAGACAATGACCAAATGGAATAGGGTTTGTATAACCAAGTCACAATGATAATTAACCATGAAAAATAGAGATAATAAAGCAAATAATCATGAAGAAGAAAGAAAAGAGTTTTGAGGAAAATTCAAACAAGATAGAGAAAGTAATGATAAAGAAAGACAATCATATGTGAAATATAAATGATAAGATAAGCAAGATATATTACAATAAGTAAGATTACCATATATAATAAGGAAAATTTTGGCATAATGTCAAATGATATAATAGATAGATAAAGATAATATTAGAGCACACATCCAACCCAAATGAAAATGTGAAATCACCATGCATGTACTCATAAATACTAATAAATCTATCCACACACATTATTCAAGACACCAGATAAATCTCTATGAATTTGGAGATGAATTGTTGCTAATGTATTGTCAATCTTCAATGAATATTGGGAAAGTACTTCTCTTATAATCTCCTCCATACAAAAAGTATGAATTCTCAATTGATTATGTTGAGGAGGGAAAGTAGGCAAGGGATGGTCAGGAGAATGCATGGGAGCAGGCTCTATAGAAGATGTAGGAATCATAGGTGGAGAAGGATCCATAGGTGAGGGAAGGTCCAAGAGTGAAGTAATCATAGGTGGTGGCATAGATGATGGTGAAGGGACCACAAGAGGTTATGGAACCACAAAAGGTGGAGCCATAGAAGAAGGAGGATCCTTCTTGCAGAGATGACCTATGGGAGGAGTGGTAGAAGGTTTGGGAATGGCTATAAAGTGATCATTAAGATGTTATTAAAGGATGTGGAAATTATTGGTATGATGGAAACTGAATAGATGCCATAGACAATATACTTCACCATACTTGGGTATATATTTAGGAAGTACCTTCAAGGGAGGTATGGCTTTGTCTGATGATGGGGAAGAAGGATGCAAGATATCAATATATTATTGTAACTTATGATAATGAGTGAAAGAATGATTATATGTCCCATGGAAGAAACAGATTCACTTTTGAGTTGTTTTAGTAGAATTACTCATGGAAGGAGGTGTAATAGGGGTGGAAGAAGAGGGAAAAGACTCGTCTACCCATTTGGTAGGAAATGATGCCATCTTAGGCAAAGAGAATCAAACCATCACCAAGGGAGGGTGATGATGAGGAAGGAATGGAACTAAGCTCAATAAAAGGAGCAATGAAATTAGAAATAGGGGTAGCCTCAATAATAGTAGGAGAAAAAATAAGCTCAACTATAGTATGCTCTACTAAGGGAGGAGCAGGATCTATAAAATGTATAAGGATAATTGCACTAACCTCAGGTGTAAACTAGCTATGAGGGTCATGGTACCTATTAAAATGGTAAGGATCGGTCATAGCATGATCCATGAGCATAGTCTTATGTGACTCCTCAAAAATTAGAGGTGTCAATGCCATCTTTACCCTAAAATAAAGGGGAAAAATACAAAAATTAGGAACTATAAATGAAGGAAAATGATGAGATGTATTGAAAGACTCAAGTAAAGAAGAATGATAATGGACATTCTCAATATCATGGGCTTGTACAAGATCACCTAAAAATGGATCATCTAAGGAATAGCCATCATTGTAATCTAGGGTGTGAAGGTCAATGATGTAATTAGGGATGACCTTATAATCCAATGAAGTATGGTGAATAGAATGTCTAGTCTTAGTTCAGATTATAGGAATGTCATCGTAAGGCGGCTTGCGAGAGAAAGGTTACAAGGAATCAAAAATTTGTGAGATAAGATGAGGCAAGAGATTGAAAGTATTGATTTTTAGGTTGTTTTCATCGAGCTCATCATCATCAAAATCTAAGAGGTTAGGAGGAATTTTCCCAATGAGTTTAGGATGCCCATTATAACCTTGAGTTGAATTAATGAGAAAGTTAAGACGTTGAGACTCATAAAATAAAATGATTGGAAAAGGGTTAAGAGTAAGAATCTTGAAGACACCATGATCTTGGAATTGTTAAAAATTCCAAGGGTTAGTGTCACCTTGAATCCTATAAATGGCTCTATTATGAGGGAATTTAATACATTGATAGGTAAAATAAGTAATAGCTCTCATGTGGTGAGTCCATGGCCTACCAAACAAGATTTTATAAGAAAGGCAGAAGTTAAATATCATTACCTTCACACAGATGGTGATAGGTGGGATGTAATGATGTGAGAAATAAAACACATGCTTAAACCCTCATCAATAAATGCATGATTAACTTGTAAATCACCTATTTATATGCTAATAAATAAGGGAGGATAATTTGCATGAAGTATAATCTTGTCAAGAATCATAGAAGTTATGGGAAATTTTATAGAAAGAGAAGTGTCCAAAGTTTTTTCAATGTTGATAGACATTTGTTCACATTGTTGTAATATACTATCCTCAAATTTAGATATAGCTACCTCTCATCCTACTAGAGGAAGATGAGGAACATTTATCTCAAATGATAGTTGCATAAGATGATTTATATGACATGGAAAAGTTCTCATGAGCTCAAGGAATAGAATTTGGGATGGTAGATTAGTGAGCTCCATTATGGGATCCCACTCATCATAGCCCATAAGAAGTTTGTTAGATATAACTACATAATGATTAAGGATGTCCTCAAAAGGAGGAGCTGAAGTACATTAGAATTTATGTTGGTAAGAAGAGGGTTTAGAACAAGTTTGCAAATCATGTTGTGATGATGAAGTAGTTGGTTCAAGTTGTTTTGGAGAAATGGTAGAATAAGTGTTAGTAGAGGCTTGGTTATCATTATTATTGAAAGATGATGGAAGAGTGGTATAAATAGAATGGGAATTGTTATCTAATGGAGAATTGTAAATTAGATCGTCAAAGGTTATAATATCTTCTTGCCCCAACTCATTTAAATGAGTTGGATAAGAATATTGGATAAAATGATATGTTTGATATGAAGGAGGAGTGTAGATAGGTTATGAATCAATGAAACCTATCACCCTTCACATATTATTCATTCTAACCACATTCTCTTCAGAAGTGGGGTCAACAAGACTTTTTACATTATTGGTGGAAGGGGTGGGCTTATCTTGGGTGTCTTGAATTAGTTGATGATTAGGGAGAGGGTCTTTTTAGATAGCCAAATGAGCATTTTCTTGATTGAAGGCTTGAGTTTTTTCATGTGTTTTATAGTCTTTGAGAACATTCTCATAAGTTTATTGATGTGTGCAAATTATGGAATTATGATCAAAATTAGGACCAAGAAGAAATTCCATATCTAAATTATGAATTTGTCTATAGGTCTCATGATAATGATCCTAACTAGCATGAAACCAACAAAACTTGTTAGGATCATACCAAGATTTCATAGGATAAGTAGCGTCAAGCTCTCATGGAAGAGGCCTAGGTAGATGCTTAAGCAATTCAATTGAGGATAGAGGTTTGTGAATGTTGATGTTATTTATTGAAGAAAAATGAGGATTAGTATATTGTTAAGAAGGGGGAGTTGGTTCCAAATATTGGTTAGGAATGACAACTTGATCATTGTGAATGGTGTCATAAGAATATATAACACCATCATTGATATTATTATAGTTTTTTGTTCTTTAGTAATAGATGAGGACCTGAAAAAGGTTGGGGTGGCTCAAATTGATGCATTAGTAAATTTTGATGTTTAGCTTGGTCAATATCCTCCTCCAAGTTACATGAAGAGAGAGTATGGACTTGATATTATAATTTAGGAAAGAGGGAATTGGTAAAGAGATGGAAAATATTGTCATAGGCCATGTTATGTTTACATTTATTTGAAAAAGTCTTCCATCTTTTAACAAAGGCTTAAGTGGTTTCATTTTTGTTTTGTTTGAAATTTATGAAATGGTCCAAAGTGTTTTCAGGAAGATCACTAGTTTGGAATTCTTGCACTAAAGCATTCACTAAATCCTCTAAACTAGTATTGGAATGTGTTATAAGTTGATTATACCAATCGAAGGCATCACCTATGAGGGTTTTGGAAAGGAGCTTGGTATCAACAAAAGTTTTTAGTTTTACCCAATCCTTATAAATATTTCCAAATGTCTTTAGATGAAGGGTAGGATTAGCTGATCCATTATAAGAAATTGTAGGTGTTATACCTCTTATATCAATCTTAGCAATTTGAGTAGTGATAAGGTCATTTTGTAGATTATTGATGGTTTTGTTAATTAAAGGAGGTTAAATAATGGGATTGCCTTGATAATATTGAAGAGGAGGTGGGGGAACATTTTGTTTATGTGTTCCCCAAGCCATTGGTTATAGATGAGATTGATGGTGGAGAATGCAGTTTCGCATTCTCATCATTTGATTTGTGTTATGAGCTTGAAATTTATTCATTTGGTTGAGTGTTTGAAAAAATAGTTGATGTGTTTGATTAACAATAGTATAATCATTAGGGTTGGCATTAGTGCTAGTATTAGTGGCTTGGGTACCACTATTGGTGTTGATAGGATCTTGAGAATAATTATGAGAGTGTGATGCACTAGTGGCAAAATTTGCTTGTGTTGCAAAAGATGGACTAGTGAATGGTTGAGAGAAAGAAGCAATAGAAGCATTATTTATTTTAGTAGAAAAAAAAGCACTAGTAGATGGATTAAGGATAGTGGATCTTAATAAAGGCCCATTATATGTAGACCCTACCATATTAGTTGAGATATTAGGCATGGAGTTGGAAGAAGTTAGAGAAGAAGAGGTTATGGTATGAAAAGGAATCATAATTGAAGGAAGAGGTTGAGAATAAAAGAAAGTGGTACCCCAAAATTCATTTTATAATGTAGGAGTAGGTGAATGAGGCTCTTCAACTTAACTACTAATCATAATATTGTAAATGGTATAAGGATTTTTACCTTGATGTTGAAGAAATTCAGAGATAAAGAAGAGAACTTTAGGAGTATACTCTAACTCAGGTTGGTACTCTCAAAAAAGAGGATAATTATGTTTTAAAGAGGTATTATAAGGGGTCCCATAGTTCATTGTGTGGGTGGAAATATGAATGTTACTAGAATCTAAGAGAGGAGCCCTACTCTATCTATGGAAGACCCTATGAGGATTGGTAAATTTCATCATGTCTATTGACTGCAACTCAATGCCATTATCAAGTATAAAGTTCATGATGAAGGGAAAGGAAGAAAGATGAGAAATCAAATAACCAAGAAGTGACTGAAATAGTACAGGGTCGATTGGGTTGTCCTAACATAGAAATAAGGACTATAAAATAGTATAGGGTCAACTAAGTTGATCCAGTATAGTGAACAAGAGATAGAAAAAGAGGTAAAAAGGGCTAAAAATAGTACAAGGTCAACTAGGTTAATCATGTATAGTGCATAAAGGCTGTAAAAAGGTACAAGGTCGACTAGGTTGACCTAGTACAAAATATAGGAAATAAAAGAAAGTTCGTAACAATTTGTAAACTAAAATAAGACAATTTTTATAGATAATATAGAAAAGTAAGAACTAAAGGGAAACAAATAGTCAAATGGGTCAATGCTGGCCAATCCAATTGAAACACATAATACAAAAACTTGACCTAACATTGGCTAATGTAATTTTTTGCACACAAAATTGAGCAAAGAGCAAGCAGTCAACTTGGAAAGTAAAGAGCTAACTAATTGGTCAACCTAAGATGTTTTATTAGATTATTAAGGAATTATTTTAAATGTGATGGGAAGTTGGCTATAAGTAAGGAACTAGAATGCCAATTTAAGGATGGTTTCAGGTAGTTTGGGATGAAAGGGATTGTAGAGGTAATGATATAGGCTTGGTATTAGGGCCTTACCCCTCACTTCAAACATCACAATGATAAGGGTGTTGGGTACTTAGCCAGAATATACCACTAACCATGCTTTATACTTGACTAGAGTATCAATTTGGATTCCCCCTTGGTGATGAGATCCAAGTAGGTTGGCCTTATTTAGTCAAATATTAAAATGTTTATTTAGATTTTGTGATTTGGACATGTGTGCATAAAATAGAAATAGTGAAACTAAATGGTTAATATAAAAAATCCCCTAATTAGACTATGTGAACTATTCTAAGCATGCAAGAAACAAGAAAAGAAAGGTGTGGACTAATTACTAGCATATAAATATTAATTCCAACTTGAAACAAGGTATAGTGTTGACACTATATGTATAAAATATAAAATAGGGTCAACAAGGTCAAACCTATACTATGGAAGTAAGGTCTAAAAATGAAAAGGGTCGACTAGGGTCAACCCAGTTATTCAAAAATCACATAGAACATAGGACTAGGGCAACAAGGTCGATCTAATTCATTGTGTAGGGGCAGTTTTTAAGACTAGAAAATATGAAAGGAAAGGTAGAAAAAAAGAGATAGAGAGATAGAAAGGAACCTTGGTAGATTAGAGATGTTGAGAATGAAGATTTCTAGTCAATAACCCTAGAATATGCTTGAAAACCTTGCTAACTAGTTTGACTAGGTCAATTAAGCTTTGTAAAATCTTGGTCTAAGTACCTGGAATGTACAAGGTTGACCTAGTAGTCTAGACTAGAATTTTGGAAGTCTAGAAACTTGTATTGGGTCATCTAAGTCGATCCAGTTTCTTGTTCTTAAAAACTTGCACATAGATTATAATTGGGTTAATCTATTCTATCCAGTATGACAAATATATATGATAAAAATAAGGATAAAAAGAATGAAAGAAAGTGAAATTAATCCTACAAGGGTTAGTTTCACATCAAGCTCACCAGAAAGTATGCAATCAGAAATGCATCATGTCTATAAATTGATCCTAGATCAAAGAATATAGAACATACCTACACTTATGATTGGGAATACATTTTTTAAGTGGGAGCCTGACCAATATGGGGATCTACTAGACTTGATTAGGGGATCACTTGTCACAATACATCATGTGAGGTAGGGTTCTAAAGCCTATAGTCTAGCATAATCATGCAACAACCCTAAAATATTCCTAAGGTTTAATATTCACCTATTTTAATAAACAAGAAAGTAAATCTAATCTAGTGCACACTAGAACTTGTAGCATAAAGTGGGGCTTAGAAACAAAATAAATAACTAAACTAAACATGCATAGAAGACATATAATCATGTCAATGTATACAAAATCCTAATGCATGGGAATAGAAGTACAACTATGCTATTTATGTAATCTTACTAAGGAAAAATAAAGTTAGGAATACTTACCTTGAAGACAAACTCACCGAGCCTCAATCTCTCCCTTTCCCAAGGTGCATTACAAGAGATTGTTGTGGTATGTAAGGATAACAAAGACAAATCAACTTTAGGCTACACAACATAAGTATGCATTCAAAATACTTCTCCACAAGATAAGATATGTATCTCCAAAAAAGTATGAAGTCTTAATCTTTATTCCTCAAGTAGAATGGTCAATAATCAGATGTTCATTCACACTTATTCTTCTTCACTTCTCTTCTTACAAATGGTTGAAAATGAACTTGTATATATATAGGTAGATCTTACCCTAAATCCTCTCAAAAATGTCAGTTGTATAGGGTTGACCCAGTTGACCCTATATATTTTTGGGGATAATTCACTATGTCTGAGCTAGGTCAGTAAAAAGACTAACAAACCCAAAAATTGAAAAATACCCCTAGATTGTACAGGGTCAACCTAGTTGACCTAGGATAGTTGACTTTTCAAAAGGGAATTAAGGCAAGGAAAGGAAGATGGAAAGAGGAAAATGACTACAAAGGGTAAGGTTGAAAATAATAATCTTAGGGTTAATGGCTTTAGGAGATGAGTGTGTATGTTTCAAGTGGAAAAAGGGACAACAATCTTATGAAGCACCAATGGTCTGCTCACCCCTTTCTTGGTGCACCCCTTAAAGCATGTACTTAGAGAGATTGTGACTTTATGGGTTTTTACAACATACAAAGTGTTATAAATCAATAAAATTTTTAAAATATTATGTGTATACACCTTATACCTTATATTTACCACTTCATTATACCAATTTACTTAATTGAATCTTTTCTAGGTTATAATAGGTCTAACTTAAAACACTTTCAAGATCTATTCCAAATTTGGTCTCACTATACTGTCTACACTCATATGAAATAACCTTTTTAAGTTTGGTATCCTAAAGACCGATCAATTCATCAGAGTTTATTTATTTAATTTGGTCATTCAAACTTACTTAAGACTATTCATAGACCATCCTGATTCAATTTAGATCTCTGCTTATTTTAGGTCTGTATTTCATTATGTTATCTCTATCCATTTACTTATATAACAGTCTAAACATCTCTTAGATTGGTCTTTGATACCAATGCATCTAATCTCTATCTGCTCTTTTAGCTTTATATTTTTATCTCTACTTCTATTCTTTTATTCCTATAATCAAACTTCCAATTGGTATCTTCTTGGATCCTTCTCTAGGGTTGATCATACAACAACACTTATTAGATTAAGGTTTAAGATCTATCACCACTATATGGTTCTCATACAAGACAAATAGATGTCTTAAAACTTCTTAAATTTATTTAGTCCTCGATAAGACTAATTTAATTCAAGAGAAAGACCACTGCTATGAACTTTCATTGTTTGCATAATAGATTTAGATGCATATTACTCTAAAAAACTTAAAAGAGATCTTTGCAAGAATATATATCCAACACCACTGTGAGTTTCACCAAGAAGACCAACACAATTAAAATTCATAATTCAAATTGAAGGTTGAAGGCATAATTACAAATTCTTGATGATATGAATATGCCCATGAATAGAGGAATATTTATTGGCTTAAAACATTATCAATTATTATATATCATTTGTCATAGAATAATTTATAATAATCCTCATGGGCTTGGGCATCATTGATTCAATTTAATTAAATCCTTGTAGACCTGGGTGGCATTGGATTCTTAGAAGTTACTATTTGAAATAAAGAGCATGCATTAAGATTTGTTAAAAATACCTCCCTTCTTGTTATTAATCTTCAAAATGAGTGTTTGCACAAATGTTATCAAAATTTTGTATTCTCTATAGACCCAAATTTATTTATTAAATAGTAGCAATGAATTTCACATTTTGTGTGTATGCCATTACATAAAAATTATTAAAATCTTATTCAAAACTCATAATCCTAATTTATTTATTCTATGGCTATTACAAGAGATTGTACAATGAACTAGTATAATAATAAAATGTACAGTTTGTAAATACAATAATTGAACTAGTTAAAACTTATACTTGTGAATAAAAGAGCCTTTGATACATAAGCAATTTCAAAATCTCATATTGATTTTATTGTCCCAATCACTATATGTAACCATCGATGAAAGATTATATATTTAATTGGTCTTGATCCCTCAAATAAATGTATAACTAACTCGAGATCAACACATATTTAATGATCAGTAGACAAAGTTAAGAATATAAAGGCCTAAATAGAGTTAGGTCTATTACCATTGAGCCCATAACTATAGTCTGTCAAGATCAAAAACTAGGTATCAAGAACTCAATCATAACTCTACTTATCTATATTTTTTGACTATGCTAGAATAATGGTTTCTAAGTCATGTTTCATAAGAAATTAAATTGAATATATAATTATTATAAAAACAATGAATTCTCACCTTTAAAATTACAATCCTACTTGACATATGCTCAATTCCACAACTTATTTATTTCATGCACAAAATTTATAATAATATACGTACAATTCTCTGAGTTTCAATGCCTGACTATTATTTTCACACACAGGCCTAAAGGCCTTAGATTATTATTTACCACTCATGTGCCTTCAATGACTAAATGATTCTTCCTTATACTTTTTATTTTCATGTCTCTTATATGTTTGGTTTGGTGATAATCATCATATTTAATACTACCTTTCTTCCCAAGATTCTCTCCATCACTTTAAGCCTTATCTTTGCATGCCTTCTTTGTTTTTTCCTAATGTAGCATGGAGTTCATAAAGTAATTCAATTTTACATTGTTACAAGGGATATTTACAAAATTTCCATGCTCTCACAAGAGGATTCATGTCTCTCAAGACTAGTTACATGTCTTACAAGCCTTCACCAATACTTTAAATTTCTCTTTTAGTGGGAAACTTTCAAACTACACTAGATTGACCTAAAACAAGATTAGTGAATTACTCAAAGACTTCTCATTGACTTTTGAGACACTATTAAGACACCCCTACAAAACTTATTACATCACAAATTGACTTATTTACATGTTTACAATGTTGTTCTCTTGATGCTCCTTCATCAGTGTACCTAATGTTTATGGTATGCTTTTGAGTAGCGATTGGTCTAGAATACTAAATAGGTACATGGAAATTGACTTATCTCATATGTGTCTCCCATGGTGAGGCATACCTAATTAGATCAAAATTGAATGTGAGCCTAAAACAACCCACATGATCACAGAGTACAACAAAACCAATGATATCTTATATGAGGAGTTAGATTTTGGGGTCTATGTACTTGAGAAGGAAGCATAATATTATAATAATTTTTATATCAACATGTTGTCTATACAATAAACTTAAGAATTTGAGGAGCTAGACTAGCTAGATGAGGATGATTTCCTTTGTGCCCCTAAGATGACTTTATTCCATATTTTTTCCACAATATGTGAGGAGGTGGAATCATTTGATCTAAGTGTAAACAAAGGTTTCCAACATCTCTTGTCAACATGGAGAATGGCTGAGTTATAAATTAACAAGCTTAATGAGAGTTGTCCAAGTGAAGATAAGGAGTTTGTGGGTTCCCATGATGAGAAAATAACTATTTTGGACAACCTTATACTCACTTCTTCCAATGGAGACTTATCCATAAGGTATTTTTCAACTGAGAAACGAGATATATGCCCACTTAGTGTTAAATAAATCAATGAATAAATCAGCGTTGCATTATCACCCACTTATCAGAATCCCACACATGTAGCTAAAAATTATTTTTGGATACTAAAATTTGATGGTTCTGAATCTAAGAGTAGGTGGTGTCATTATATAACTCATAACCCCAAAAGGAATTAATATTTAGTTTCATTTCACTTTAAATTTATTTATATGAACAATGCATTTAAGTATGAGGCACTAGTTCATGGTCTCTTATTCACACTTAAGAAGAAAGTCAAGAACCTCAATGTATTAGGTGACTCTATACTAATGGTTAAACATATAAGAAGCCAATATATTTATAATGAATTTTTTTTTTATTTATATACCATAACCAAATATGGAATTTAATAGAGGATTTTGATGCACTTAACATTCAAACATGGCCTCATAGAATAAATTACATGACAGATGCATTAGCAATAATTGTGAGTACTCGAGAACCCATATCGAACTCCAAATTGAGAAGGTTCTTTGTGGAGTTTATTTTTTATTATTCCATTTCTGATAATATTAAGAACTTATAGATGTTCAATGATGATCAACATATCATCGACTTCATCATAAAAATGAGTTTATTTAAGACTCATATTATAGATGAAAGTGATAGAGAAGAGTTTGAACCAAGTGAGGAAGGGGTGATTAATTTGAAAACCAAAAATATACCTAAGCACATGGTCTCATTAAAAAATTTCTTTCAACATGGATTACCAAGGTGAGAAATAAAAATCATCCCCCACTAAAGGTATATTTCACCAACATTAAAATTTACATAATGCCAATGAATCAAAGAATTTGCTTCTAGGCACAACATGCACCAAAAAAGAGAAATTATACTTTGTTCAATCCTTAAAGGACTTTAGAGATGTTATATCATGGAGATACAAGGACTTGAAAGTGTTCAAAACTTATATTGTCATGCATACCATCCCTCTCAAGCTAGGATTTAGACCATTCTATCAGACACAAAGGCCAATGAATTTGTTACTAGACCATTGATATTCAAAGAAGTGCATAAGTTGCTCCACATAAGGATAATCTTCCCTGTCAGGCACTCCATGTGGGTGGCTAATTTAGTGTCAATTAGAAATAAAAGTAGAGAGATAAGGTTGTGTATTGACTTCTACAACTTGAAAAAAGTCTTAGAGAAATATAATTATATGCTACCTTCACTAGATGAAGTATTAAAAATAGTGAACAACTCTAAAATGATGTCATTCCTAGAGGGATACTTAAGGTATAATCAGGGAGTGGTTAAATAAAAAGATTATAACAAGATAATGTTTATAATAAAGTGGCATATATTCACATATAAAAGGATGTCATTCATCATAATCAATGTGTAATAGTTTTTAATATGCCATGGATATTGTGTTTAAGGATCTTATTTGAAAATGCATAGTCATATAAATTATTTTCCAAGAATAGTGGAGACCATGTGAAGGAATTAATATTGGTATTAGATAGGTGAAGAGATAATGAAATATACCTAAACTTGAAGAAATGCATTTTTGGGGTCATATAGGGTAAGTTTCTTGGTCACGTCATCTCAAAATGAGGCATATATAGACCCTAAAAGAGTATGGGTAATTCCAAGAATTCTATTACCTAGTAGCAAAAAAGATCTGAAGTAATTCTTTGGCAAGATCAACTTTTTCAGGGAGTTCATTTTGGGATTTGTAGAGATAGTCCAACTACTAAATAATATGCTAAACAAGGATGTTGAGATTGAATAAACGGATGAAGCACTAGAAATTTTTTCTCAAATAAATAAATCAAATTTAAATACACTGGTATTAATTAGTCTTGACTATACCAACCCTTCTACATCTATTAATTTTATTTAGAACCCTTGAGTGTTGTTATTTTAATGCAGAAGAAAGAAACTGAAGATAAAAGACATGTCTCATTCATGATATATATACTCCACAGTGCTGAATTGAGGTATTTAATTATAGAAAAACAAGATTTCACCTTGATCAAAGTCATTAAAATGTTCAAACATTACATTCTTCACATTAAGGTATTCACATTAGTGCATGACTTGATAGTCAAGGCTATGTGGATGAAAAATGAGTTGGGTGAGAGATGTGGTAAATGGATGAACATACTCCATGAGTTTGACCTAGATTTGTAATCAATGAAAATTGTTTAAGGTCAAGGAATTTTCCAAGCCATGGATGAAGTGGATCCTCAAATCATTTGCCAATAATTTTTGGTGCAAGACATCACATATTATGATTGGTACACATATATAATTGGATATCTATTGAATAACAGATATCCTAAACACATAAGTTCTATACAAAAAAGAGTGATGCACCTAAAAATTAGCCATTTTATGATCAAATTTGGCAATCTCTATAGAATAAACCATGAAGGCATATATTTGAGATGCATGAATAAAGAAGAAGACGTTGAAGTAATTAGAGATTTACATGGAAAATATGGAACTAGGTATGGTTCAGGGAGTACTACAAATCATCAAATATAATGGGTAAGTTACTATTAGTCACATGTTTTCAAGGATGATTGTCTACATGTATAAAGTCATCACTCATACCAAGTCATTACACACCATGAATGCACCCTAGTTATGCCACTAAATCCAATCATCAAAGCCCAACCATTTACTAAATGGGGGTTGGACTTCATGGGAGACATTAACACCAATTATTACACATGCAATAAGTTCATCCTTACATTGATAGATTATTGTACTCATTGGGTTAAATCTCAACCATTCAAGAATTATACCATTGATATTGTGATCAACTTCTTAGAGGAACATTTTATTACCAAGTTTTGGATAATTACCACAATGGTATATGATAATCGCCATACTTTCTCCTCCTTAAAATTTCTTGAATGGGCTTACTATCATCAGGTAACCCTTAAATTGTGTTCAAATTATTATTTTCAAGGTAACATATTAGTTCAATCAACAAACAATAACTTATTGAATGCAATTATGAAAATCTTAGAAATAAACCCAAGGGATTGGCATAATGCATTGAAATTTACTTTATGGTATGATAAAACTAGGATCAAATATTCTTTAAGGACCTCTCCTTATCATTTGGTATATGACCAAGATCCTATCTTCCCAACCAATCTTAGAATCCATACCTTGCTATTTATAAGAGATTACCCAAAAATAAATGATAAAATAGAAGCTCGCATCTTAAACCTCATGTAATTAGAATAAAAATGGGATGCAACTTTGTTACATTTCAATAGGCATCAAGTGGTTATCAAACACTGGTTTGACAAATGGACCAAAATAAAGGCCTTATATATCTTTGATCTAGTCCTCTTATGGGACAAGGCTCATGAAAATAAGGGACTACATGGAAAATTTGATGTTTTATGGCTTGGTCCCTAAAAAATATCTAAAATACTACATGAAAATGATTTCCACCTAAGTTGTCTTACTATGAGGATGTTTCATTTCCCGTCAATGGACAATTCCCCAAGCACTATTTTTGAGTCTGGTGGGCTTGGAAGACATCTATAAATAATTTATCTTTTTTTTATTTTCTTTTATATTTTGTTGTGGTGTGGGTTTTTTAAGTCTATTTTCTATTTGTTTTGTCATTTTCCTCACTTGGTTTAGCCCCATTGCATCTCTTTTTGAGTTAAACTTGTTGTTTTGGCTTGAGGGTTCCCATGCTTAATTAAGGGAGGTCAATGGGTGGTTTGTTTATGAGTAACATCAATGGAATTTATGTGTATAAAAAGGTTTAAAATCTTGTTCAATTACTTTCATTAATTGTTGTATTTTACTTTTATGGTTGAAATGGTGAGGGCTTATGATTTATAACAGAACATATGGATTTCGAAAGGCTTTATTTCTTGTTCTAGAGATCATCAAACGCACATGATTTAGCTTTAAATTTTTTTATTTTTATTCTAATTTATCATAAACTTGATGAATATCACTTGATCCATTGCTTGGTCCCCAACCCTAAATGGACAATATAAATTGAAATTTCCTTCCAAAAAGAATTGAGATAAAATGTAAAATTTGTGTTTTCTCCTTGAAAGGGTGATCTTGGCAACCTCCACCATAAGATTTCCATCTTGGTTGGTGGTGGAGCATGACATTAGAGAGGGACCAAAGGTACCTTTATCAAGTCTATAAATGCCCAGTTGGCAACATAGTAATGCCCATGCCATTTCCCTAGCCAAATTACAAAATCCTCTCTCCTTTCTATAGTGTAAATTAGTTAGACAAGTCTAATTTACTTATGTTCATGCTAAATAACTGCATCAATCACATAAACTTACACATCGGTGGTATTTACGTATAATTAAAGTTTAGTATGCCATAAGTAGGATCATAATTTTGTGCCTTTTATTTTGTCTTTATTTTGGAAGGTTGCACACAATTAATATTTATATTTGAATAATAGCTTAAGATTCTATATTCTTGAAATACTCAAGAGTATCTCCCAACAAGAGCCACCATTTATTGTTTCTCACACAACACACCCCACTTTTAGCTAAAATGGGGACCATCTTTTATTGCCTATTAGTGTAGGTTTTTATTTTTCCCTATTATTTAATTAGGGAAATTATATATTTGTGCATACATGGAGTTTTCCTACATTCATGGGATAGGCTAACTTATGTGGAGATGTGTGTCATAGATGTGTCATAGGTGTCATAAGAATGTCATAAGTAACTCCCTTGACCGACTATCCCGGGTATGGGAGTTACTTCTCTATTCTTAGCACCTTGTCACCACCTTTCATGGAGGAGTTACAGTCTATTCGTGGGGTGCCTTGACCACCTTTTGTGGAGAAGTTACTTACGTGCCCTCCTATATGTATTCTTTACTTTTGGCCATCTTATGTTAATTAGATATTGGGTTTTCTCCTATTTGTCTTGCACAATTTATCTTCTTATATAATTTCAAATTGCTTTAGCATCTATGTGGTGTGCACTTGCTTCATCTTGTGTAATCACGTCTCCATTGCATTTACATTATCCAGATTTTGGCAACAACTCCGATATGGTATCAGAGCCACCCCAGTAATCGTGTGTCTGGTTATGTTAGTAGTTTATTTTGAAATTCTTACTTTTCTTTCTTAGTAGTTTTTTTGTTTAACTCAGTTGCATTTGAGAGTTTTGGTAGACTTTCTTGAAAACTCATGCAAATCCATACAGAAACCTATTAAAAAAATTACTTCTGTTGAGTTTCATTCAGATCTTTCCTTTAGATATCTACATTAAAATTTGCTGAGACATCTTGTATAGATCTATTGTGGCTTCAGCAAAGGTGGTGGAATTCTTTTTTTGTCATTCTACAAGAAAAAAAATCTCAACAAATTTGGTTTCTGTTTCTTGGACGCCGCTTTCAGCTTGGGGCAGCTCTCCAAGAAGCACATCTGCACATGGAGTAGGACTCCAGTAGGGCAAAGTGTTACTGCACTGCATCCAGCAATTGCCTAGGAGAAAGAGAGGGTGTTTTAACTCTTCCTCATCTCAGCTGGTCCTTTCACTCTCTCAGCTTCTACTTGTTTTTTGCATTGGATGCATGTCTGGAGTAGGATCCTGATAGAATAGCTATAAGATAAACTGGGGTGCCATTGTCTGCCATTTTTTTGTTGTTAAGAAATTAGGACTGCACCTTACTTTTGGTGAGAGAATTCTGCCAGACCTATTTTTTTTTAAATGGCACCCCTTCCTTGTTTGGCGTCCCATGTGGGCCATTAAATACTTGGCCTTCCATTTCATTTTGTCTTTTACTTTATTATTTTCAGTTAAAATTGACTTGTCAAAAAAAATCAATCAATTTGACTGAATATTAAGTATTTTAGACAATTTGAAATTTTGGGGGTTTAAATTTAAACTTGTATCTTCACCTATTGAAGACGAAGGGTGAGGCCCGGGGTGGCAGGAGGCCAATTTTCCCTCAAAAAGACCTCCTTTGGATTCCTCGCTTCGTTCTGAATCCAATGAGTGGTTAGAAGGCCACTTTCTATCTCAAAACAGACATTTTTTTAATGTTTTAGTGCTTTTTTTTGCAAAAACACTAGTTTATAGGAAAATTAGATCTTTAATATCTTGTAAACAGTAGCTCAGATTCGGGTGCCATTTTTTGCAAAAGTGTTTGTATTTCAATTCTCCATAGTGTAGGCTTGTTATTTGTTAAAAATGCACTAGTTTATAATGTGCCTAAAATTTGGGTCTCTGAGGACGCATTTTCGACTGAGTCCAACGTCATGTTTGCTTAAAGTCTTGCACTAATTGCTCTAAGATGCATTTTCGGCTGAGACCAATGTATTTTAAGTGTGAAATTGAATATTTGGGGGGGGGGGGTGGGGGCTCAACATTTCAAGAGGGGTGTGATTGCTTTTCGTCACTTGTAATTTTTTGCTTTCATTCTCCTTTCTGCATAATTTCACAACTTGCAATCAACTCAAATTCACCTAAATTCAGCTTAAAATGGATTTTTTTCAACTTAAAAACCCTTAACAACCTTCAACTATTATTAATGGAATGTTAAAATGTCAATCATTCTTAGAAGCAAAGGGTTGTATAGGATCACCATGGGTACTGAAGTAGAACCTAGCACTGATGCTGAAAAGGTCAAGTGGTACAACCGTAGTGATGAAGCCTATGGATTAATGAGCTTGTCCATGTCTCCAAAACTTCTCTTCCATTTGGAAACCTCCAAGACTCCCAAAGACATATGGGACACTCTAGAAACCTTATTTGGGAAGCTTGATGAGATGAGAGGTCATCAGCTCGAAAACGAACTCATAAGTCTAAGTCCTATCAACTTTGACACCCTATAGGACTTCTTCACTAAGTTTAAGGCCCTTATATTATAATTGAAATAATGCGAGATAGAGAAGAAATATGATCAACTCATCCTTTCTATTCTTGAAAAGTTAGGTCCAAGCTATTCAGTCTTTGTCTCCACTTTCCATGCCACAAAGAGTACCCTTGGCACTACATGGAAAATGCCTTATTTGGATTTATTCATTGCCAACTTGACTAGGGAGCAATATAAGCTAATTCAAATGGGCACAATGAAGTCTACTCAACCCCAAGATTTGATAGCTGGAAATGGTAAGTATAAGACTTCAACAAAGGAGAAGAAAAAAAAGATTAAGGATCAGCAGAAGAAGAAAGAAAAAAATAATCCTGCCAAAAACAACACTGAGTCTTCCTCTTCCAATGCTAAACCTAATAAGGAGAAGGTTATGTGTACCTATTGTAAAAACATAGGGCATGATGAACACAAATGTATGAAGAAACAAATAGATCACCTAACTCATCTTCTAGAGAAGCATAACATAGGTGTTCCTGAGTCCATTGAGCAGAATTCATCTACCCAAGATTCTACTAAGGCAAAAGGCAAGGGTAAGGAGAAGGAAAAGAGCAAGGCCCTTGTAGCTATAGTAGCTTCTACATCTTCATGGGTCATTGACTCGGGTGCTTCTCACCACATGGGCTCTTCACTAGTTGAGTTTTCATCTTTAGAGCCTTGTAGCATGACTTCAATTAGTTTGGGTGATGACACATCAATTTCGATTGCAAGGAGAGGGTCAGTTGAAATGGAAGGAGGAACATTCAATAATGTTCTAAGTGTTCCTTCTCTTTCAACCAATCTCCTATCAGTGTACCAAATCACTCACATAGGTCTAGGCATGAGAGTTGAGTCTTCACTAGATTCAGTGGCTATCAGGGAGTTGCATAATGATACTACAGTGGCAGTGGGTAGGGCAGATCACCAATCCAAGTTATACACCTTCTCACATTTTTCACCTGATTCTTCTCCAACAACATTTTTGACTCATTCAGATGAAGTTAGCAAATTATGGCATGAGCGGTTTGGCCACCTTAACTACCGCTACCTTGAACAACTTTGCAAAAATGACATGGTCATTGCCTTGCCTCATGTCCAATTCTCAAAAAGACTTTGCGAGGGGTGCTCCCTTGGGAAGCATCCCAAAGAAAAATTTGACAAAGGCAAAGCTTGGAGGGCTTCACAACCTTTGGAGTTAGTCCACAGTGATGTATCGGGACCCTTTCCCAAACCATCTTTCACAAGGGCCAAGAATATCGTCACTTTCATTGATGATTTCTCTAGGTACACTTGGATATATTTTCTCAAACAAAAGTCTGAAGTGTTTGAAAATTTTCTAGACTTCAAGGCTCTTGTTCAAAAATAGAGTGAGAAATCCATCAAGGTTCTTCGAACTGATAATGGAGGGGAGTATGTCAACAATAGGTTTGAGCAGTTTTGTACCACAAAGGGGATTGATTTGCAGTGCACAGTCACTTATAGTCCTTTGCAAAATGGGGTTGCAAAATGCAAAAATAGGTTCTTGAAAGAGATGGGTAGCTATATGATTCACTCCAAATCCTTAACACCATATTACTGGGCCGAAGCCATCAATTGTGCTTGTTACATTCAAAACAGGGTTCCTCACAAAGCTTTGAAAGGGATAACACCCTTTAAAGCTTGGCATAAAAGGAAACCTGATGTTGAGCCACTTAGGGTTTTTGGATCCCCAGCCATGGCCTGCATACCGAAGAAGAAATGCAAAGCTATGGAACATCAGTCCAAGCCTTGCATCTTTGTAGGATATCCAAATGGTATTAAGGGGTATCACCTTCTAGATCTAACCACTCATGAGTTGTTCATTGAGATAAGTGTCCATTTTTAGGAGAGTCCTAGAGACTCAACACTTGGCACTTCTTCTCCCTCATCGGATCTACTTCTTCATGATGATTCCTCATCAGATTCAGATTAGCCATAGTAGGTTCTTGAGCCAGAGACATCATCTTCTTCTTTGAGTTCAGACAACGAGGATAGTGATGTAGAGTCATCCACCTCTAGTCAATTAGAGGATGAGGAGTTAGCACCTAGCTCACCAACTTTCGGGCCACTTTGGGCTAGACAAACACTTGAGAGTGCTGGCACTTGGGTAGGAAATCCCACAAATGACAGACATACTAGGGGGATTTTCAGACAGATCCACATGCCTTCTTTGCTTCAGTTTTAGATCCATAGACTTTTTGAGAGGCATTGGGGAACCTGAGTGGGATAATGCTATGGAGGAAGAATATTCTTCCTTAATCAAAAATCACACTTTGGACTTGACTTCACTTCTTAACGAAAGAAAGATGGTTCGATGTAGGTGGATATATTAGACCAAGTTTGCAGCAGATGGGTCGGTTGATAAGTACAAGGTGTGATTGGTCGCCAAAGGTTTCTCACAGGTGGCAGGCATTGACTAGTCAGAGACCTTTTCACCTATTACAAAGATGACTTCTATATGACTCACCTTGGTTATTGCCATAGCACATGGTTGGGATGTGCACCAAATGGATGTGAAGAGTGCCTTTCTTCATAGAGACCTAGAGGAGGAGATCTACATGGAGCAGCCGCCAGGATTTGTTAAAGATTCTTCCTTAGTATGCAGACTTAAGAAATCTATCTATGGCCTCAAACAAGCCCCTCAAGCTTGGTATGCCAAGATGGATTCCTTCCTTCTCATAACGAGTTTCACTAGGTGTCATTCTAACCCCAATGTCTACTTCTTATGGCAGGATGATTCGCTCCTGATTTTGGTTCTAAATGTTGATGATCTTTTGATCACCAAGAGTTATTCATAGGCTATTGCAGTGGTGAAGGCATCTCTTCATAATAGATTTGACATGACAGACTTGGGTTTGTTGCACTACTTCCTTGGCATCGAGATCTCATAGTCAAATTTATGGATTTCTCTTGCACAGCCTAAGTATGCTCTTGACTTATTGGCTCAGTTTTACATGGTTGATTACAAGCCATCTCTGACTCCCTTTCTATCAGGAGTCAAGCTTGAGGCTGACTATTCTTCACCATTGGTTGATGTCACTCAGTATCACCAAATTATTAGTAGTCTCATCTACTTGACTCACACCAGGCCTGACATATCATATACAGTGGGACTTGTCTCTAAATTCATGCAGGAACCTCATGAGTTGCATTGGAAAGCAGCTAAGAGGATCTTGCATTACATATAGGGTTCACAGAGATACGGGATTCATTATAGATTTGGCATAGAGTTTGACTTGGTTGGATATACAGATTCAGACTGGGCTGGTGATTCATAGACTTGCAAGTCCACTTTTGGTTACAGTTTCTCTATAGGTTCTGGTCCTATCAGTTGGTCTAGCAAGAAATAGAATGATATTGCTATATCATCCACAGAGGTAGAGTACAGGGGAGATGTTAATGCAACTAATAAGGCTATTTGACTTTAGGGGATTCTTTTTGAGTTTGGCATTCCTATCAGGCAACCCACCATCATTTATTATGACAACCAGAGTACCATTCAAATTTGTAGGAAACTGGTTCAACACTAGCGGACCAAGCACATAGAGATTCGCATGCATTTCATTTAGGAGCTTATTCATAGTTAGGTCATTGACTTAATATTTTGCTAGTCTTCAGAGCAGGTTGCAGACATCTTCACCAAACCTTTCACCGAGATCAAGTTCATTCATCTACGAGCTCTTCTTGGGGTACGGTCCACATCTGCAGCATCATCATCTTTAGGGGGCACTAGACTCTTCCTTTCTTTTATGTCTCTCTTTTTTTTTGGGGGGGGGGAGTTTTTTTCCTACGGGTTTTCTCCTTTTCTCTATCTTATGGGAGATTGCATTTGTACATGGGTACGTCATCAGGCCTAGTTGTTAGGACCCATTTTATATTTCCACACTGCCCACCTAAGCTATGCTTATGGGGGGTATTAGTGTAGGTTTTTATTTTTCCCTATTATTTAATTAGGGAAATTATATATTTGTGCATACATGGAGTTTTCCTACATTCATGGGATAGGCTAGCTTATGTGGAGATGTGTGTCATAGGTGTCGTAAGAATGTCATAAGTAACTCCCTTGACCAGCTATTCTAGGTATGGGAGTTACTTCTCTATTCTTAGCACCTTGTCACCACCTTTCATGGAGGAGTTACAGTCTATTCTTGGGGTGCCTTGACCACCTTTTGTGGAGGAGTTACTTTCATGCCCTCCTATATATATTCTTCACTTTTGGCCATGTTATGTTAATCAGATATTGGGTTTTCTCCTATTTGTCTTATGCAATTTATCTTCTTGTATAATTTCAAATTACTTTAGCATCTATGTGGTGTGCACTTGCTTCATCTCGTGTGATCACGTCTCCATTGCATCCGCATTATCCGGATTCTGGCAACAACTCTGATATTGCCTGATTGTTATCCCTTAGGAGTTTAATGGTTAGCTTATTTGAGCCCTTCTCTAAGTAATCATCTGCTAGATGATAAGTTTCAACTGACTATGTTTATTTCAATGATTTTTCATGTTTAAATTCTCAATCTAAGCTTTTCATCTAGAGTTTTTTAGGTAAGTTAATTTAATGTGACATAGAATGAAAAAGGTTTCAATCATATGAAATTACATTTTAAAGATGCCTAAATATCCCCTTTTTTGATCCATTTATGCTTTAACTTTTCTCTAAATTGACTAAAATTTGCATATCTTCACTTTTTACCTTAGTCAATTTCATTAAATTGGTCAAAAGTTTATTTAAAATGGCTTTGGGTTCATTAAAAATGGTTTCATTTTGTTAATTTTTTGTGCCCTTATGTTTACTTTCAAAGGACTTAGTCATTTTAAATTTAAATTTCCTTAACCATTGGTTTTTTAATTTTAAATATGTTGACTGTGTCTCTTCATTTTGTGCCTGCAGGTACCTAAATTGAACCCAATACCACATATCATACTCCTGCAACTCTGCATGGATCCAACCCATTCAAAATGAATTTTCATACTTAGTCAATTTTTTGAATTCCACCTAGAGCCACATGGTATAGTGGGATTTGAAAAATTAGTAGAGCCTCTAGGCTAGTGGGTTAATGGGATGTTATTAAGTGGCACGATCTCAATGACTTAATAATCCCAACCAAATCTATACTAATCATATCCTCTAGTAAACTGGGTTAGTGAGATGCTACCAAGTGGCATGATCTAGGCAACCCGCCAATCCTAGCTGAATCCATACTACGCGTAGCCTTTGGGCAAGTGGGTTAGTGGGATTCTACCACATGTAAGCATCCTAGTGACTTTTTACCCTATAATGATACATACAATATCATAACCTATAGGAAATTGAGTGATATGCCACCACATGGAAACATCACACTACTTTATGGCCTTAGAGTGGTCCATGTAACCCAACAGATCATCAGAGCTCTAGGTGAGTGAGATGGCACTATGGTGAAATCTTACCTCACCTTAGTAAAGGAACATTGAAAATATGTGAATCCTTATCTAGGTAGTGGAAAATAATGGTGTGGCTATGTGGTAAAGACCCTGTAATAATAAGGACATGTTGGTAATGCAGCCAACAAGGTATAAACTTAAATTTGACAACCTATTTGGCCATCAAAACTATCAAAAACTGATAATGGGCTATGTGTCCAATCTGACCTATAAATTTTTTTGACATGGGCATATTAATGGTTATATTTATCATGAAAGATAAAATTAAAATTCAATATGGGCAACAACATTGAATTTAGGTATGGCATGTATGCTTGGGAAAGGATAGAAGGAGGCATTAAGGACAAATACACCAAAAAAATAAGTGTTTTCTATTGAGAGGATGGTATGGAAAAAATATAAATGGTGATCCAAAATCATTCCTAATGACCTCCAATTACACTTGGCCAATATAATTTACTCCAATGTTCATAGTAACACGACATCTAGCTAAAGTTCTCAATTGCATTTTTGGATTTGCATTGAATTTTTAGCTACTTCTGTAGAGGGCTTGAATTACTTCCCTTTTAAATTTTAAATTTTAAATCTCTCTCTATGTTCCTATTTATAGAACTTCAAAAACCTTGCTCAAGGATGAAATTTTTTAGGATTAGAAGATGTTTTGACTGATTGGCTCTTTGTGAATTTTAACAAAGACATAGAACTAGATATTTCTTCATGCATTTTATTACTTTCTAGGATAATTCTTCCCTCTCCTATTTTAGTTTTATTTTTGCAGAGATGTTTCTTTCACTTGGATGATTGTATTTATCCCAAACATTATTAATCAAAAGGAAAATTTGATAATATAAATGATGTTGAGGCTATGTAGTCATTTATTACACATGTTTTATGGTGGTTATGCATTTTCATATCACAATCAACCTCCCAGACTCTTACACCATATTTAGTTGGAATTATGATAGGTATGGCTTAGCTAGATATTAGTTTCATGGGACTCACTCAAATAGTTAACTCTATATTATCTATGTTTGTAGTAGGTTTTTATTTTTTTATCCCTATTCTTTTGTATTTTTATTATAATGAGGTTAGTCTAGGAATAAAAGGAAATCTGAATTTAAATGTTTATCTTAATTTCTATTTCATGTTATCTCTATCACCAGTATAGAATTATTACACCTATGAATGTGATAAGTTAGTAGAGAAATCAACCATATTCCTTCTATGCAAATATTAGGAAGTTTTATTTCTATCAAAGTTTGAACACTGTAAAAGTGTGTAACTTATCAATGAGTGCCTTCAACCAAACAAACTACATCTCAATTCATAAAAACATGCCTCTTAAAAGGAATGGTCCACATCAACCAACTTAGTGAAGACCATCATCCAAAGACCTAGTACATTTAGACCCTAGAGAAGCATTTTCCTTGCATAATCTTCTTCATTCCATGAGAGGCAAAGCCTAACAAACCTCAGCTTTCATTGTTCATTTTAAGAGACCCATCAATACAGTTCTTGGGCTAAATCTAATTCTATATATGGCTAACCCATTTTTCATAATATTTATGATTGCCTTCTTTTACGTGAACCTTTAATTCCTAAAGTTTATTTCTTCAATGGATATGGAGAACCTTAGTTTAACCTTACATATTTTCATACTTGTATTATTAATTATGGTGTTTGTGATTAAATATTACTTAAGACATTTCCTAAGATATTAATGGGTCTTGATTTAGATTGGTTTCTAACTTTACCTGGTGTTTCCCTCCACACCTTACTCAAGTTAGAACAGGATTTCCTACCAAGATTTATCACAATTAGGGTTCTACTTACTAATTTGAGCATATCCCATCTCTTCATCAAATAAAATTTGAGCATGTTTGGGATTTTATTCTAAGATTCAAGGATAGTATGATTTTTTTAATTTATCAACCTACTGATCTAGAGAAAAATATATCTTTATTAGAAGTCTCTTTCTTCTTTTCAAAGATATATTTATTTATAACGCTTATGATTCTTTCAAATATTTTTTCCATAATTTTATGTCACTTTTGGATGAACATATATGATCACATATACTTTAGTATGAAACACATGCTTCACTGATATAGTAAATATTTGTGAAAATTAATAAAAATCCAAACCCATTCTTTAATAATCAAAATAAAACTATACAAAAATTATTGATGTAAATTTTGACACACACTAGATGACATATGATAGTTATTAGGCCCACTCATTTTAGGACTAATAATGGTTTAATCCAAGGTATGAGTTGAAGGTTGTGGTTCTCAAAATATTTCCATTAGTGGAATAGATTGGAATCATTTAAATTTAAAACCTTTTGATGGATGTTCTCCAATATAATTTCCTCTAACAAGATTTCACACTTGATTCACTTTAAGATGAATGTCTCAAAACAAATAAAGTGAATATAAAAAAATATATAATTTATTATATTACAATTGTGATTTGATGTCATTAATAAAGGGAAAGTAGAGGGGAGGGATAAGGGAGAAAATAATTTAGATGAGGGATCAATTCTCCTTCTACAAAATAACATGAGATTAAATTTATTACAAAAACTATTGTCTATGAAATTCATTACAAACTCAAATTTCAATAAACATTGTGAAAGAGTTAAAAGGATAATTAGGTAGCTATGAATCAATATTTCAAATATAATTTGAGAAAAATATTTAATCATAGAAAATAGGTACATTCATTCAAGCATATAAATTGTAAGTAACCAAAATAAATTAAAATAATACTTAGAATAACTTAAGCCCAATTTAAACTATTCACACATAAAGCATATAAATAAAATCTAGTAATTTACCATTTTTATAAATAATTAAACACCTCATCACTTTTAAGAAAATATAAAAGTAAATAAATACCAATTTGAGTCATTTCTATAAAGTATCCCTCTTATGTTATAATTGATAAAAATTTCATTAAAAATTTTTCTTAATGGAACCTAGTGGGTCAAACCCGCATTTATTGATATTTCATTAGAAACTTGTCAAATCTCATTTTTACTGATAAACTAATCTTTTTTTACATGGCATGTTATGTAGACTTAATTATTTAGAACCTTAATTTCTTAATATTTTTTTGTATAATTGTTATTTTATGTTTTGAACAAATGGAATGTTTAATTAGATGTCTTTTATTGTTTAGTATATTATGCAGTTTTGAATATTTTAACTAACATCAAATATAAATGTTTTTGAACATCAAAAATGCTTTTGAACATCAAATGAAATTGGTTTGTTTATCCAATTTTAACAACAAAAATCTCATAAATTGAATAATTAAATGTTAATAGTAATGAATTTCATAGTTATTATGATTTAATGTCAAGTTTGAATTGAATTATTTCACTAGATAAACATCAAGAAAATCAACTTTCTTAGGAAGACTAATACCAAGTGATTTAGAAAACACTAGTTTTATTATATAAATAAGCATCAACTTGAATATTACACGATTAATTTATTTAACATGCCCATAGTGGTCAATATCAATAGATTCAATTTCAATGCACCTTCATTTGTTACATTTTATAAATTTATATGACGTATATATTGAAATGAGTTATTATTCATATATTTTAAACACTTAATAAGTTTTCCTAAGTGTCCGATTGTAGTAAAAGTTTCTTTCCCTATAAAAAAAGGAAGGTATCTTCAATGAGAGATGGATAGATGTGATGTCAGAGGATAATAAAGGTAAAGTATCACATACATGTGTAAAAAATACTATTGACAATTATCTTTCCATTGGGCTATTTTTATTACCTTGGAGATGGGTAGAGATTCCAATTGAGATCTTACCTTTGGTCAGCAGCCTTTTTTCGTTCTTATGCCACATTTGCAATTCAAAAATTGTCATTAAGTCAATACATAGACTTATTTTCTTCTTGTAATAATTTTTATTTGTCCATTAGTTAGGAAAAAGGAATATAGGCGTATAATATTAATAAAAATGATAACTACCTACTCTTTCTTACACCGTAGTAATAAATATATACCTATTATCTTCACAGATTCAAGATAACAATCAAACTTGACCACATAGTTAATTTTATAGTGTTATTAATATTTATTTAAAAATAGTAAAATACAAATTTGAATTTGGAAGTAAAAATGTTAAGTGAAAAGTATAATGGCCTCCAAAAGCAAGCACATATGATACAAACTTTTCAGCTTGTAATCCCTGTTCCTAAGTAACATGTGTTGTATTGAAAGAGGTTACTATCTAATAAATGGATGATGCTACGATTTAATAATAATAATAATAATAATAATAATAATAATAATAATAATAATAATAATAAAACCCAACATATTAGTTGAATCAACAAACAAGAATTTATTGAATGCAATTATGAAAATCTTAGAAATAAACCCAAGGGATTGGCATAATGCATTGAAATTTACTTTATGGTATGATAAAACTAGGATCAACTATTCTTTAAGGACCTCTTCTTATCATTTGGTATATGACCAAGATCCTATCTTCCCAACCAATCTTAGAATCCATACATTGCTATTTATAAGAGATTACCCAAAAATAAATGATAAAATAGAAGCTCGCATATTAAACCTCATGTAATTAGAATAAAAATGGGATGAAACTTTTTTACATTTCAATAGGCATCAAGTTGTTATCAAACACTAATTTGACAAATGGACCAAAATGAAGGCCTTTTAGATCTTTGATCTAGTCCTCTTATGGGACAAGGCTCATGAAAATAAGGGACTACATGGAAAATTTGATGCTTTATGGCTTGATCCCTGAAAAATATCTAAAATACTATATGAAAATGATTTCCACCTAAGTTTTCTTACTATGAGGATGTTTCATTTCCCGTCAATGGACAATTCCCCAAGCACTATTTTTGAGTCTGGTGGGCTTGGAAGACATCTATAAATAATTTATCTTTTTTTTATTTGATTTTATATTTTGTTGTGGTGTGGGTTTTTTAAGTCTATTTTCTATTTGTTTTGTCATTTTCCTCACTTGATTTAGCCCTGTTGCATCTCTTTTTGAGTTAAACTTGTTGTTTTGGCTTGAGGGTTCCCATGCTTAATTAAGGGAGGTCAATGGGTGGCTTGTTTATGAGTAACATCAATGGAATTTATATGTATAAAAAGGTTTAAAATCTTGTTAAATTACTTTCATTGATTGTTGTATTTTACTTGTATGGTTGAAATGGTGAGGGTCTATGATTTATAACAGAACATATGGATTTGGAATGTCTTTATTTCTTGTTCTAGAGATCATCAAATGCACATGATTTAGATTTAAAATTTTTTATTTTTGTTCTAATTTATCATAAAATTGATGAATATCACTCGATCCATTGCTTGGTCCCCAACCCTAAATGGACAATATAAAGTGAAATTTCCTTCCAAAAAGAATTGAGATAAAATGTAAAATTTGTGTTTTCTCATTGAAAGGGCGATCTTGGCAACCTCCACCATAAGATTTCCATCTTGGTTGGTGGTGGAGCATGACATTAGAGAGGGACAAAAGGTACCTTTATCAAGTCTATAAATGCCCAATTGGCAACATAGCAATGCCCATGCCATTTCCCTAGCCAAATTACAAAATCCTCTCTCCTTTCTATAGTGCAAATCAGTTAGACAAGTCTAATTTATTTATGTTCATGATAAATAACTGCATCGAACACATAAACTTACACATCGGTGGTATTTACATAGAATTAAAGTTTAGTATGCCATAAGTAGGATCATAATTTTGTGCCTTTTATTTTTTGTCTTTATTTTGGAAGGTTGCACACAATTAATATTTATATTTGAATAATAGCTTAAGATTCTATATTCTTGAAATACTCAAGAGTATCTCCCAACAAGAGTCGCCATTTATTATTGCTCACACAACACACCCCACTTTTAGCTAAAATGGGGACCATCTTTTATTGCCTGATCATTATCCCTTATTTGAGCCCTTCTCTAAGTAATCATCTACTAGATGATAAGTTTCAACTACCTGTGTTTATTTCAATGATTTTTTATGTTTAAATTCTCAATCTAAGCTTTTCATCTAGAGTTGTTTAGGTAAGTCACTTGAATGTGACATAGAATGAAAAAAGTATAATCATATGAAATTACATTTTAAAGATGCCTAAAAATCCCATTTTTTGATCCATTTATGCTTTAAATTTTCTCTAAATTGATTAAAATTTGCATATCTTCACTTTTTTCCTTAGTCAATTTCATTAAATTGGTCCAAAGTTTATTTAAAATGGCTTTGGGTTCATTAAAAATGGTTTTATTTTGTTAAGTTTTTATGCCCTTATGTTTACTTTCAAAGGACTTATTCATTTTAAATTTAAATTTCCTTAACCATTGGTTTTTTAATTTTAAATATGTTGATTGTGTCTTTTCATTTTGTGCTTACAGGTACCTAAATTGAACCTAATACCACATAGCAGACTCCTGCTACTCTACATGGATCCAACCCATTAAAAATGAATTTTGATACTTAGTCAATTTTTTGAATTCCACCTAGAGCCACATGGTATAGTGGGATTTGAAAAATTAGTAGAGCCTCTAGGCAAGTGGGTTAATGGGATGCTATTAAGTGGCACGATCTCAATGACTTAATAATCCCAACCAAATCTATACTAATCATATCCTCTAGTAAACTGGGTTAGTGAGATGCTACCAAGTGGCATGATCTAGGCAACCCGCTAATCCTAGTTGAATCCATACTAAGCGTAGCCTTTGGGCAAGTGGGTTAGTGGGATTCTACCACATGGAAGCATCCTAGTGACATTTTACCCTATAATGATCCACACAATATCATAACCTATAGGAAATCAAGTGATATGCCACCACATGGAAACATCACACTACTTTATGGCCTTAGAGTGGTCCATGTAACCCAACAGATCATCAGAGCTCTAGGTGAGCGAGATGCCACTGTGTGGTGAAATCTTACTTCACCTTGGTAAAGGAACATTGAAAATATGTAAATCCTTATCTAGGTAGTGGAAAATAATGGTGTGGATATGTGGTAAAGACCCTGTAATAATGACATGTTGGTAATGCAGCCAACAAGGTATAAACTTAAATTTGACAACTTATTTGGCCATCAAAACTATCAAAAATTGATAATGGACTATGTGTCCAATCTGACCTATAAATTTTTTTGACATGGGCATATTAATGGTTATATTTATCATGAAAGATAAAATTAAAATTCAATATGGGCAACAACATTGAATTTAGGTATGGTGTAGGACAGAAAGAGGCATTAAGGACAAATACACCAAGAAAATAAGTGTTTTCTACTAAGAGGATGGTATGGGAAAAATATAAATGGTGATCCAAAATCATTCCTAATGACCTCCAATTACACTTAGCCAACATAATTTACTCCAATGTTCATAGTAACATGACATCTAGCTAAAGTTCTCAATTACATTTCTGGATTCACATTGAATTTTTATCTACTTCTATAGAGGGCTTGAATTACTTCCCTTTTAAATTTTGAATTTTAAATCTCTCTCTATGTTCCTAATTATAGGATTTCAAAGACCTTGCTCAAGGATGACATTTTTTAGGATTAGAAGATGTTTTGACTGATTGGCTCTTTGTGAATTTTAACAAAGATATAGAACTAGACATTTCTTCATGCATTTTATTACTTTCTAGGATAATTCTTCCCTCTCCTATTTTAGTTTTATTTCTGCAGAGATGTCTCTTTCACTTGGATGATTGTATTTATCCCAAACATTGTTAATCAAAAGGAAAATATTGATAATATAAATGATGTTGAGGCTATGTAGTCATTTATTACACATGTTTTATGGTGGTTATGCATTTTCATATCACAATCAACCTCCCAAACTCTTACACCATATTTAGTTGGAATACTATAGGTATGGTTTAGCTAGATATTAGTTTCATGGGATTCACTCAAATAGTTAACTCTATATTATCTATGTTTGTAGTAGGTTTTTATCTTTTTATCCCTATTCTTTTGTATTTTTATTATAATGAGGTTAGTCTAGGAATAAAAGGAAATTTGAATTTAAATGTTTATCTTAATTTCTATTTCATGTTATCTCTATCACCAGGATAGCATTATTACACCTATGAATGTGGCAAGTTAGTAGAGAAATCAACCATCTTCCTTCTATGCAAATATTAGGAAGTTTTATTTCTATCAAAGTTTGAACACTGTAAAAGTATGTAACTTATCAATGAGTGCCTTCAACCAAACAAACTACATCTCAATTCATAAAAACATGCCTCTTAAAAGGAATGGTCCACATCAACCAACTTAGTGAAGACCATCATCCCAAAACCTAGTACATTTAGACCCTAGAGAAGCATTTTCTTTGCAGGATCTTCTTCATTCCATGAGAGGCAAAGCCTAACAAACCTCAGCTTTCATTGTTCATTTTAAGAGACCCATCAATATAGTTCTTGGGCTAATTCTAATGCTATATATGGCTAATCCATTTTTCATAATATTTATGATTGCCTTCTTTTACGTGAACCTTTAATTCCTAAAGTTTATTTCTTCAATGGATATGGAGAACCTTAGTTTAACCTTACATATTTTCATACTTGTATTATTAATTATGGTGTTTGTGATTAAATATTACTTAAGACATTTCCTAAGATATTAATGGGTCTTGATTTAGATTGGTTTCTAACTTTACCTGGTGTTTCCCTCCACACCTTACTCAAGTTAGAACAGGATTTCCTACCAAGATTTATCACAATTAGGGTTCTACTTACTAATTTGAGCATATCCCATCTCTTCATCAAATAAAATTTGAGCATGTTCGGGATTATATTCTAAGATTCAAGGATAATATGATTTTTTTAATTTATCAACCTACTGATCTAGAGAAAAATATATCTTTATTAGAAGTTTCTTTCTTCTTTTCAAAGATATATTTATTTATAACGCTTATGATTCTTTCAAATATTTTTTCCATAATTTTATGTCACTTTTGGATGAACATATATGATCACATATACTTTAGTATGAAACACATGCTTCACTGATATAGTAAATATTTGTGAAAATCAATAAAAATCCAAACCCATTCTTTAATAATCAAAATAAAACTATACAAAAATTATTGATGTAAATTTTGACACGCACTAGATGACATATGATAGTTATTAGGCCCACTCATTTTAAGACAACTAATGGTTTAGTCCAAGGTATGAGTTGAAGGTTGTGGTTCTCAAAATATTTCCATTAGTGGAATAGATTGGGATCATTTAAAGTTAAAACCTTTTGATGGATGTTCTCCAATATAATTTACTCTGACAAGATTTTACACTTGATTCACTTTAAGATGAATGTCTCAAAACAAATAAAGTGAATATAAAAAATATGTAATTTATTATATTACAATTGTGATTTGATATCATTAATAAAGGGAAAATAGAGGGGAAGGATAAGGGAGAAAATAATTTAGATGAGGGATCAATTCTCCTTCTACAAGATGACATGAGATTAAATTTATTACAAAAACTATTGTCTATCAAATTCATTACAAACTCAAATTTCAATAAACATTGTGAAAGAGTTAAAGGATAATTAGGTAGCTACGAATCAATATTTCACATATAATTTGAGAAAAATATATAATCATAGAAAATAGTTACATTCATTCAATCATATAAATTGTAAGCAATCAAAATAAATTATAATAATAGTTAGAATAACTTAAGCCCAATTTAAACTATTCACACATAAAGCATATAAATAAAATCTAGTAATTTACCATTTTTATAAATAATTAAACACCTCATCACTTTTGAGAAAATATAGAAGTAAATAAATACCAATTTTAGTCATTTCTATAACTTTTCCCAAAACCATAATAGAGTTTATTCTAGTTGAAAGTATCCCTCTTACATTATAATTAATAAAAAATTCATTAAAAATTTTCTTGATGGAACCTAGTGGGTCAAACCCGCATTTATTGATATTTCATTAGAAACTTGTCAAATCTCATTTTTACTGATAGACTAATCTTTTTTTACGTGGCATGTTATGTAGACTTAATTATTTAGAACCTTAATTTCTTAATTTTTTTTTTGCATAATTGTTATTTCATGTTTTGAACAAATGGAATGTTTAGTTAGATGTCTTTTATTGTTTAGTGTATTATGCAGTTTTGATTATTTTAACTAACATCAAATATAAATGATTTTGAACATCAAATGAAATTGGTTTGTTTATCCAATTTTAGCACCAAAAATCTCATTAATTGAATAATTAAATGTTAATAGTAATGAATTTCATAGTTATTATGATTTAATGTCAAATCTGAATTGAAGTATTTCATTAGATAAATATCAAGCAAATGCAACTTTTTTAGGAACACTAATACCAAGTGATTTAGAAAACACTAGTTTTATTATATAAAGAAGCATCAACTTGAATATTACATGATTAATTTATTTAACATGCCTATAGTGGTCAATATCAATAGATTCAATTTCAATGCACCTTCATTTGTTACATTTTATAAATTTATATGATGTATATATTGAAATGAGTTATTATTCATATATTTTAAACACTTAATAGGTTTTACTAAGTGTCCGATTGCAGTAAAAGTTTCTTTCCCTATAAAAAAAAGGAAGGTATCTTCGATGAGAGATGGATAGATGTGATGTCAGAGGATAATAAAGGTAAAGTATCACATACATGTGTAAAAAATACTATTGATAATTATCTATCCATTGGGATATTTTTAGTACCTTGGAGATGGGTAGAGATTCCAATTGAGATCTTACCTCTGGTCACAAGCCTTTTTCGTCCTTATGCCACATTTGCAATTCAAAAATTGTCATTAAGTCAATACATAGACTTATTTTCTTCTTGTAATAATTTTTATTTATGCATTAGTTTGGAAAAAGGAATATAGGCGTATAATATTAATAAAAATGATAACTACCTACTCTTTTACTCTTTCTTACACCGTAGTAATAAATATATACCTATTATCTTCACAGATTCAAGATAACAATTGAAACTTGACCACATAATTAATTTTCTAGTGTTATTAATATTTATTTGAAAATAGTAAAAATGTTAATTGAAAAGTATAATGGCCTCCAAAAGCAAGCACATATGATACAAACTTTTGAGCTTTTAATCCCTGTTCATAAGTAACATGTGTTGTATTGAAAGAGGTTACTATCTAATAAATGGATGATGCTACAATTTAATAATAATAATAATAATAATAATAATAATAATAATAATAATAATAATAATAATAAAGAGTTTTTGAAAGGAATTAAATTTTTTTACAATCCACAAATTAAGTTTAAATAGTTAGGTGAGGCAATAAAATTTAAATATTTATTATGTTTCTTATTTTAACTTATTTATTATCATAATCGAGCTGCATTATTATCTGACATTAATATTTTGATGAGTGTTATTTATTCTAATTTTCCTAATAAATATTTACAAAATCATATATATATATATATATATATATATATATAATTTAGCAAAATTTTCATTTGAACATAGATTATAAAGAAACTTAAAAATAAATATTATAGTTTGGGGTTAAAATAACAAACGCTATTTGTTATACCTTTGTATTGAGAATTGTTTACGCTTGAATTTGTGTGTGATTTTATATTATATGTTTGTTTTAATAATTTGGACTTAAAAATACAAATTAAATATTGTGTTATTTGTTATTATAATTTGAATTTGATTAAATCACATAATAAATTTTAAAAAGCTTTTGAATTTGACTATAATACCACCATTAAATGTGGTCTTCCACTTAACTCATTATATATATATATATATATATATATATATATATATATATATATATATCTTTAAAATTTAGCAAAATTTTCATTTGAACATAGATTATAAAGAAACTTAAAAATAAATATTATAGTTTGGGGTTAAAATAACAAACGCTACTTGTTCTACCTTTGTATTGAGAATTGTTTACGCTTGAATTTGTGTGTGATTTTATATTATATGTTTGTTTTAATAATTTGGACTTAAAAATACAAATTAAATATTGTATTATTTGTTATTATAATTTGAATTTGATTAAATCACATAATAAATTTTAAAAAGCTTTTGAATTTGACTATAATACCACCATTAAATGTGGTCTTCCACTTAACTCATTCAATAAAGCTTTTTGCTTTCTTCATATCAAGATTATATTCAAAATAGATAATGTCTCTCTAATAGATGAGTCATTTTTTTTTAATTGTTTATCTAAGGAATTAGTTAAATCTTCATTTAAGAGAAATAATCAAATTGTTTGAGCTTTTTATGTAAAAAATGATGTAATAATTGAGAATGAATATTTCTGCTTCGACTCTGTGAAAGTGAAATAGTAATATAATTGAAATTGAATATTTCTACTTCGACTCCATTAAAGTGAAATAATAGTATAATTGAAATTGAATATTTTTATCTTGAGTTTATGTTTGGGCTACTACCTAAATATTAAAGTGAAATAGTAGTATAATTAAAATTGAATATTTTTGTCTTGAGTTTATGTTTGGGCTACTACCTAGATTCAAATACATAATATTTATTTCTTGTGGAGCAAGTTATTGCTATACAAAATATCTTAATCTAATAAGGACACTGAAGTTACATATTTAATTAAAGAGTAGGATAGAAAGCATTTAAGGAAATTGGCCACTAATTAGTTAAGAATGGGCTCCAACGACGTGGCATCATAAATATGCATCATTTTTTATAAATTGAATGCAATATTAAATAATTTTGTTGAAAAGCTTGTCTAAGCTCTATTGAAACCCTTACATCATAATATCATTCCGAACTTCGACGACTCCCATTGTACATAGGAAATATGAATCATGACAAGACTTTTTCCAGGACACATATCTTTTAAATGTGTATGAGGAAATAAATAATAATATTACACAAATTTTTATTATAATGAGTAAATAAATAAAAATATTACATATTTTTTTGATTTGTTATTTAGTGCCACAATTAATTATAGGAAAATTCCTAAATAATATGTATAAGAATATTATTTAATTTTTGTTTTTAAGTTTTTGAAATTTTAAATTAGAATGTTTGGATAAAGATTTTGATTAGTCACAACATTAAAACTATTTAATTAAGTGATTTATAATCTCTTATCTTGATAAAGATTAATAAAATAAAATGTAAAAAAAATTATTAGAAAAATTTAATCGACTTATATTAATAACAAAGTATAGTTGAATTAAAACTATTGTCGAGAATTGATATGGTGTACTTTGTATTTTAAAAAATAGTCCCATCAAATTTGAGATTTTTCTATGTCCCCGATACCCTTTCTTTGACCCTAAATTGCAAAAGATTTTTTTGCGCTTCTTTGGATGAGGATTTATAATACTCCCTCCATTTTGAGGAAATAAGATCACATTATAATGTTAGCTAACTGGGTGGGTTCCTTTGTTAGATTGGATGAAAGCTCTGTGGGAAAAAGGTTCATTAGAGCTTGTGACATTATGGACCTATCCAAGCGTCTTTGCCACTCAATCAATCTTTGTTCTCCTTGTGGATCATGGGTTTAGTTCATCAGCTTTGAAGGACTTTCTTTCAGATGCTTTCATTGCAACATTATTAGGCATCACACTGTTAGGTGTTCCTCTAAGATTCTTAAAGTGCCAAATCTTCATCCTCGGTTGGTGTGGAGAAAAAAGGGTGCCTCAGATCAAGATTTTCTCAAGTACAACAATGGCATCTTCTACTAGTCTTCAAGGTTTCTTCCACCTTCCCCTCAAAGCTCATCTCCTCCTACAGAGACTCTCTTGAGGGTGAAACCATCTCGATAGAGGCCTCCACTCCTCCCCTACCGATTTCAGGGGATGCTTATCATATCCACTCTCCTTTATCAAAACACAAATCACCTATGAAATCCACTATCAAGAATAAAGGGAGGATATCGGAAGTAGAAAGGTTTAGATTGGATGTTGTGGGTTTGGTTAAAGAAAAGTCTCAATTGATAATGAAAGGGTTTCTCTCCCATAGGGGAAGAAGAATCCCAACCATTGGCTAATGTTTTGACTTTTCTAGCTTCAGATTAGATTGGTTGGTTCCTTTTAGCCTTGGTATGAGCTAGGTCTTGAGGGCGGTTATCGTTTTTTGTATATCTTCGTATATTTTTCCTATTTTATCGTTGATGTTGGCTTAAGGTTAGTGGTTGTAATACCTTTTGGTAGATTAGGTTATGTATGCTATTAATTTTCGAGCACTGAGGCTTATTTAGATTTAATGTTTTCTTTGGTGATTATTGTTGGCTCTGGTGATCATTTATTGGCCTTGTTTCAGGTTGCAAGGTCCCATCAAATCTCCTCTTTTACCTCATCAAATTAAAAAATTGCGTTAAGTGCTAAGGAAATACTTTAAATTTATGGTTGTTAATACTCATCTTTAACCATGATCAAAGTTTTGTTTATAATCCATCATTGTTTGAAATCTTATTGATTAATAACGTCAATAAAATTTAATATAAAGTTATTAAATTTCATATGCGTATAGAAGAGTACTTAGTTATTGCAAGTATTAAAAAATTAGATAAATAAAAATAATAGTATAGTGCTAACCCTCTAAGTATAGACATAAATCTTGAGACAACTAAATCAATAAAATCTATAATTTGTATCAGAATAATTTTTCCTAAACCTTAATCAACGTAAGAAAAAAATTATGATTATATAATATTATAACACACCCTTGATAATAATAAGTGATATGTGTTAAATAAAATTTGAATTGAAATAGATGACATGGGTTTGAGCTATGAATCTTAGAATATATATAATATTATGATCATTGTGGAACTTAAAAATACACCCAAAAAAAAACATATAAGATAAATAAAACAAAGGAATTATATTGATTAAGACATTATATTAATTTTGAACAATGAATTACAATATGTCATAAATGGAATATGAGACATCAAACAAAATAAGATAAATATGAATATATTGTCTTAGAGAAATGATTGGATAAATTAAAAAGGGGACACATGCCATGGTCCATCCCAAATATCTTCGCTCATTTATAAGAATTAAAAATTATTCTTCTCACCTTCTTATATAGTGTAATGAAACTTTATTTCTAGAAACTCCGATAACATGAAAATAAAATTTATTAATTATTTGTCTATACGAAACTTCATAACATACTTGTTTTAAAATGCATAAATGTAGAAAACAACGTTCGGTATCTTGTCAATTTACCTTTATTATTTGTGATTTTTTTTTTTTTTTTTCTAAATTTATTAATTAAATTATTATTGAATAATTAGTATATTTCAATGATAGGATATCATAAAAATTGATATATTGTTTATACAATTTTTATTGAAGTGTGAGTGATATATTATATTGCATAGGTGGTATGGTACATCTATGTGAAACATATTTCCTCTCACATTTTTTTAAGATCATAGTTATTTTTTTCTTATAGATTATTGATTTCAGGTTACTTTTAGGAAGGTTAGGTTGAGGAAACCTAGTTATTAAGTTTTGAACTTTCATATGTGAGTACGAAGTGATTACGAAAATTTATAGTGTCACTATGATTCAAAAGATTCTTGAGTCCAAATGTAACAAAGATGACTTGTTACATCAAGTATTAAGGCCATAAGAAATAAATATTTAGTTTATTTAGAAGTAAGGGTTATTCCTTTTTTAATACAATAGGAATGTATCGGTTCATTTTCTAGTTCATTGTCATACTTGCTTTGTGATGCATGGAGTAGTTGTAGTATTGACATATATACACATTTCCCTCTTTCTTTTCTTATGATTTGTATTTGTCTTTCTCTCAAAAGGTAGGGATACTCAGTGAATGAGAGGTGTGTAGGGAATCTGAAATGATTTGTGGCTGGAGGTAAATCCATCTATGATAATCCCCCTATCTGCAGCTTACACATTTACTTCCAATTTCAATCATGGCCTTCGACATCCTCAATGTTTGCATTGATGAAAAACATATTGATTGTGTGACATTTTAAACAAAAAAATACTTTTATTTTTTTATTTTGTATGTGTGTGTGTGTTGAAAAAAAAAATCCTTTGATGTATTAATGAAAATGGTATTATGATAACTATGAATGATGATGTAACTAGGAGATTTGTATATGTATTTATTTTATGTTGATACCTTTGATACATGATTAAAGGATAATACTTTATTATGAACGTTTACTTTCTCTATTGTATAATTAGATAACTATTATGGTATAATTAGATAACTATTATGGTTAAAGAAAGAATGCATGTTATGTAAATGTGTACTTGATTCAATAGTGAATTGAATTCGTAGTGATTAGATAACTTAATCAATAAATGGAACTGCTGAAATTACCTTCTGTTTCTAAATTTATTTCATATCAAATACGTTTATTAAACATGATGTAATAATGATTCATTAAGAAACATTTTGAAGGATAATTTATAATCACAACACAAAGGATTAAAAGAAATAAGTATTTTTAGATGTTATATGAAGGGGTTCTTTTATTGTGGTATCAGAGCCAGGTTTAACACTTAAACCTAATGCACAAATTAATGTTTCTAAACTCCATTAAAAAAATGGTACACACAAGAGCTAATGGTTAAGGTAGTCGCCAAGATGAGAAACTTTTGAATAAGATCAATCCAATTTCATCTATGATAATCAATATCCAAGATAAGGTAAGTACCCTAGAACATCAGATTTAGGAATGGACATTGGAAGAAAGTATGTATAACAATTCAAAACAAGATGAGTAAGAAAATGAAAATAATAATAAAAACCCTAAAAATCAAGAGGGTCAGGGTCATCAAAACTAAAATTAAAGATGTTGAGTTCCACAAGACAAATAGAGTCCCCAAAAGAGAGCCTTATTTGAAATAGAATTGGATAGGGATTTAAAAATAATTGGATGAAATTTTTAAAATGGAACAATACTTGGTGATGTTATAGAATATTAATTGATTGAGATGGGAAAATATTTCAAGCTCAGGAATTTATCTTAAAAAAAAATGAAGCTTGTGGAGCATATTAACTTCTAGGTAAAGCTTCATCTTGATGGACAAATTTGAAGGTTTCAATTAAAAACTTAATTATAAATTCATCATAAGATACATTTTTGTATCATATTTCAGGAAGAGATGGATTTCATAGCATAACTTTGATGGAAAAATGACTAAATTTCAAAATGTGAAGCAGGAATATAAGTATCTTTTAATTGAAAAGTTTGCCTCTTCGTTAGTGTCAACATTAGGAAAATTTAAATATTTATTTATGCGAAAAAAGTGAAAGTAGACTCAAATGTGTTTGTTTTATCTTATCTTCTAAAGAAACCCACGATTGATGGTAGGTTAACTAAATGGATATTTAAAATTCAAGAATAAGATATTTAATCTGAAACTTCCATGACAATAAAAGATATTTATTTATCCAAACACCTTGATAAAAAATCACTTACGACATTAATATTTTTTTTAGCTTTCGATGATCAAATTCATGCTAAACCTCATTTTCAAATTTTTAAAAAAAAATTGCCTTGCACAAAAAGTCAAAATTGGTAGATTGAAACGTAAATAAAAAATAACTATATTTTCATGATGGTTGGTATCATAATATGTTCTATTATTTTAAAACTCAATATTTTCCTAATTAATTACATAAAAACCAATGTAGGTATCTTAGGTTACAAACTTTAAAATTTGTCTTATTAGAAAATATATTGTTTTATAGAAATAAAGATGGTATATTATTGAGATGTCTTGCCCATAACCAGTTTTGAAAAGTATTTAGAAACTATCATGAAGGTATTTGTGGTGAACATTTCATAAAAACAAATATCATATAAAATATTACGATCTAGATATCATTGACCTATACTCTTTAAGCAATCTTTTTATTTAGTTAAATCATGTATGCCTTGTCAATTATTTAAAGGTAGAGGCATGTTACCTGTTATGACTCTTAATCCAATCATTTTTAGAATATTTTATGAAATGGGATATATATTTCAAGTTTGATGTCCATCCTTGGTCTTTTATTAGATACAAATATATTTTAACCACCATTGATTATTTCACAAAATGGTATGATGTTGTTTCTCTTAAAATTTCAGTCACTTCAAAAGTCATTGCATTGTCTGAAAATCATATTTTTCCTCGATTTTAAATTCATTATGAAATTATTTATGATAATTTTTCCCAATTTTGATGGCTCCAGAGCCAATATAAGAATAACCATGTAATTACATTGGGGATAAAGAATTTGATAAAAATGTGACAAAGTATTATTTTAGATTAATTATTTACAAAGAGGTTAAAAGCTTATAAAGTTTTTATGGGTGGTTATGGGATACAACCAACTCTCACTAAAAAAATATAAAATAAACTAAACTAATAACTTTGGATCATAAATAATCTAACAAATTCCCTATTGATTAAAATGGGTATGGAAGATGAAATAATTGGAGCAACAAATCTGAATTCATCAAAGAAACTCTAAAGCAACTACAACTAGTGTAATGTACATCTTGGTACTGACCAAAACTGATGTCGCTCCATACATAAGCCCACTCTATGAGTTATGACATAAAAGGTTGATGAACACAATCAAGGCCTACTAATAATCTCATGTGATCATCGCACTGTGCTATAATATAATACAATTGAGGTTTGTTTAACTACATCAATCTATATAAGGCTCTACCCAAAAAACCCATCAAAGTGACTAACATGTACTATGTATAACACATCTCCCTGATGTCCAACAAATGTTGATGACTTTTGCTTGACAATGTTAGTGCTATCAACCCCTAATAACTATGAAATTACACTGGGAATAAAGCATTTGAAAAAAATGTGATAATGTATTATTTTGGGTTAATTATTCACAAGGAGGGTATAAATATTTTATGGGTTGTTATGGGATGCAACCAATTCCTTTGAATCAACTCTCACTAACAAAATCTAAAATAAACTAAACTAATAAATTTGGATCATAAATAATCCAACAAACTCTCCTTTGATCCAAAGGGGTATGTAAGATGAAAGAATTGGATCAATAATTTTGAAGTCATCAAAGAAAATCTAAATTAAATGCAACTGGTGTAATTTACATCCTGGTACTGACCAAAATTGATGTTGTTCCATACATAAGCCTACCCTACAAGTTATGACATAAAAGGTTGATGAACACAATCAAGGTTTACTCATCCCTTATGATCATTGTATTTTACTATAGTATAACACAATCAAGGCCTATCCAACTACATCAATCCACATAAGGCCCCATCCAAAAACTCATCAAATTAACCAACCCATACTATATATGGCACATCTCCCTGATGTCCAAAAAATGTTGATGACGTTTGATCAACACTACTGGTGATAATAACCCCTATCAACTCATACTATCATTGATGACTAATTGAATACCAACTAATGTTATATCTTCATCCCATATTAGGTGAGATGTGAGAAGATGTGCAATGAGAGAAACACAATAAAACAATCATGTACGTTCCATGTTGTGAATATCATGGATAAAAAGATAAAACTAGAACTGAAATAAACAAACTATTTTATTGTGTTTGGGAAACTAGGGTTTAGTTTATAAAAAATAAAGGGGCTGGATTAAGGGGTAAAACAAGTGTAATAAGACACATATTTATTCCAATTTGACCAAAGTAATTACATGGAGAAAATAAATGACTTATTTGGGAAAAACAATTATTTTTAGGTTCTAAAATAGGCCAAAAATAGTCAAGAACAAGGATTCATTTCCAGATCTACAATTCAAATTTGCTCTGGATAGGAGCATCAAGTTTGGAAAAGAGTGCCCATCACTATTGTCTAGATAGAAATGCTTGTCATTGTTGTCTAGGCAAGAGCATTTATCACTGTTGTTCAATTTTGGCATTGTTGTCCATTTCAATTTTTGATTTTAGATTCTAGTGTGGTCTAATTTTAGGGTCATATATGTGTCATTGTTTCTTTGTAATCCCCTATATATGTTGTTGTATGACCTATTGTCTTCTCAAACCCTAGGTCTACCTATACACATGAAATAACAAACATATCAAAAGCCAAAAGAGAAAAAACTAGCTTAGGGAAAGTATGATCACATGATCTAGAACCCTTGTTGTCCTCATTGCTACCTACATTAGCCCTCAAGCTAGGGTCTCAGATCAAATACAGTTGTCCCTTAGGGAATGTGCATAATCAACACACATGGTAGATGTAATAATGAACTTTTGCCTAGGCCCTTCCTTGATAAAACATGAAAATTAATGTGTGATGCAGAATTTTGAGCTATACTATTGATTGATTTTAATTATTTAGTGTGCCAAAGTGATAAGTGCTAGATATAAAATACCTTGTGAATTCCTTTATATAGTAGACTCTTTATTTTGAATTTGGGAGATTTATTCACACCATATGGCATAAAAAATATAAATAAAACTTAAGGGAGGGGCTAAAAAGGGTTTGAGACCTGTTAAATAAGGGAAAATGACCATTTGACAATAGTGATAGGGAGGACAGAAGCACCAGGTGTTATAGTCCACCAAAATTCTATTATCTAGGATTAAAAAAATAGGCTAGGACTAACACAGGTCAAGTCTAAGGGTCTTTGTGGATATATATTATTTGACTAAGATAATGAAAGGTGACAAAAGCAAGAAACAAGACCAAGACAAGAAAAATAAAGATGTGGCTAGTGCAAACAAGGCTCATATTCTTCAGTCAAAGTCTCTTGTGAAGAGGATTGTGAAAAGACATGATATGTGTGGTTTCTTGACCAATTTATGGTTTATACATTTAACCCCATTTTAGTCTAGTGATACAATGAAATGAAATACTAGAGTAAAAGAAAGAATAAGAAAATGCGTACCTGAACCTACCTACGTGGAAGTGAATGTGTTGCAAGGATCTAACTCACTTCCTGGCCAGAGAAGTGGATGGAGAGATAAATAGTTCCTGAAGAGAGAAGGAATCCATGGAGTGGATGCCCCATGTACTGAATCTGAATGTAGAATCTATGTACCATGGAGAAGGAGGGTAATGCTTGACCCTATGTTGAATCTGAATAAAGATGAGGAATGCTCAGAGGCCCAAAACCAATGTCTATCCTTTGTTCCACATAAACTCATGTAATCTAGATGAATGTATAAAATCTATATGCTATGAAGAAAAAAATCTATCATGTCCCCAATTTGAATATCTAAAATAGAATTGAGAAGTGCTTTGAGGCCTAAAACCAATGTCTATCCTCTGTTCCACACAAAATGATGTAGTCTAGATATGAGTAATATAATGGACCAATTGCTTCAAATGACCATGTGGTCCAACCTGGTGATAACTTGGGTACATCTCAGTGTAATCTAAATTTTTTTTCAATGTGTAAGAAGAGAATGGCATGTCTTACCATTCCATATGTATAATCTTGAGTGATGAAGAACATGAACATTTATGCCATGCCCCTAAATTCGGTATATGAGTGATATGTCTGCATAGTCTAGTAATATGTATAACCACATGTGATATGCCATATATAGCCATGCCTCATGTGTAAAATTTGAGAAAAAAATACTATTCTCTATACTATGCCTATAGTCTACTATCTGATTTTGTATCTATGTCATGATGTATGAAACTATATGTGTGAGATGTGTAGCATGTAATGCCCTCACATCTAGTATTTGAGTCTGTATCTATATCAAAATCACTATGAATCCATATAATTTGAACCACTATATCTAAATAGTATATGTATCTATAAATTGAAGGTATATCCCTTTGGATGTCTTGAGTAATGCTGAGTAACCCACATAATCTAAGTCACTGTATATCTTGATCAATTTGAGTTGAATCTGATAATTTAAATGTTGGATGAGTAATAACCATGGTGTATACACTTATGAGAGTGGATGGGTATGCTGGGTAAGTGTAGAAATAGGAATAGTATGAATGATGCCCCTTTTTTGGGGGAGAGGGACAAAATCTATGATAGAGGAGGTCAAGCCAAAAGTGATGACTAGTGGTGTAGTAATAGAAACAAGATTGGTATGTTGTAAGTAGATTGAAAGGTTGTTTGATTGATTAGATTGTGTTATTGAGAGTGGAACATGTTGTAATTGGTGATGACCATGGCACGTGTTTGGGTATAAGAGAAATATAGAAATGGTCATGCCATAGTATGCATCTAAGGTAGTAAGAGAGTAAAGCTTGAGTGATGTCAAAGGTATCATTGTCATGATTTTTTGGAAGGAAATGGTTTGAAAAATGAAGTTACAGGGTTCAAGTTATGGGTAAAATGCTATTTTATTTTGAACAAAAAAATTGGTTAACATAGGAAATTGGATTGATTCTTGATTCATTTGTGCATTGATTAGGTTGAGATTTTGAGCTCCAAAGTGATAAAAATGCTAAGATGAGCACCTATTGTGACCCAATTTTGAATAGCTAGTGGCCCAAGTTTAGGCTAGTGGCAATGTGACCTTGGTAAGTGGCTCAAATGCTTATTTTTAAAATAAACTTTTAGGTCTATTTTGGTGTTTTTGAGGGCTTAAAAGTAGCTTAGGGAGTTTTTTCTATTTCTAACACTCTTGTCCTATAGTCCACTTCTCTTGTCCAGGGCTTTAGCACTTATATCTTTTTGGGGCACTCCTCTCCAGCACTGCTATCCTTGCTATAACATTATTGTCCAAGAGGAAAAAATTTCTATGATGCTACTTTGCTATTTACTATTATGTTGGCTTGTTTTTCAACTTGGTATTGTTGATTGATAGATGTGTTGCTTTTGGTGATGTAGGGTGAGGTGCAAATGAGAGAGTTCTACAGGGGCCAGGTGATGGAGACATTGAGGTTGCTACTGCTACCTACCGATGAGAGAGCAATTATAGTTAGGGCAAGGTTGGGTCATATGTGTGACCTAGGTACAATGTAGTGGGACCGATATCTGATGATCACCTTGCATGAGAGGTGTAACATGGATACATTTACTTTATGGCTTCCTATAAGGGAGATGACTATGACTATGGAGGATGTGTATTATATACTACATTTACTGATTAGTGGCTGGTGAGTGATGATACAAGATGACATAGGTGTTGATGTGATTGATCATGCATCTTTGTAATTTTTTGGTGTTCCCCTGAGTACCCATCAAAGAGGTAGTGACAATGATGTGTTATTGTCATTCATTGTGTAGTCTAATGTTCCATGCTTGTGGAAGTGGTTGGCTATTTTGTTGGCATCTTTTATTACTATGGATGGGAGTGGAGTATCTATTGCATACATGATGCACAAGATTGTATATAGTGTGGAGGTGTATGTCACTATATTATCATGGGGGGGACTATGCTAGCCCACTTATATAAGGACCTCTACAGGTTTACATAGGATTAATTCAGTGGTGGGGTGAGCACGGTGACCTTATTGCATTGTTGGGCCTATAAGCACATAGTAGTTATGCAACTAATTAGATTACTAAGGGCAGAGTGGGCACCTCCATAGTTATTCAAGTAGTGTTGGATGAGAAAAGTGGCTATTTGATCCCATGGGATGGACCATTATAGGTGGGCTTTAGATAGATTGGTGGTTGGTGGCATCATATGGAGACCTTATAGAGGATTTCTTAGGTGGGCAGAGGATGGAGTATAGCTATGATATATGAGGCTCAATTGCTATATAAATTATCATTGGGGTGGATTATATGAGTTATTTTAGTATGAGCATGTTACTAGAAATTTTAGGACACCAAAGGATGTGCCCCCAACAACATGGGTGTGGGTGATAAGTGCATGAGCATCTATGAGGGTAGGAGCTTGTATGAGGCCTACTAAGGCTGAGCTCACACCATTACCTTTGGATGCAAGGGATGTAATCATAGATATTTCAGATATGGATGACATTAGATGCACATATGCATATATCCTATGGTGGGTTAGGCATCGGTGGGCTCTGTTATACCCTATTAATGTAGTAGATGCTCTAGAGTATGAGGATCCTGAGCTAATCTAGATGATGGAAGGTAAGTAGTGATTATATTTGAACTATGTATAAATTTGTGCTTTTAGTTTGATTTAAAATTATATAGTTAATGTAGTGTCATATTTTGTGTACAGGGGAAGTAGGATGTGCTCAAGATGGAGCATAGGCTGGGGTAGGAGGTATAGATGATGATTACTAGGAGAAAATAATCAAGTTGACACTTTGAGAGATCACAAGGCATGTACCTGATGATGTGATGGAGGAGGGATTAATATAATGAGTGATGGTAAATATCGGTATCCCATCTACTTGATAGGGTTGCTATAATGATAGCTACATATGTTAGGGCAATAAAAAAGAGAGATGAGTTGAGAGCTAAGCTGGATAGGCATAGGATGCTCCCACCTAATTTTGGATTTGTTAGTATGAGAATCATACAAAATTATACATATTTTCAAAGAGAATATGTGGACTTGCATGAGGAGCATGGTCAGCTACTAGAGTGAGAGAGTCATCACAAGAGGCATGTGACAACTCAATGAGGTGTGGGACCATCGAGTGCTAGGGTAGATTATGGGACTAGCACTGGTGGAGAGAGTGAGACTGAGAGTGAGGGTTCGATGCCCATTCATGACTAATTGTACTTGATACTGGTGTATATGTATTGAAAACTCATTATATATATGGATACTTGTTTTATTTTGACTCATGCATATTATGTTATGGAATTTGGAGTATATTGGTATATTTGTTGTAAATGGTTGATTAGACATAGTTGATTTGGCATTCATGTTGAGGTTCCATATGTTTGGTAAAATGGTATTTAGGATGTGATTTGATTATTGTTGATAGGTTAAAGTGTGATGTTAGTTTTGATTTTGAATCATATGTGAGTAAAAAACTTTGTTATTTTGTAATTGGTAAATTGATTTGATAAAGTGAACTAGTTTGAGATTACTAAAATAAGATATTGGTAAGATGGGGATTTGGATAATTTCATTTGGCTAGGGATGTTTATTTAGAACTAGGAATGTTAGTTGTTAGTAAAAAGGGATGTAAGATATCACTCTATGTATTTTAGCCCCATGACTACTATATCACTATCTGAAGCCTGATGGCCAACTGAACAAGTGGCCATACTAATCATGTTATGTAGGAACATGCCTTGTATCTGATGTTGTCTGTGGTGTACTAATTGTATTTATACATGGAGACTCTATAAGATGTAACCTAAATAGATATGCAACTGAAACTATGTGTTGTGAAGGAGGCTCATCTATCTACAATCATAGTGGATTGTTATGTGAAATAACACTCTGTGGCCTTTCTTGTGATGCATATGACTGAGAAATATCTCAAGATGGAACTATAACCTATGATGGGGGATCATCTAATCTCAATCATAGTAGGTTGATACATGAAATAGGTCCCTAAAAACTTGGCTATAGTGAATATCTATCTTGATTAGTACTCTATGATGTGGGTTCATCTAATCTTAATCGTAGTGGGTTACTACATGAGATAGGACCCTATAAACTCTACTACGATGCCTATGACTATGATGGATATGTATATGGAATTTCACTATGTAATCCATGAGCTAAAATACTATATTTAGGTTTCTCTCATTATACTGGTCTCCAAACCCTCTGAGTAGGTGGGATAGGAGATCTCTTATGAGGCTCTATCCTAGAAACTGCATTACTCTCATGATGAGTAATCGATGATTCTTATGAAGGAATGTCTTGGGATGACTCAGTCATGGAGGAATGAGGTCTATAGATCCATGATGGAGGAGATCTCAATGCCCCTAGTGTAAATTCAATGATTTTATTATCAACACATCTATTAATACAATCCCTGAGTCTATAACAATCATTGTCTCTATGTCCACAGATATGATGATAGTTACAAAATGGGTGATGTGATTGTCTATGTAAGAGATGTGGATCTCAATGATGATTATAAGGCAATGTGATTAACCTCCTATCTATTAGTTCTGATAATATGACATATGGGCTATCTTGTTTTTAATCAAACTATAGTGGTGCCCTACTGTTGTTCTCTATAATGCATACTATAGGTGGTGCTCTAGAAACTAGGTCTCTATTCTTTACTAGTTGATTTTCTGGCTGTGGTCTCCTATCTTGTTTGGGACATGGTGGATGTTGTGTGCTAGGATCTATAGATGGAGGTAATGGTATGAAATCTAGAGTAAGTTGATTAACTAAATCTAACTCAATCAATCCCAATTTCTTCTCCAAGGAAAAATTTGTATAACATAAGTGCTTAAAATAAGACTATATTTGATATAATATATACTCTAGAAGGAGTTGGAGAATCCCCTTAATAAAAATATGTTGGACCTCTAAATCTATTGGTTTATAGATCAAGCATAACATGCAAGTCTTAAATCATAATATATAATCACCAACTGGCTCTGAAGGATTCTGGTGCAATGCGACAAGTTTCTCATATGTAATAGAAGGTCCCATGTTTACTATGTAATATCTAATAAATTCATCCTCTAAGTCATCATATGTATGCAAGGAACCAACAGGGAGTAGATGAAATAACCAATTATGCTCATCACCCACTAATGTCTACTGGAACAACTTAAGTAGAATCAAAGGACTCAGATGAGATGGCAAAGCCTTCTGAAAGGCTTTAAGGTGTACAAATGGATTTCTAGTTCTATCAAATTGAGGCAATGATGGTATTTGGAAGTGTTTAGGCAATGAAGATTTGAAAAATGTCTTTGAAAGAGGGTTACCATGCAATTCATTGGCATCCATCCAAGACTTATAAGCCTTTTTTTCCAAAGTAAGGAGATGTACTTGGTATTGTAATTCACCAACTTCATGTATCAAAAAAATAATTTCTTGGGGTGGTATATTAGTATCTTGAAGTGGTTTATTTAAACATTGAATTTGATTATTTATTTTAGCCATGATAATGCTACATTTATCAATTGGATCATAGAGAGAGGGTGTGCTCACTTGAAGCTTTGAAGGAATGGTAACTTGGACCTTAGTAGAGGTATGTGGGCTACCATTCTCTTTGGGTGGAGAGTGAGAAATAGGTGCTAACATAGTATGGGTGGCTTAAGAGATTCATTGGTATCTTTAGTATTTAGTGAATCACATTCTAATTGAATAGAAGATTTGATGTTATCATTGACATGTGTATCATTTGAAATAGAATCATGCATAGAAGTAGAAGCAAAATTTTATAATGCAATATGTTTGAGAGAAGTGAGAGAAGAGTTGGAAGCATGAGATGAATTTTCTTATTCACTATATGCATAATAGTCATCATTGTTCCATGCATTATCACAATCCGAATTTTTTTCATTTGAAAGAGGAGAAGTAGAAGTATCACTTTCATATTCACTCTCATTGTCATATTCATTTGCATGTTCACTATCATACTCATTATCACTTCCATTATCACTAGGGAGAGGCGTAAGAGAATATGTTAATTCTTTTCTAATTTGCAATAAATTGCCATGTGAAAATGGAATACAATGTGAATCTATGTTATCATTGAATGGAGTGCATGCATTATTTTCATTTGTAATATGAGAAGTAAGAGCAAGAGAGTTATCATTTAGACATTTTTTTATCATTTTTTGAGATGGAAAAGTAGAGTTAAGAACATGAGATGGATTATTTGAACTATGCATTGAAAATTCTACTCTATTTAATTTCTATTGTTTTAATTTGAACATAGAAGTAGCAAAAGAGGGGGAGAAACTAGTTTCAAATGCAAGAAAACTATCACCAATGAGAGGTTCACTTGGAATTGCATGACTAATTTGTACATTTGATGTATTGTGCATAGGAGAATGAGGTGAAAAGTAACTTTCCCATTTATCAAAATTATTTTCTTTGGAAGAGGGAAGAAAATAGATAGGTTTGAGAGAAGAATATGCATATACTTTTTCTTCACTATCACTTTCATATGCATCATAATATTCCTCAATACAATAATATTAATTGTCTTCATTGTAAATGAAATCATTTTTCTCATTTTTGGCTAATGTGAAATTTTGCAAATTTGTCCATTCATTGTCATAATTATGAGAAAAATTTAGAAATTTATCTATAGGATGAGAGGGAAGAAGTGCCTTAGTGGCCATTTAATTACTTTCACCAAAGAGAGTATGTAAAATTAATATTAAGTAAATAATTATAAAATTAATATTAAGAAAATATTTTTGACACTCCAAACAATTTGCAAAAATTCCAAAAATTTTATCTAAAAATTGTATTGGAAGAAGGATTGGGGTTTGAGGACTTAGTTTGGAAATACAGGGTTTTGGGTTAGAGTTTTAGAATTTTGAAATTTATTGCAATAATTTGAATTCAAAAATAAATTTGAATAAAATAAATATACAAAAATTAAAATTTTGAAATTGAATTTTTGCACAAAAATGTAAAGGAAAGCCCTAGGGGTGCCTAAGGTTTGAGATTTTGTTTGGAGTAAGTTGGGTTCACCAAATGTTTTATTATGTTTGGGAAACTAGGGTTTAGTTTCTAAACAATAAAGGGACCGGATTAAGGGGTATAACAAGTGCAATAAGACATAAATTTATACCAGTTTGACCAAATTAATTACATGGGAAAAATAAATGACTTATCTAAGCAAAATAATCATCTACAAGTTTCAAAATAGTCCAAAAACAATTAAAAATAGTCAAAAATAGAGATTCATTTCCAGTTATGCAACTCAAATTTGGTCTGGATAGGAGCACCGAGTTTGGATAGGAGCACCTATCACTACTATCTAGATAGGAGCACCCATCACTATTGTCCAAATAGGAACATTTGTCACTATTGTTTGATTTTGGTACTGTTGTCCATTTTGATTTTTGATTCTAGATTCTGGTACAATCTAATTTTGGGGTCTTGTAGGTGTCCTTATTTCTTCACAATCACCTGTTTGTGCCATTATATGGCCTATTTTCTTCTCAACCCCTAGGTATACCTACACACACAAACAACCAACATATCAAAATCCAAAAGCAAAAAAACTAGGTTAGGGGATGTATGATTGCATGATCTAGAATCCCTGATGTCTTGATCGTTGCCTACATTAACCCTCAAGTTAAGGTCTTAGATCAAATGTAGTTCTCCCTTATGGAACATGCATAATAAATACACATGGTAGATGCAAAAATGAACTTTCACTTAAGCCCTTCCTTGATCAAGCATACAAATCTATATATGATTTAGAATTTTGAGCTATACTATTGATTGATTTTAATTATTTAGTGTACCAAAGTAGTAAGTGTTAGATATAAAATGCCTTGTGAAGTCCTTTATATAGGAGACTCTATATTTTGAATTTGGGAGCTTTATTCACACCAGATAACATCACAAAGATAAATAAAATTTAAAGAAGGGTCTAATAAGGGTTCAAGACCCATTAAGGAAAAATGACCATTAGACAATAACACCAAGGAGGACAGGAGTATCGAGTGCTATAGTCCACTAGAATTCTATTGTTCGAGATTCAGAAAAACATGTTGGCACTGACACAGGCCAAGTCTAGGGATATAGATAAATTTATTAAGCTATCAGAAAGGTGACAAAAGTGAGAAACAAGACCAAGATAAGTAAAATAAAGACATGGCTAGTGCAAATAAGGCTCATATTCTCTAGTCAAAATCTCCTATGAAGAGGACTGTGAAAATAAATCATATATGTGGTTGCTTGACCAATTTAGGGTGTATACACAAACTACTACTACCAAAATTATCATTCAAGCATTGAACCCAAACTCTGAGTGAATAACTAAATAGAGAAGGGTAATAGTCCTCTAGCCCCCAACAGATCCTCCAACCTCTAGTGTCACACTTATACTTTGTCAATCACAAGGATTTTAATGGAGCTACAAAAGATGAGATGGTCACCAATAGCACAAGCAGGAGGTGACATTATGAAATTTTATATTTTAAAGGTGTCGATTTCCACCAAAAATGCACCCATATACATTATTTTCAATGCATGTAGTGTAAACCTCATAGTAATAAACTTCAAATTATAAAATTGACCATTCCATTGTGTTTAAAACATCTAAAATCCTATAAATTGACTGGTCAGATGTCCACCTTTTGACAAAAAATTGACTTGTCAAAAAAAAATGTCACAATACAAGCTACTCAATGACAAATGCAAAAAAATTGTTACCAAAATGAAATATTTGTAGGTTTGAACTCTTGACCTCTCTTATTACATGTAACTAACAAAACATTGTTTTCCATCTCCTCTACGAATTATTATATGTATGCATATATGAATATGTATATGTGTGTGTGTGTGTGTGTGTGTGTGTGAAATCAATTCATGGGTTGTTTTAATTGCATGTGAAAAAGAGGTGCCTTCATTCACTAGTGGAACCCATAAAAATTATTTTTAAAACATAATGATAATAAATATATTATTATCATTCACTTACCGCACTTTATTTCAATGCTACATGCTCTAGGCCATTTGGAGGAAGTACTACTACAAATACCAGGCTTGAAAATGTGTTTTGAAGCTCTCAGATGAAAAAAAGGTTGTTTAATTGGTTACAAGAGTATACAAAAGATTTTTTAATGTTTTTATACCATTGCTTCATCTCCAAGCTGTACAGATGCTACAAGAATGCTTCAAGGTTGTAAAAATACTACAAAAAACTTCAAAATAAATTTTAAACTATTACAAATGGATTATATTCCATATAGATTGACTTATTTGCATCTATTGGTTATAAACTCTTTCAAATTCATTTTAATCATACAGATCAACCATAGAGCACATACATGTTGTCTATGCTAGCCAGATGGATGTTTGGGCTGAATAGTGCCATGAACCAGTTAATGTGATCAAAAAAATCATTCAACAAAAAAATTATTGATCAAAAACAAAATAAATGCTATAAAAATATGATTCTTATGCAATAGAAGTCGTACTACTAGATTTTTGGGCAGTAAATAATATTTAAAAAATTGGTTTAGCCATACATTTACATAAAAATGGCTTCAATATTGATTCTGACTTCAATACTAATTCTAAGTGAATATTTGCGAGATGAAACCATATAAAATAGGTTTAAGAATGTCGTAAAAATTATTCATAGATTAAACAAAATTAAACCAGAATGATTTTTGGCATTGTAAAATATTTCTTGGGCCAAACCACACCAAAGAATTATCAATATTTTGATTGAACTCGGGAAGAACAATGAAACAAAATTAAATGACCTTTATACCTCTTGATTTCTCTTATCTTCTACAATGCTTCTAATTTTATGTCTCCTTTAAAAAATGAGGCTCTGATACCACTGATGGCTCCATAGGCAATGGAGGAATAACTGTGAAATTACATTGGGAATAAAGCATTTGACAAAAATGTGATAGTGTATTATTTTGGGTTAATTATTTACGAGGATAAAAGATTATAAAGATTTTATGGGTGGTTACGAGATGTAATCAATTTCCATGAATCAACTCTTACTAATAAAATATAAACTAAACTAAACTAAACTAATAACTTTGGATCATAAATTATCCAGCAAGTTTAGTTTAAATGAATATTTATAATTTATAGGACATTATTATATAACTTTCAGTCACTCATCTAAATAGTATCCTCAAGGCAATGGATAAATTGAGTCAACTAACAAAAATATTATTTCGATCATGAATTTATTTTTATGAAAATAAAAATAATTGATACATTAAAAAAATTAAAGTTGTATGGGTTGATCATACTACAATCAAAGCTAAAATTGGATAGTCATCCTTTATTTTAACATATGGATTTGAAGCTACTATGTCTAATGAACTTCAATTTTTTTTTGAAAAAACTACATTATATTATACATTTGAAGATTCAAATCCTATTCATAAAATATTAAATGATTCAATAGCTTTAGACAAAATGAAATACACTTCCTTAGAAAAATTTGAAAAAATCCAAATAAAAATTTAAGAATATTTTTTACAAGATGGTCTTCAAAAAAACATTCAAAGTTTATAACCTAGTTTTATATTGGGATAAAACACATGAAAATCTCAAAAATATCATAAGTTTTATTCAATATGTTTGTGACCATATAAAATTATTATTTTACTTTGTATAAATACTTTTCATTTGTAAGATTTAGATAAAAATTGCCTACATCATATAATTAATGACCATCACCTTGACATCTTCTATGAATAGTTATCTTCTTTTTTCCCCAAATTTGATTTCTTTTGTCTCCTTGTTTTGTTTATGTATGTTATCATTTTTCTATTTACTTTTATCTTGCTCTTGTCTTTGTTTTGTGAAAACTCATGATATTAGCTATAATGGTGAAGTATCCAAAATATCATCATGCATATATGAATCTTCATATGAATTTAAGTATCCCTCATTTATCAAAGTTAAATCTAATAGTTATTTCAAATCAATTGGTTTATAAATCAATGCCACCAAAAAACATATTGTCATAATATCACTTGATTTTAGATTTTATGTTTTAGATTATGTAATAATGTTCATCAACCTTGAACTTCTTAGTCTTTTGTTTATTATTTTCCATGACATGTTATCTTAACAACTCATTCTTTATTGAAAAAAAAAAATTAAAATAGGGTTTGAACTTATATATTTAGGAAAATATTACCTGGATTGTGCTCTTAGTTTTAAAATTTATAATATTAATTGTATCCCACTCTCATACATGAAACTGGCTAGAAAAGTCACCAATGCTATCACAAATTTTAATATTCTAGTTAAATTTTTTTAATAATGTAATTGTGCCTTATCATAAACTATCATATCATATCCAAGATTTACACGATGAGGATTAGTTTTAAAACTTGATTTTTATCTTGCATCTTTGAGTGTTGAATATTGTATTTTATTGTATCTAATATAATTATAAAATATTCATTATTTTTATTAATTAAACATAAAATTAGGTATGATGTATCCAGTAAGTTGTTCATAAGGTTAATATTCATACTCAGATTTTAAAATAGTGATAATTAGATTAATATAATTGATCTACACATCATACTTCATGAAGCTGCATTGGTAGGAATATGATTTTCAACTTCATAAACATATTCTGTTCTGAAAAACATATCTTTATATATGTACATTGAAAACAAAATAGCTTGATCTTTGTTCAGATATCATATTTTTGGTATGCTTATGATAGTTTCCAAGATTTTGTATAGTTTTGAGGCGCTGTTAAAGTTTAAATATTAATATTAAATAATTTGTATTATAAAATGTTAAAATTTATAATGTTTTATTATATACATAAGCCTATATTCGTGCTATAATATCTAAACCTATGTTGATTATGCAATTTTCTAAGGTTATAACTCCAAATTTAGTTCAATTAATATGCCACTTTGGGCATACATAATATGAATGGTAGAATAAAACTAATTAACATGACACCATGGGAAAATCATAGTATAAACTACTCAAATTGTAACATTCATATCTGACTTGGGCATGGCTTGATATATGGTAGAACCCTAAGTTTGATTTCATTTTATAGCTTAGATATTTGTGATGATTTGATAAATGTACAGTTAATGTTTGCGATTGGCTTGGATATATTTCCACTTCAAAAAACTTGTCAATCGTGTCAATTTAATGTTTTAATTACAATTTTGAACAATTGATAAAATGTGATAGTGACAAAATTGACAACATAGCTAATTTTTGTCATTTGAAAACTCATGTTTTTTTCCACCACTATTATTTGAAACTGTAATTTGGTTCTTTCAGTCATAGTTCGGTCGATATTTAATTTGATGTTTTTTTTAAAATAATTTATTGTTTCACTTTTAACATGGTTTGACTAGTTAACATGGTTTATGATTTTTAAAGGACATTTCTGAGTTCATATAGATGTAATAATGTGTTTTTATCCTCAAAATACAAGACTAATGTTGTAGTTGAAATGAATCTTAGAAAAGATGTCATATTATAGTTTTGTTTTTGAATTTTTTTAATAAATGGAATATTGAATATGGGTTTCATATCCAAATATGAATCTTATGGGTTTTATCTGCAAATATAATATCCTACTTATGATAGACTTAGCAATCAATTATTTTAATTGAAAATGGCTTCATATCATTCATTAGTTGAGTTAGAATGTGAATATTTTTATTTTAAGAAACATGCATAAATGTTTAGTTAAACATGTTGTTACATAATTTATTTGAAATAAGGATGGATTTGAAGGTTTAGGGTTTCAAGTTTTACAAAATTGATTTTTTTGATATTTATTTCTTGGTATGGTTTGAATGGATGAAGGAGAAATAAAATGATGTTGGAAATCTATGTATGTTATTTTTTTGAGTCATATAGTGAATGGAAAATGGTTTTGATTATTGATTAAGTCATATTGGACACTCGACCTTCATTAAATGTGTATGTAGTTTTGAAATATTTTAATTTATTATTATTAGTTTATATACAAATAGAAAATAATGAATATATACATGTTATGATTTCAAAAATAATTTTGGTGAAAATATGTATTTTACACATTGCATGCATCATATTTTTGGTTTTTAATTCAAATTATCATTCTATTTTCAATATCTTGCAAAAAAAACTAGGAATGAAAATAATTTATATGCATGCATAATATTCAAATTGTTGAAGTGATGTAAGATGATATAATTGAATCCTTTTATTTAGATATAAATAAAATATAGAAGTGTGCCTTAGTTTATATTAGTTTCCAAATATTTTTATATCAGTTTTCTAAAATTGAAAAGTTGTATAAACTAGTGATAAAAGTCTTTTGATTGAAATTTTAAAAAAGGTTTTATAAGTTTTGAAACTCATTAGATAAGAGTGGTACCTTCTACATAATTTGGTTATGTGATTCTCAATGAATTATCATGGATTACAACACCATATTTTGATCAAACAAATGCAATGGTTCAATGCAAGTGTGATTCAAGCAAGCGCACAATGCAAATATAAGTTAATTAAAATCAAATAAACAAGAATATTACAATAACACTAGACCATCACACTCAAATTAAATACATCACAAGATGAGTATACACATATAGGAGAGTGAATGTATAACTCCTCTATGAAAAATAGTCAAAAACCCAAGAATGCAATGTAACTCCTCATACCCAAAATATCTGGTCAAAGAGTAACTCCCACTAGCTAATAATGGTGGTCAAGTGTAACTCCCTATGATAAAGTACACCTCAGAATTTTAACTCCACAAGTGTAGGAAAACCAATTTGAAGGAGTAATCCACACTAATTAAATACGTAGAAAATAATATCTTACATTAACTCCCCTAATTAGGTGTAGCTTAGGTGGGTAAAATAAAATGGGTCTGGACAACATGCCATGATGAGGTACCCAAGTATAATGAAGTTCTCATAAAGTAGAGAAAAGGAGAAAACATGTAGAAAAACTCCTCCCACCCCCAAAATAGATAAAAAAATAAGAGTACTATAAGGCTTCCCTGAAGATGATGTTGATGCATCCATTACCCCAAGAAGAGACTGTAAGTTAATCTACTTTATCTTAGTGAAGGGTTCGATGAAGATGTCAACAATTTGCTTTTTCGACTGATGATATTTGAGATTGATGACTTATCCATGAATGAGATCCCTAATGAAATGCTTATGAATTTTTATGGGCTAGTTCTACTGATGTTTAATCAAATTCCTAAAAATTTGAATCGTACTTTGATTTTTGGAGAAGATGATTGTGGGTCACTTGAACTAGATACCAAACTTTATGATAATTTCATAAATACAAATAGCCTTAGTATAAGAATTAACAACTCCTTTATATTCTACCTCGATAGACGATAAAGAAATATCATTTTCCTTTTTAATTGACTAACTAATGAAACCTAAACTAAGGGAAAAAATGTATCCTAAAGTGGACTTGTGATGCTCAAGATCACCAACCCAATTTGAATCTATGTTCCCAACCAAGTCAAAAGTAATGCTAACTCTATAATGAATCCCAAATCAGTGTGTACCTTGAATATAGTGGAGAATCCTCTTAGCTATTTTTTTAATGCAACTAATGAGGCTCATGCATAAATATGGAGACCATGCCTACATCATATGAAATTTCAGGTCTAGTATGTGTCAATTAGATGATACTTCCAACAAGTTGTTGATACAAGGTAGAATCAACCAATGATATAAAATAATCAGCCTTAAGCTTGACTCTAGGTAGAAAGGGAATCAAAGTTGGATTACAATCAACCATGTGAAAGTAAGTAAATTGAGAGCATACTTAGGTTGTGTAATGGTAATTTTTGAGTCATAATGTGAGATATAGATCTCAAGGAATTAATGCAATAAACCCAATTCAATCATAGAAAAAATGTCATTAAGAGATTTTTTCACCACTCTAATGGATGATGAAAAACCCCTTGTGATCAATAGAATGTCAACATATAAGACTAAAATTAAAGGTGAATCATCATGTTGCAAGAAGTAGACCTTTAGATAAAAATGGCATATAGTGAATCCATATGAGAGAAGGAAGGAATTCATCTTGGCATACCAAGACAAGGGGCCTATTTGAGGCCATAGATAGATTTTGAAGTTTGCATACTACGAAAGAGTCATAAAAAAAACTTTATGATTGCTCCATTTAAATCTCCTCCTCAAGGTCACTATAAATAAAATTACTCTTCACATCCATTGTATGAACATCCGAATGATGAGTTACAAAAATGTCAGGATTGAGTCTCATAGATTCATATTTTTAACTAGTATAAAGGTCTCAGTGTAGTCAATGCCAAAAAATTGTGAAAAACCTTTTGTGACAAATCATGCTTTGAACTTATCAACTAACCCATTTTTTGCATAATTGGTTCAATATATCCATCTACATCAAACTATCTTCCTTACCTTATGAAGGTGTGTCAAATCCCAAGAGTTAATCTGAATCAAGAAACTAAACTCCTCATGCTTATCAGTGTTGCACTCAATAATTCTAAATGTCTACCAAAATATTTTTGGATTGTAGGTAGAGGCATAGAAAGCATGCGGCCCACTCTAAAACTTTGAATTTGTCAATCTGACATCTAAATGATCCATAACCCATGTACATACACTCTGTAGTTTTTTCCTATCCCAAAGAGGACCAAAAGTAGGTGAGTCATGTGGTGAATCCTCATCCTCTAAAGTGTGGCTAGATTTGGATGGAGATGGATCCCCATCACTACTCTCCATATTTTAATTAGAGGAAGAGTCTTAAACCTATATAGTGTTAATAATAAGTGATTAATTATGAAATAAAATATATAACACATAATTCATTCCTTAGAATCATAGTAGCGAAGACATATGAAAGAAAATTCAGATCTAAGCAAATACACACATAACACTGATATAACGTGGTTCACCCAATGTGGGCTACACCCACCAAGAATATCTCAATAATATTATAAATAAGATTAAAAACAACTCTAAAAAAGAACCTCTTATAGAGATAACTTTCTCCAACCCAAATTCACACCAGAATTCTTGAGATGCTAAGCCACACCTTAATTCTGATCACACTAACCGAAGAGATATTTATAGAGCTTAAAATGAGATGAAAATGCAATGCATAATGTGTTACCCCTCACCCCTATTTATACTTTTCAAAATCCCTTGAAAAATGCACCATAACTATAAAGATAACCATATCCCCACAAAATAAGGGAGGTTTCAACCACATAATCCCTCAATTCTTTCAACACCTTTAAGTCATACCCACTTACCAAAAAATGTGCCAAAAATAGGGTAAGTGGTTAAAATTCATCCCACCATTGAAAAAGGTAAATATTTCATGTTAAAAATGTTTTATTAACTTTATTTTTACCTTAAGGTTGAAACGGACTCCATATTCAACAATCTCCCACTTGGAGTTTGTTTCTCCTTGAAAAAAATTTAACACTCCTCCATGATCTTCATGAAGACCAACCAAAGTTAAACATAACCTCAACTTCTCTAATGTGACTACCTTATTCATCATATCCATATGATTCTAGCTCGTATGTATCTTCTCTAGCTTCACCATGTTCTCCTTCAAATCTGTCAAGATGAAATGATACCGTAACTATATGTGCTTTATCCTCAAGTGGAAAGTGGAGTTCTTGGATAAATTTATATCACTATGACTATCACTATGTAATCCCCCAACTTCCTGCTTATGCCCCAAATCATTAATTAACTATTGTAACCAAATCATCTCCTTGTTAGCCTTTGTATCAATAACATACTCAACCTCTATGGTTGATAAAGCCACAACATTTTGTATCCAAGAAATCCAACTAATTGTTGTATCCCCAATAGTAAATACATAACCTATCATACTCTTCCTACTATCAACATCCCCAGCCATATCCAAGTCCACATAACCATGTAAAGTGGTGTCCAATCTACCAAAGCACAATGTTGTACCCATGGTTCCTCTCAAATATCAAATAATTAACTTCACTACTTGTCAGTGCTCATAACCTAGATTACTCATGTACCTAATTACCACTCCCACTGAATGGGTAATATCTAGCCTAGTATAAACCATAGCATATATTAGGATATCAACCACTAATAAGTAAGGTACCTTAGACATATTTAGCTTTTCTTCTTTTATCTTGGGACACTACTTTGATAATCTAAAATGGCCTGCCAAAGGAGTCCCAAATGGCTTAACATCATGTATACTAAACCTCTCCAAAAATTTATTTGCATACTCTTCTTAGGATAAGATCAACTTCCTTCATAGAAAAAGAATCACCAAGCTACTTCTTGATTACTTGAATATGTTGCATGTTCTTTCAGGCAACCAACATGTCATCTAAATACAAGCATATGATAATATAATTACCATCCTCAAATCTCTTGACATACATGCAATGGTTAGAATGACACCTGGAGTAACCATGTTTCAACATAAATCTATCAAACTTCTTATATCATTACCACGGAGCTTATTTCAAGCCATACAAGCTCTTCTTTAATATGCACACCAATTTTTCCTTTCCTTCAACCTCATAACCCTGTGGCTGGTCCATATATAATTCCTCCTCTAAATCACCATGAAGGAATGCAATCTTCACATCTAATTGTTCTAAGTATAAATCATCTACTGCAACTATACCAAGCATAATTATAATAGAAGTCATCTTAACAATAGGAGAAAAATTCTCATCAAAATCAGTATCTTTCTTTTGTGTAAACACCTTGACCACCAATTGGGCCTTGTACCTTTTCCTTCCTCCATCATCTTCTTTGATTTTGTATACCCACTTGTTCTACAATTCTCTTTTGCTCTCGTGTATCTTCACCAAATCCCACATTTGGTTCTCCATGAGAGAACTATGTTCCTCTTCCATGGCTTGCTCCCACTTCTTCCTAGCATTCACCTGCATTACTTTCTCAAAACATTCTAGTCCTCCACTATCAGTAAGTAACAAATAACTAAAATATGGGGCAAAATATTCAAGATATTTTCTTACCCTAGAAGCCCTTCTTACTATAGGATTTTGGCATTCTTGTGTAGGAGGTTCCTGAAATGTCCCCTTAGACACCTTACCATTTATAATATCATCCAACACTGTGTACTCTTTTTTTTTCCTATTTATAAAATTGATCCTTATACATGACTTTCTATTTAAAGAAAACATCCCTAGACTAGAATATTTTCTTGTCTCTAGGACTCCAAACCCAGAAACTAAAGTCATCCTCACCACAACCAATAAAGGTGCATCTCTCAGACTTAGCTTCTAACTTGGCCCAATATTTCTTGGAAACATGAACTAATGCCTCACATCCAAAGACCTTAAGAAAATAATAATTAACTTTGTTACCAAGCCAAGTTTCCTTAGGTATGCCTCCATCTAAAGGCACTGAAGGTCCTTTGTTAATCAAGTATACCATTGTGCTAACTGCTTCTACCCAAAACATTAGGGGAAAACCTGCATGAAACCTCATGATATTATCACATTCCATGATTGTCTTGTTCATCCTCTTTGAGAATCCATTCTCCTATGGCATCTCTAAAACCATCCTTTGCCTACAAATTTCATTCTATGAACAATAATCAGCAAATGCTTTGCTAAAATACTCACCTCCATTGTTCGACCTAAGACATTTCAAATTGAGACCTAATTTATTCTCAACTAAATCTTTCCATCTTTTGAATGTTTCAAATACATCATATTTATTGTTAATGCAATAAACCCAAACTTTCCTAGTTACATCATCAATAAATGTAACATAATAATTTGAACCACCAATAGAAGATACTTGAGCTAGCCCCTATACATCTGAGTGAACCAACTCCAATTCATTCTCTTTATTCATAGGTCTAACCCTAAATAAATTAATTAACTTCTACTTCTTATACACATAATCATCACAAAAGTCCAAATCAACCTATTTCAATCTAGGCAACTTGTCTTTCAAGATCTCCATGCCCTTCTAGCTCATATGATCAAACCTGTAGTGCCACAAATTTGCATCTCCATCTATAACAACTAAATTATAGTAATCAACACTACTAATAAAATATAAAGTTATAATTTTATTACCTCTTACAACCATAAGAGTACCCTTATTAACTTTCTAAGAGTTTGTTGTAAACAACACCGAACATGTCTCACTATCCAATTGCCCTACTGATATTAAATTTTGCTTTAACTATGGAACATGTCTGACATCCTTATTAGCCATGTGTTCCCATTTTTCATATTCAACTGAACACAACCTTTCCCTAATATATTTCATGGTTCATCATCACCAAGATAAACATGTCCAAAATCTCCTTGAACATAATCAATAAATTGATGCCTATGTGGGGTGGCATGAAAAAAATCCCTTGAATCTAATACCCAAGATTCAAAAACATTATCTAAGGAAAGAATTAAAGCATCTTGACTAATACTACCTATTTTCATATTTACCTCCTTGGTCTCCTCATGTTTGGTCTTCTTGTCTCGAAGTTCCCAACATTCCTTCTTTGTGTGTCCACTTTTCCCACAGTGCTAGCACACCATCTTGGCTCTAGATTTAGATCTTCCTTGACCCTTTAACTTTCCATAGTTTCTTTTTCTTCTATCATTGTGTCTCCCTCTAGTCTCCACCATTAAATCATTCCTTGAATATGATTCTTCGGTGCTCTTCCTTTGAATTTCCTTGCTAAGAATCACACCTATAACATCCTCAAACTTTAAACTTCCCTTAGCAGGGACAACATTACTCACAACCATAACCAAGCTATCATAACTATCAAGTAAGGAGATCAAAATCAATAAAGCCTTAACTTCATCTTTAAATTTAATACCAAAAAAAGTTAGCATACTCATAATTGTATTAAAATCATTCAAATGATCAACTACATAACCATTTTTAGACATTGTCATATTAAATAACCTTTTCATCAAAAATATTTTATTATAAGTAGATGATTTTTCATATAACTCCCCTAATTTCTTCATCAAACCAAATGTGGTCATCTCCTCTAAAATATTTAAAGCAACTAAAGATGTAAGGCACAACTGTATAGCTCCCAGTACTTTTCTATCGAGCAAATTCCAATCTACTTGATTCATACCTAAAGGTTGGTGTGTTTTCCCCATCAAAGGGAGATGAAGGTCCTTCTAAATTAAGTAATCCTCTATCTACATCTTCCACAATTTGAAATTCTACCCATTTAATTTTTCAACTCTAGGTCTACCATAGCTCCTACTCAAGCTAATATCTTTCCTTGCATTTCACCACTTTAGAAAAATGACTAAAGCTAGCTCTAATACCATTTATTATGAATAAGTGATTAATTATGCAATAAAACATATAACATATAATTCATTCCTTACAATCATAACAATAGAGACATATGAAAGAAAATTTAGATCTAAGAAAATACACACATAACACCAATATAACATGGTTCACCCAATGTGGGCTACATCCACCAAGAAGCTCTCAATAATATTATAAACAAGAGTACAAAACAACTCTCAACAAGAACTTCTTATAGAGATAACTTTCTCCAACCCAAATTCACACCAGAATTCCTGAGATGCTAAGCCACATCTCAAACCCGATCACACCAATTGAAGAGAGATTTATAAAGCTCAAAATGAGATGCAAAATGCAATGAATAATGTGTTACCCCTCACCCCTATTTATAATTTTCAAAATACCTTGAAAAATACACCATAACCATAAAGATAACCATATCCACACAAAATAAGGCAAAAAATAAGGGAGGTTTCAACCACATAATTCCCTAATTCTCTCAACACTTTTAAATCATACACATTTACCAAAAAATGTGCCACAAATAGGGGAAGTGGTTTAAATTCGTCCCACCATTGTAAAAGGTAAATATTTATTATTTAAAATGTCTTGGTAACTTTATTTTTACCTAAGGGTTGAAATAGACTCCATATTCAACATAGAATGTGATCAGGTTGGTTTGAATCATAAGAACCATTGTTGAATCCAAATGAGTCCAATGAAGTGGGATAAATGTCAAGTGCCAAGTCTAAATTAATCTCCTAAAATCAAAAATTTATATCGATGAATAATTCATGTGTGGTTAGATGAAGAAGTTGATATCCCTTAACACCATTTGGGTTACCTAGAATATGAAAGGCTTACTCTGAGTTCCATAGTCCTGCATTTATTATTAGGTATGTGTGTCATAACTAGAGATTTGAAGACCCTAAAATGATCAATTATGCATTTTTTATTATTTTAAGCTTTAAAATGAGTGATTCCTTTCAAAGCTTTATGAGGAATCTAATTTTGAATATAACAAACATAGTTGATTGCCTCTACTCAGTAATGAGGTGTCAGTCATTTGGAGTGAATTATGTAGTTATCCATCTCTTTTAAGGACATATTCTTATGATTTGATACACCATTATATTGAGAATTATAATTATACACTACAAATCAATCCCATCAGATGAACAAAACTTATCAAACCTTTTGTTGACATACCACCATTATTTATCCACTAAACCTTGGTGAATTTCCCAAACTATTTTTCCATAATATGCTTGAAGTTTTATAGATTACCAAAAACTTTAGACTTCTAGTGAAGTAAGTAGATCCATCTATACCTTGATAATTCATCAATGAAGGTGAGAACATACTTAGCTCAAGTGAAATATGGTTTTTAGAATACCCTAGATACATCCCTATATATTAATTCCAATGCTTATGTATCCCTCCATGCTTTGAACTTTTCATATTGCTCTGTAAGGTGCTTTCCAAGGGTGTAACCCTCATAAATATACTTAGAGAAATGAACGTGAGGAAAACCTATGACCATATCAAGTTTCCTGAGTTGTTCTAAAAAACAATAGTTAAGGTGGCCAAATCACTAATGCCATAGTTTAATTACCCCATTTGTGTGAGTATGAAATGTAGTAAGAGAAATATTAGGTGAAAATTTTAAAAATGTGTATAATATATGCTAGTGATTTACCCTTCCCACTACCATAGTAGATTCCCTATGAAACTATTTGATGACTACAAAATCTAGAGAGAATTCAATTCTCATGCACTTATTGATGTGAGTGATCTGATACATTGATAGGAAATTTTTTGAAAGTAAGGGAACACTTAGAACATTTTTAAATGTCCCTATATTCACTTTAATAGACACCCTTCCTACAACTATTTATGGAGTGTCATCACCTAATATGATAGAATACATGCTACATGGCTCTAACGAAGATAACTCAACCTATGAATAACCCATGTGGCGTGAAGCACTTGAGTCAATAACCCATGAATAATTTATAACTATAACTATTACAAGAATCTTTCCTTTAACTTTATATTTACCATTTTCCTTTGCCTTACAAGAATTTGGATTTGATGAATTTTGTTTGATGAACTTAGGAACATCTATGTTATTCGTTTCAAGAATATGAGTTAGGTGTTCTATCTATTTATTCATACACTTGTGTTCATCACTCCCATTTTTATTGCAATAGGCATACTTAACCTTCTCTTTCTTAGGTTTAGATTTGGAAGAGGATGTTTTAGTGGTTATTTTGGAGGTGGCAGGTTTTTCTTCCTTCTTCTCTTGATCCTTTTTATTCTATTTATTCCCCATTTTTTTGAAGCCTTTTGTTTCCCATTACCAATAATTAGAGCTTGGGGATTTGACGACTTTAGTGTGCCCATATTAATTAATTTATCTTGATCTTGAGTCAATTTAGTGACAAAATCATATTAAAAGGGCATTTTCCATGTGGTCTAAAGAGCACATTTGGTAGCATGGAAAGTGGAGATGAACACATAGTAATTTAGACCTAGTTTATAGCATATATAAAGAGCCAGTTGATCATCTTCATTATCTATTCCACATTATTTTAACTATAATCTCAAAGACTTAAACTTAGTTAATAAATATTTTAGGATATCAAAATTGCTAGGACTCAAATTAATGAGCTCGTTCTCTATTTCATGACCTCTCATCACATGTAGCCTCCCAAAGAGATTTTCCAATGTGGTCCATACTTCACTTGGATTTTTTATAGAGTCAACATAAAAGATTAGATTAAGAGACATAGAAAGACACAACAATCCAAAGGCTTCATCACAATAGTTAAACCATTTAACTTTTTCTCCACCAATATTTGGTTCAGTCTCAATGCCCATAGTTATACTATGTAAACCCTTGCTTATCATAATGATTTAAATTTTATATTGCCATTCATAATAATTAAAGAGCATGAGAGGACTAATAAAATTAGCATCCATAGTCTAGAATTAAGTTTATTTTTGTATAAATTAAAAGAATGTTCGAACATAATGAAAGAAGACACACAACACCAAATGAAATTAGTTTAGATCACACCCCCCCCCCCCACAACAATTTTGGCACTTTGTAATTATAGTGATTGAAATATAAATGGTCCTAATGGAATGAGCATGAAAAAAAATCACTTTGAAAAATAATGAGACTCAAATCTGAATTACCTATCAAAAGTTATTAATTTTTTGGTTTTCCTTCATTAATGGCCCATTTTTCACAACATAATAAATTCACTTTTACTAAAAAACCCAATTTAAATTTAAAAAAAGGAGGAAATGAACTAGAACTTTTGTGTTGTTGTTATAATCTTGAAAAAATCAGCTTGCTTTAGGGTGCTACCATGAAGGATTTGCATATGTGAAATAATAAAAAAACACCATATTTGTCTCCACTAATACCTTATTTCACTCTTGTCAATGCATCCCTAGTAGTTTTGAGATGCACCAAGATCCCATTGCCAATGTAGACTTATACAAAAATCAAAACCATAGTTTAGTCAAGTCTTAAATGATAGGTTAGAAAACATTAGTACCACAATGCCAAGTTTTGGAAGAATGACCATGCAAGTATAAATACTATTTGATACCAAAATTCATGTATAGTTTACCAAAAAACATACACTCAAAAAACTGAGATCCAACATCTCCATAATTTAAAAAATAATAATAATATAATAAAACTCAATATTTTAGAATAAATAATAAAAATAAAATGGGAATTCAAATGCTAGAATGGATCTAATACCATATTGTTGATCATGTGAATATCTCTAGATCAAATAGATGTATCGATTTAATATAAACATGAGTCAAACAAGTATACAACATAGCTACAAGTTAATTAGAATAAAATAAATGAGAATATTACAATGAAATTAATCACAAGATCATATAATACACTCAAATAAAATAAATAAAAATATGAATATGTACATATAGGAGAGTGAATGTGTAGCTCCTCCATGAAATGTGCTCAAAGACCCAAGAATGGAATGTAACTCCCCATACCTAGAATTGCCAGTCAAAGATTAACTCCCACTAGCTAATAATGGTGTTAAAGTGTGTTGTAAGCATAATGACTAAGAAGGGGGGTGAATAAATATTTTAAACTTTTACAATATTTACCTTATCATTCATGAACTATAAAAACAATACAGTGAATTAGCAACACATTGAGAGCCATGAGAATGAGATAAGAACATAACACATAAAACATTTATTTGGCAAGGAAACCCTAAAGGGGAAGAAAACCCATTTATTATTAAAATGTAACTCTATCCTATAATTCAAAAATCAATATTTAGTGAAGTGCCAACTTCACTTGGAGTACCAACCCCAACTAGCCAAGCACCAACTTGACTAGGCTTTAACAAATACCCTATTGCAAGGATGCAACAACCCCCTAGATGACTTAGCACCAACTCAACCACCTCAAATTTTTTATAACCCTAATAACCCTTTGTTTCTCATAAAATAAATTATTATCTCCATCTTTAGCTCTTCACACACACCTATCCTTCTCAAACTGGTCTTCTGGCCTTCTTCGCTCCATTAAGTCTCTTCAAGAGTTGGTTAGGTCATATGACTTTGATAATCATCTATAGTACCCCTATCATATCTTAATGATGGTTTATATATACCCAATTTATGTTTATGTTATATAATACCTCCTTTATCTCTTTAAAGTTCTATCTCATTTGTTTCAACTCACACTTACACACACACTCACTAGACAATTAGGTTTCTTATGCCTTGTTCTTATACTAGGCTCTTGGTCATACACCTCTTGGTTTGAAATACACACTTGAAAAATTATATTTTAAATAGAAATTTACATATTAAATTAAAAAAAAATCAACCAAACATTACAATAGGTTGGTCATATAATATATAACCAAAACCCCTTTTAGGCCTTAAGAAGACCTAATTCAATTAAGCCTTTATTAGCACATGTTACCCTTTGAACACCTTTGAACACTCTCAGAATTATCAAAGGGAAATAAAAAATAATATTTAAATTTAATATACCCATACAAATCTTATTTTATTTACATAATACCTTTTAGCTCCAACCACCACTTGAAGCACACCAATAAGACTGTTCACAATTAGGCCTGTGCATACATAAAAAGTCTGTCTTGAACAACTAAACCAAAAACACAATATTGTCAAATAAACATGGAAAAAAATTATATATAGATAACCTTAAATACCTTAAAAACTTCAAAACTTTAATTATACTTCATTACATATATCAAAAAGACTCAAGCCCTTCTCTGCAAGTAGCCCACTCAAAACTGTTAACTAGCTTCAAAACATAGTCATGGAAACATGAATGTATGATGCAAAAAAGGGAATAATAAATAACTTAAAATGAATTAATATGATATCAAAATAACCTTATAATAAATTACAACAAATATATCATAATTTATAATAGCAATATTGGTCTCACTAACCAATCTCATGACTTCATTATACACAGACCTCACTAAGTTAGACAAGTCAATTTGAGAGAAACTTTATGTTATATACAATCATATAAAAATATTATATCAAATATGTACTTGTATTAAAGGTATTTAAAAACATCCCCATGCATGTAATGACCCTCACTAGTAGGATCACTAAACACTGATGTTGCGCTATAGAATTTTGTTAAATAGTTGGTAGGATCACCAAAAATACTAATATTGCCTTATGGATTTTCGTCAAACAGTTGTCAAACAATTAAACTGCTGTAATTGTAACTAGATATGAAATTAATCCACTCAGCTCAATTAGTGCCAATATATTTATTCAAGGAGATATAGATCCTTTTATAATAAATTTTGACCTTCAGATTTCAACAAATATGGACATAATAAAATCTTTTCTAAACTGAATACAAAACTTGGAAGTTAAGTAAATATATATACAAGTGTAAATAGAACCTTACATGACTTTGTTGATGACAAAACCTGGTCTATGGACTATTCTAGAATTTATAGCATTGATGGTAAGTGCCCAGGATTTTTGTAGAAGCCACACCTCTCCAGGATATATACGCATTCCTCTAGGATATTCCTCTTTTGAGACTCATCGAGTGCAGTAAACCTCTCTACAAGAGGAGGATGAGAGTAATGATACATAGAATACTAGGGATATAAGACCTAATCGAAGAGAAGCACCTTGACTTTGCAAAGACCTTGGCCTGCCAAATTGCAGAAGTGTAAGATCCTGGACTGCGAATAGTCAAAGAACCCTGACAAAAATTCTATCCGTACACTGTTGATTGGGTGATTTTAATATTAAAATTTTGTCTTCACTGGTAAGTTCTGTTATGGATGCCTAAGCTGGGCCACCACATTAAATTTATTCTTCTAGCCAAATATAAGAAATTGCAATATGTTGGGGAGCGCCAAACCCTATCATATGGTCTTATAGGTACAGGCCGTACCTATATGAGCTGTAAAATATAAATAATATTATATCCTTGGGAATTCTTCAAGCTGGTCAATGATGCAATCACTTCACCAAGGGATGCCAAAATTATTCAACTCTCAAACTGAACTGGAATACTCAATGAAACTCAACATGAAATGGCTGAATACCACTTCCAATGTGCAACCCTTCAGAAGATCTTCCACTTCCTCAGTTATGCAATCTCTTGAGAGGTATCATTCTCAAGGATTTTGCTGAAGACTTGTAGACTATCATGCCCCACAAATGCTCAAGAAGACTCAAATGAGAAAATAAACTTTGATGCCAAATGAGAGACCCATGGGGTCTATTTATGCAGTTTTCAAAAACTTCTAGAAGTATTCATAATACATCTTGTAAAACATCATTGTAATTTTAAAATAAAAAATAACTTTATAAAATAAAAAGTGCACATAAATTTAAAAATATAACATTTTGGCCTCATATAAAAAGTAATAAACAAATATAATGTCTTCAAGAGCATAAGGAGCCATCCAATCACCAAATAAATGCAAAAATGACTCTCTCATCACCACCATCTACCTACGAGAGTCTGGAATAGGCAAATCCATGTAAAGTGTCATGTCGTACTAGAGAGGGGACATGATAGTCCACCCCTCCTAAAATTGCTTAGCCTCAAGCAATCTCAATGCCGAATGCTGTAGAATGGCCTCACCCTCCCAAGTAGCACCCTCAACGCATAGATCCTTCCACTTAATCAGGTACTCTCTGATCACTCACCTGCGAAGCTGCTTCTCTCTACTATCCAAGATGGATTCTAGAATTAACTTCCCCTCATTATCCAAGGGAGGTAACACTACAAAAGGCACCACATTCTGACCCAACACCTTCTTGAGGTGTGATACATGGAATACATTATGCACTCTATCTGGTGGTCTGCCTGGTGGAATCTTGATGTATGCCTTCTCATCAAGATGATATTTAGCCTTGTGTTACTCCTCATGCGTAGGCATCAAAGTACAAATAGCTGCCTGCTCTATATCATTATGCTTAACTAGTCTCTCTATCCTCTTAAGTGTAATAGTCCTAAAATCAATATTATGAATAACCTTTAGCACATGTGTTCTGCCATCTACCTCAAACCACATCTCCATATCCTTAAGTCTCAGGGTAATCTCCTCCAATGAATGTAGCCACTGCATCCCAAGCACTATGTCCATGTCACCCATGTTGACCACATAATAATCTACCTTGAACTCATAGTTGTTCAGGCATAGAGGTAGATCACATACCATCCTGTCACATCAAAGAGTATATCCATCAGCCACCTTAACTTTTAGTCCCTCAAACTCCTCAGTGGTGAGCCCATGCCTCTCAACGAAGCATTCATCAATAAATTTGTGCGTGGCACCAGTATCCATCAGTGTAATAACCTTTTGTCCTGCCAAGACACCTCTAAGTCTAGAAGCACCCTCTCTTTGAATACTAGATAGACGTGCCTCCTATAAATGAAATTCTAGTTCCTCCTTTTGTTCAGCATTATCATCATCAGGATCATGGTACTCTGAGCTGTCTGAATTTGAGCCCTCATAATAAACCCACATCATCCTATTGGCCTTTCCCTTAGGCCTCATAAGATAGTCATGTCCAAACTCATAGGGACCCTTGCAATAGAAGCATAACTTCTTCTTACGTAGGTCATTAAGCATCTCCTTATTCAAAGGTGCAGCTGACTTGTCTTTCGTGTCATCATCCTTCTCTTTACCTTTTTTGAATTCCTTTTTATTATCTTTATTTAATGAAGAGCCCTTTGAACTGACCCTATTTGCTGGTGCTGCAAGTTCCATACTACAGCTTTTCTTCATAGCTTCTTGAAATGTGAGAGGGTTAAAGGCCTTAACCCAACCCTTGAGTGGTTCAGTCAACCCTTCTGTAAATAACATGACTAGCCTCCACTCTAAAATATCAAGCACCATTACTGCTAGCTTCTGGAAGTCATTAATATAAGCATCAAGGGAACCATGTTATTTTAGTTGTGCCAATTCACGGAAACTCACCTCAGGATCTTTGACATCAAACCTTTCCACTAGCTTGTTGGTAAACTCCTCATATGTAGTGATAAGGTTGTGTCCAAGAGTGACTAACCCATGATACCACCACTCATGAGCAGCTCCTTCAAGATGTAGTGTGGCAAATCTTATGGCATCCTCTTTAGGCATTGGTATTAAAGAGAGATAATTATCAAGCTTTTGAACCCAAGACCTAGCTGTACATTTGTTACTTCCATCATAGTAAGGCATGGAAATCTTACCAAGTGTTTGTTGATAGTCATTCCTTGGAGCATGGTGATCATTTCTTCCTCCTCTCTTATTTCTTTGATTCATGAATTGATCAAATGTCCAGATTTCTCTCATATCAAGAGGGAGAGTGGTATACTCCAAGTAGGCATGTCTAGCTTCTTCTCCAAATGGAGTAGCTGGAGTAGCATGTAATTGTTCTTCTCTTGGTGTAAAGGTGGGAAAAAGAGGCCTAGAGGTTGATCCTCTAGTGTTTCCAGTGTGTTGTATTGACCTTTCCTCATTAAATCCACTATGTTTAGCTGTGTATTGATGATTTTGATTTGGAATGGCTTGCTGATACAATTTTCCTAATAAGCGTGACATCATATCAAGCATAGTGTCAAATTTCCTTTCCACTCTTATATCACTATCTTCGTCTGCCATATTTCAAACTGATTTGCCGGTGTCTCTTAATGCTTCTAATAATGTATCCCCTTCAATCTGAAGATTCTAATTTTGTTGTCTCCGTTGTTCCCTATTATAATATCTAATTTCTCTCTCGCTCATCTGCTATTTAGCTAATCACAGGATGGCAGGATGATGGCTCTGATACCACTGGAATGACCCTCACTAGTAGGATCACTAAACACTGATGTTACACAATGGAATTTTGTTAAACAGTTGGTAGGATCACCAAAAATACTAATATTGCCTTATGGATTTTTGTCAAACAGTTGTCAAATAATTAAACTGCTGTAATTGTAACTAGATATGAAATTAATCCACTCAGCTCAATTAGTGCCAATATATTTATTCAAGGAGATATAGATCCTTTTATAATAAATTTCAACCTTTAGATTTCAATAAATATGGATAGAATAATATATTTTCTAAACCGAATATAAAACTTGGCACCTAAGTGAATACATATACAAGTGTAAATAGAACCTTACATGACTTTGCTAATGACAAAACCTAGTCTATGGGCTATCTTGGAATTTATAGCATTGCTGGTAAGCACCCAGGATTTCTGTAGAAGCCACACCTCTCTAGGATATATACGCATTCCTCCAGGATATTCCTCCTTTTAGACTCATCGAGTGCAGCAAACCTCTCTACAAGAGGAGGATGAGAGAAATGATACGTAGAATACTAAGGATATAAGACCTGCCTGGAGAGAAGCACCTTGACTTTGAAAAGACCTTGGCCCATCAAATTGTAGAAGTGTAAGATCCTGGACTGCGAATAGTCAAAGAACCCTGACAAAAATGCTATCCGTACACTATTGATTGGGCGATTTTAATATTAAAATTTTGTCTTCACTAGCAAGTTCTTTTATGGATGCCTAAGCTGGGCCACCACTTTAAATTTATTCTTCCATCCAAATATAAGAAATCGCAATATTTTGGGGAGTGCCAAACCCTACTGTACGGTCCTATAGGTACAAGCCATACCTTTACAGACTGTAAAATAGAAATAATATTATATCCTTGGGAATTCTTCAAGTTGGTCAATGATGCAATTGCTTCACCAAGGGACACAAAAATTATTCAACTCTCAAACTAAATTGGAATACTCAATGAAACTCAACATGAAATGGGTGAATACCACTTCCAATGTACAACCCTTCAGAAGATCTTCCACTTCCTCAGTTATGCAATCTCTTGAGGGGTATCATTCTCAAGGGTTTTGTTGAAGACTTGCAGACTATCATGCCCCACAAATGCTCAAGAAGACTCAAATGAGAAAATAAACTTTTATGCCAAATGAGAGACCCATGGGGTCTATTTATGCACTTTTCAGAAACTTCTAGAAGTATCTGTAATACATCTTGTAAAACATCATTATACTTTTAAAATAAAAAGTAACTTTATAAAATAAAAAGTGCACCTAAATTTGAAAATATAACATTTTGGCCTCATATAAAAAGTAATAAACAAATATAATGTCTTCAAGAGCATAAGGAGCCATCCAATCACCAAATAAATGCAAAAATGACTCTCTCATCACCATCATCTGCCTACGAGAGTCTGGAATAGGCAAATCCACATAAAGTGTCATGTCGTACTAGAGAGGGGACATGACAATGCATTTTGATCCATCCCTAAACCATTATAACACATCCCTAATCAACTTCTCACTTCTGCCTAGTTTTTTCACTATCTGCATCATTAGCTTTGTTAGTAACTGGTCAACTTGTATGACTAGTTTAACACCCATAATATATATAAAATACTCAAAAACCACCATGGACATAATATAAAAGTCTCAATCTTAAAATTTCTTGTAATTATAAACTTTGACTTGGTCAAATCTGACTGCTACAACAAATCTCTAAGAAACAAGGCTTTTTATGTAGGATCCACTCACTCACCTGATAAAATAATCACACCTAGAGGTGCCTGGGAGAGTTTAATACAACATAAAATCACTTAAATAGAAATTCTAAACCATTATAGTATATTTTTATCAATATCTTCCTTATCTAATCATTTTTAGGGTTTTAGAGAGGGTTAACATTATTTCTGGTGTTAACGATTGTTGATAAATATTAGATCCTCATTCTGAAAAGCAAAGCTTGGAATTTTGATCTAGGACTCTTACCCATATAACATAAATATATTAGGTTACCATGCAGAGGTTACAATCACCAATGAGTACTTGAAATTTCTTCTCAAGTTGAGAATCTTTCATTCTGTACACACAAGAGACCTTAAGATACTTTTTCTTACCTTTTATTGCAAATTTTGACCCAAAACTTGGTCAACATGTTTGAAAAAACATTAAATAATCCTAAAAATAGTAATTTTTCCATTCTTATCTTTAAATCTAAAATTCATACCTCATTTGACCACCATCTCTCTCTTTGCTTGTTTGGACCTTGACCTTCAAACCACATTAGGTCTTGAAATTAGCCTTCAATCCTTTTTCTTCATGTGCTCTCCACATCATATACATGATAAACAAACTTTTTATATGTTCAAACACTAATTTTCATCATCCATATGTTCTGATAACACCTCATGGCACCTCATTAGGTCAAGTAGGTTCTAGAACTAGTCTAGTTGCATGTTAGGTTTGTAGGTCCTACCCCTATAGGCTCACTTTGAGACTCTCATGAGTGATATACTGATTCATATGCATGATTAAACAAAATATTGTGTCTTTTTTCATCCATATCACTATGACACCATGATCCTTCATGCATAAGACTAAGCATACCACGAACAAGCCTTTTCAAGTCTCTTGCTAGGTTTAAACACTTGACAACTGATCTTAAAACTATATTTTATGCTTATACACCTTTATCACAAGCATTATATGTTTCTCAACCAATTTCATACCTTTAAATGATGTAATAAAACAAATACATTGTTCAATGACCTCATGAATCAACCTTTGACATCAATGACAATTTCAATGCCAAACCTCACAATAGAAACAATGCTCAATAATCCCCCCATTTGTCATTGATGGAAAACCATACTAAAAATTGATCATCCTTATTTTTACATTCTATCCTTTCTCTCCCTTTGACATAAATTACAAAGTGATGTCTACAATTCCTTGGATCACACTCCTTACAACCAAATTACTCAACACATAGAACTATGAGTTTATGAGACACAAAATAAACATGATTCCCCTATCTCCATGCATACCTTCTTAGAAAAAAACACCTATTCTTGGAGATAATGAGCATGATTATCTCTCCCTAAGTATTTGGATTCTTCAATGATTTCTAGGGGTAGGAATTACACCCAATTCATGTCTTAGGTGTTCAGGAGTTACCTTTGGAATTGGTTTGGTCAAGATGTCTACAATTTGATCATGTGTAGAAACATATTCAAGTTTGACACTTTGTTCACTTACATACTATCTTATAAAATGACACCTGATGGAATGTGTTTATTCCTTTAGTGCATGACAGGGTTCTTTATGATGCTTATAATACTTGTATTGTCACAATAGGTAAGGCTAGGGCCATCATACTCTACCTTGTAGTCTTTTAGAGTCTATCTCATCCATAGGACCTAAGTGTAACATGAATCTAAAACAATGTACTCAACCTCACAAGTGGACAAAGATATTGATGGTTGCTTCTTTATTATCCATGAGACTAGGCACTCACCTATGAATAAGGCTCCTCCATTGGTACTCTTCCTATCATCTATAATTCTTGTCCAATATGTATCTGTGTAGGCTATCAAATTGAACTTCTTAATTATTAGATACCATAATCAATACTCCACAGTCCCCTTGAGTTGCTTGAGTATCCTTTTAACTAATTTTAGATGATTCTCCTTTGGATCTTCTTGAAACCTTCCAACAAGACCTACTGCTTACATGATGTCAAGTCTAGAGGCAGTGGTGTATAATAATTTTCTAATCATTGACCTATATGATGTATAATTGACTTTTGAAGACTCATATTCCTTACTTAACTTACATCCTATGATCATGGGTGAACTAATTGCCTTGAATTCCTCCATCTCAAACTTATTCAACATCTCTCTTATGTACTTGGCTTGTGAGATGAATATACCTTTTTTAGATTGAGTGATTTGCAACCCAATAAAGAATTATAGTTCTCCTAGCATTGACGTCTAAAAATATTTATTCATCACCTATGCAAAGGAATTTTTCATGTTCTTATTATTTCCACAAAATATAATGTCATGCATAAAAACAACTATTATCAGTCAATGGTCATCTTCTATCTTGATGTATATATTATTGCCTGCAACTCCTCTTTTAAAACCTTGATCTAACAGATACTTGTCCAACCTAGCATACCAATATCTAGGAGCTTGCTTTAAACCATAGAGAGTCTTCATCAACCTACAAACATAGTCTTTGTCATCTGATAGTGAAAACCCTTCAGGTTTCTCAATGTGTACTTATTCCAAATTCCTATTCAAAAAGGCATATTTGACATCCATCTAGTTTATCTTGAATCCTTTGAATCTTGCTTAAGCTAGAAATAATATAATGGCATCTAATATTGATATTGGTGTAAAGGTATCCTCAAAGTCTACACCTTAAACTTGTGCATATCCCTTGCATACCAATCTAGCCTTATTCTTAGTGACTTATCCATCTTTATTCAACTTGTTTCTAAACACCCATTTTATGCCAATGGAATTATTATCTTTAGGCCTAGGAATGAGTTCCCAAGTCTCATTATTCTCTATTTTTTCTAACTCCTCATTAATAACACCTATCAAAAATTTGTCTTTTCTTGATTCAATAAGACTCTTAGGTTCAATCTTGGATAATAGAGTATTCTCTTAATTTAGATTACTTAATAGTCTTCTCCTAGTTTGCATAACTACATTTTTATTGCCAGTGATTTGAGATTCAGGGTGATCTCTTTAAATTTATCTTGAGGGTTCTTTTGAGTCCTATCTCTCTCTTACTTCTTATTCTTCATTATCATCTATAGTCTCCTCTTCATTCTTGAAGTCTACATTCTTTAAAGTATTCTTTGACTATGAGTGAGATTTCCTTGTCTCATCAATCCTCACATTGGTGTTTTCCACTATCTTTTGTAGTCTTTTGTCATAACCTATATAGGTTGAGCTCAATGATGAGTATCCTAATAATATGCCTTCATCATATCTGGAATCAAACTTACCCAAGTCTTCATCATCTCTTTTGATGAAACATTTGCTCTTGAAATCTCTAAAGTGTTCTACATTTGTAGGTTTATCCTTCCATAGTTCATAAGGAGTCTTTTTGCCATTAGTCCTTATCTATCCTCTATTCAAAATGTAATCAATAGTTTTTACTACTTCTCTCCAATATCTATCAGATAATATAGACTCATTCAACATAGTTCTAGCCATTTATTGAACTATCATATTCTTCCTTTCCACTACCCCATTCTATTAAAGTGTCTATTGATGACTAAAAGTGTATCATAGGGGTTTACAGAGTGTTTAAAACCGTTCTCATTTTTAGATTCAAAGAATATATTTCATGAGTTGTTGTTTGTTATCTTCCTAAGATGTTTGGTGGAATAGCAACAAAGCAATTAACTATTTAAAAAAATGATAATATAACTAGTTGTTGGGAGCAACCACAATCTTGAATCTTGCTTGTGAAAGATGATAATAATCTGAACTTCATATAGTGAATTATGATCAAAATCTAAAATCTAAAGTCTAATCTAGCATGTACATTTATAATGAAAGTTAAATTATAGTGATTTGATTTAAAAATGAGCAAAAGGAAGGGTAAGGAAAAGAAGAAAGATATTGTTGATCTTTAATCCAAATATTATGACAAAACTTAAATCTCATCCAAACATTCAGTCAAACCAATATATGACATGAAATAGACAACATCACAAATCCTATCATATACTAGGCAAATGTCTAAGGATAGTTAAAACAATGCAAATAAGAAACTAGATTCAATTTAAAGATTTACTTCTATAAGCAAATTTCATTAGCACGTCTACAAGAAAATCAAGGAAAATAGAATGAATCTAAGATATTTCGATCAATCTAGCATAAGCATAAATTGACAATTCTTCATTCAAATTTACACATATGCAATCCATAAAAACCATTCACATCTAAACATTAAACCAATCAGTTAAGGAAACAACCATGATAATAAAAAGCATAAACAAATACGAGATAATCGTTACAGAATTCCCTTGCTTGCATTAATTTTTTCCAAATTTATAAAGTAGTTTTTTATCTAAAACTCCCCCCCACCTTTTTACAAATGACAATACCCCTTTTATAGAATACCTTGAGGTATGTCAATCAATCATATCAAATAATAATTGGACAAGTGTCAAGGAAAACTGTCCTTCTATAACATTCTATAATTAGACACTCTATAAATAAACTAACCTATAATCAATGTGCTTTACAAGTTTCACATGATTTTAAAAAATAGAATATTCTATTTTCAAATGATATACATGTTTATAAACAAGAGAATATGCTAAGTCAACAAATTTGAATTTGAGAAGCTCCTTATAGCTTTTGTTGCTTCATCTTCATTGCCTTATAATGTTGTTCATTAAGTATATTAAGTTGATTATGGGCTCCATGAAAATCTCTTCTTCTTGATCCACTAGGTCTTTCAAGTATTTGTCAGCTCTACCTATTGATTCCTTGATGCTTCTAGCATTACCAGTATTCTCCTCTATAGATAGGATCATATCCAAGATCTTTTTATTTTATGCCACTATTGTGCTTTGCCTTTTTCTCTTCACTTTTTACATGAATTGAGTAACTCTATATTTAAACTCCTCATCTATTATCAAGCCAATGGGACTAAGGATAGTTAGGTCTTTGATCAAACCACCTAATATATGCACCATCTAGTTTTCCAACTGTTTAAACTCCTTTGAAAGATCCTCCATGCCTCTGGACCATTTATTCAAATCCTTGATATTCTCAATCAAGATTAACATATACATATTTAAATGGGATAATCTAACTATTTTTAAATCAATAATTTTGTCCTCTATCAATATATTAATCAATTCCTTTGCCTTATTGCTTGAATTTTTCTATTGATTTAGTTGTCTCATAGCCCTAGATTGTTGCTTATTCACTATATCCAGCTTAGGCATTATTGTCTTCAAGGAATCAAATATATCATAGATAATTCTCTCAAAATTTTTGACAATATCCCCTGGCACTATTAAGATAGACTATTTCTCTAAGTTTCTATTTTGTTGCTTCAAACCTTTGATAGCAAATTATAACTGTTCTAACTATGCTTGAGCTAGCTCAAGGACATCCTCCTCAAATATTGGATCATCATCATGTCTTTGTCCTTTATCATGGGTCAAATTAGTAAATGGATCCACCTTTTGATATATGATTTCTTCACCGCCCTACCTAATTATTTTCTCAATCATTCTTTGCAAACCATCAATCTTTGGATCAAATATGAATCCAACTATAGATTGGGTCACATGTGGGACTGGGACCTCTACTTGTGATTAGGTTACTGACTAACTTGGAGTATCCAATCTCCTTGCTTATTTTTGTAGAGAAATGAGCCATGGTTTTAATTCTTGTTGTAGAGGGATATTAGTAGCTTTCACCATTGCCCATGCATGATGAATAGTGAGAAGATTTTCTATGCTTGACTCATAAATGAACCACTCAAGGATAGGTGGAGCATATAATATGTTTTCCTCACTAAAAAAATTAAATTCACTCAAAGGAGGAGTGATGGTTACCCTTGGTTTCTTTGCCTTTGAAACAATGATAGTCTTGGCTTTTCTCTTTGGACTGTCAATAGAAGCCAAGTCTAAAGACTTCCATTTATCTTGATCTTGCTTAGTTTTCTCAACACTTTATTCCTCTTTATTTGAATCTATCTCATAATCCATGGATAACATCTTCAATGCATCTTCAATAGACTCATTAGGATCTAGGGCTATCATGTGCACCTCCTCTTGAGGCAGTTCTTGATCTACTGCCTTAGATGATTTAGGAGCTAATGAAATTGAAGCAATTTCATCAGGCCTCTTCTCTTCTAGTCTATGTTCTATTTTTATTTTATTGAGAATAAATTAGAAGAACCAACACCAATCAAATGATATTTCCTTGGGCTTAATTTCCATCTATCTTCTATTTTTTGGTCCCTATTTTATCTGGCCTCAGGTCTTACGTTGTGCTCCTTCAATATTCTAGTTACTTAAAAATATGAGGATGATTTAATGTATATGAAGTCAAATGAACTAGGTTCATGCTCATATGGTACATTAAAAATACCCTCGATCCTTAAATGCTCTTTTACCCTAATATAAGGATCTCATTAGCTAAGATCATCCATCTCTAGGATGAAAGAGAACCTATGTTTTAATGTAGCCTCAATATTATCCCACTATTTGAATTTTATCTTGCCAATTATCATTGGAAATATATGTATGAGACCTTTTCTCTTAGTTTTACAAATTCCATCTATATCATGGAATAATTAATAGGCCACCTCTTATTCTGGTAGTTTATCAGGTTCATGGACTAGAAAATTGAGGGGAGAATTTTGAGTTCCTTTAATCCTCATAAAATTATAGTCTAGATACAACCATATGTCTCTCATTAATTCTAGGGCTAACTCTCTCCATAGGGATACCGGTTATAACTTCACTTAGTGTAGGGTAGACATAATCACAAATAAATTGAATGTGCTCTCTATACTTATAGATGTGTAACTTAGAATAGTATTGGGAGATGGTCCGAGTAACACTTGGAGACCATTCTCTCTAGTTGGGAATCTTTGTGGTTTCACACATGGCATATAAAATATATTAATCATGTAAATCACAGTAATCTTCCTATTCCTGATTACATATATATGTCTACTTAAGGAGATGTTGATTATCTCATCCAATGGAGGATCTATCACCTTTTTAATGATGAAATACACCATGTGTACCCACATTGGATTTAGATATGTTTTGGTTTTGTATCCATACAACTTGTTTAACATGGTCATCACCATCCTAATTCCAAGTCTAAATTAACTTATTGGGATGTTTTTTACAAGGTCTATAATAACCTGGTTACCAAATTCTAACCACATAGCTAGGGTGTCCATCATGTTGTGTTGTTTAGCCCATGAATTAATTGAGGTTAGGTAAATATGGGATTTAGACAGTTTGTAATAAGACTCAAAGGAAATTCAGGAAATGTAAGCAACTTTGCTATGATTATGTCCATTAATTATGCCCTTGTCTATTTTAGCTTCCTTAAAAATAGAACCAAGAATATCAATGGAATGAAGTACCTCTATTTTTGTAGATTCGTAGTGAATTCCAATCATATTAATGGCTAAAATGTCATCATATAGTCTCTTTGTTGAGATAATCTTATCTTTTTCCTTGGTGATAACTGGCTAGTTCTCAATTGTCCATAACAATTTAGAATAATTGTTATCCCATGTGTTCCAAGTAGTAGATAAAAACTTCATGTCTTTGAACATATGAGCTTCTGTGTCTGATGTCAAATATAGCTCTAATTCTTGATTTGAAACATGGTTATGTGTCATCATTGTTATAATCTTGATCAAATTATCAAATTTTAGACAACAATCTAAGTCTCTTAGCTCAATTATAGTGAATTTAGAGACAATTAGGGCAATCCATACACTCTAGGGTTTTTTTAGAGGTTCATGCAGAGCTTAAATGGTGGATTAAGTTAAAACTATGAGTTTTAGTGCCTTAGATTGCATTTGGATTGCAAATTTATACCATTCATGTGTTCAGGTCCACATGATTTCCTAATATGACATGTTCTACCTATGTGGCATTACCATATCATGTTGCTCATTTATTTAAAATGTGACTGTTTATCACTTTTGAATACATGTCATTACCTCATGAAATATTTAAGCTCAAACAAATTCACATTGTTTATCCTTTAAGAAGTCTTTTGGTCTTGACCTTATCATGGGCCATTGATCTTCCTCTTAAGCTTCTAAGATGGGGACACTTGGCAGCCCTATGGGCTCTTTATGTACTTGGCATACATTCTTCATCACTTGAACACTCTTGTGCCACATGGAAGCATCATGTTCGATCTAGGATCTTTGAAATGTTGACTCCACTCACACCATTGATCTTCCTTTCATGAGATTAAATGTGTTCTATCGATCTACCAGATGCATGAGCAAATGTAGATCATTGATCATGTTACTTATTCACAAGATGAATCATAGGCCATTGATCTATTTGATCACTTGCTAAGATTGTGACAATTTTCATTCTTGAATTCCTTCACAACATCTTTGACTTGTTGACCTTCACTCATTGTTAGATTTGTTACCACTTTGATGAGATCATGATACTTATCACTCTTGGATTTGATTTTAGAATCCTTTGATACTTTGATCCCTCACTTGCCATCAAATATCCATTACATTATTAATGTGTACCATTGATCCTCAAGTTTTACTTATTGACTCCATCTTTTCTCATGGATCATTGATCTTTTCTTCAAGTTCCTAAGATCTCTCCACTTGGTGACACTGTGTTTAATTCATTCTTCCCAACAATAAAATTGGTAAGGTAAGGGTTTGGGAGTATAAAGAACTTAGGATAAAGCTTTAAACTAATTTTGTAGTCATATAATAAATAATATTAGAGATTAGACTAAATTTTAAACTAGGTTTAAAATATAATAAAATACTCCTATGTAAATTTGAATCCATTTAAAAAAGAATCTCACATAAATATGAACCCTTTTCAAAGTTAAAATTTAGGCTAAAATACTTAGACTAAGGTTTATTAACATTGTTTAAACATGGATGTAATTAATTAATTGATACCAAAGGTTAATATATAAGGATGAAATCAGGTCATATTATTTAACCAACTAAGGATTAATTTGACATTGAAACATAAACCTTGAACACTATTTATTCAAATGGAACTTCATTAAATTTGCAACATGGAAACACAAGAATCAAATGTTAGAAACATTAGATGAAGTTAAACAAGGATTATATGTAAACATTTCAATGATATTCAAATAATGTATTTTGATGAATTTAAAATGTCAATTTACAACACAATTTGCAAAATTGAACAAGGGTCCTTATTTTCAAAAAATGAGGGTATGTTGACCTCAATAGTGCCCTAGCTACTAAGAATTATCTCCTTATTTCATAAACCTCATAGAATTCATAAAACTCATTGGAACAAAAATATCCTCCTCTATCAGATCTTAGGCACTTGATCTTCCCATTCTTCTCATTCTCAACAAAAGCCTTGAATGCCTTAAACTTGTCAAGATCTTTGGATTTCTCTTTTAGGAATATAACCCAAGTCATCCTTTTGTAATCATCAATGAGTAACATAATGTAGCTATCTCATTGAATTATTTTAATTACTATAGACCCATAGATATCAGTATGTATTAACTCCAAGGGTCTTGTAGTAGAGTACTGCTTGGACTTGAACCTTCTTCTAGTCAGCTTGCCATGTTGAAATGCCTTACAAAGTATGTTTGTAGGTTTGATGATCTTAGGCATGTTCTTCATAGACTTAATATTACTAATTTTGACTATGTTTTCAACTTTTAGGTGACCTAGCTAATTGTGCCATAGTCAACTTTCATCTATCTTACTAATGAAATATATCTCATTCTTACTTTCATTCAATACATATGGATTATTCTCAGTCCTCTTGGTATTGGAAATTAGCCTTCCTAATTTGGCTCTCCTTATCTTAAACTCTCTATCATGAAAGGTTAGTATATCTCCTTGATTACACATTTGACACACACTAAGTAGGTTATGTTTTATACCTTACACATACAACACATTTTGTGTCTTGGTATTTCCATTACCCAAACACAAGACACCCTTGCCAAATATATTGACAGTTATGTTATCCCCAAACCTCACTATTCCTATAGCATTTTTCTTAATGAGATGAATTTATTTTTGTCTCTTATCATGTGGCTTGGTCAACCACTATCTATATACCATTTCATGCCTTCATATTGAATGTGAAGGTATTATAAGCTAGCATAGATTCATATTTAGTCTTCTATTCCTCCTTGAAAAATATTCCACCTTGCTTCTTGAGCTTAATCTGATCTATCCTAGATTGCTTTTGCTTCCATACCAATGTTTGATCCTTCTTATGCATTCTAGGAGCTTCATATGTATTGTTAAATCTTGTGGGCATTCTAACTTTGTTAGAGAAAAATCTTGTAATGTGTCTTATATTATGATAGATGTAGCAAACAACATTTTTGTACTTACCATGATTCCATGATTATCTACCCTTTATAGCATTGGGTTTCCTAATTGATCATTTTAGGTTAATACTATTGACTTGTTCGAACTTATAATGCTCTCTCAAACTTGCTCAGTTTTTTTATGAGATGTTCATGCTCAACCTTCAAGGAATATATCTCTATCTTCAACTAGTCATACTAAACTTCTTTTGACTTACACCTTATGTTGACTAGTTCTAACTGACTCCTGAGATCTTTGATAATCTTCTTTTGATGTTTCAGATCATCAAGTGTACTTATGAGATTAGCTTTAAGGTCTAAATCAACTTTACCTTCTTCATTGTCATATTAAAGTTATGTTTTACCTATTTTATACCCCCACTTTAAATTTTTCAAAAAAATCAATGCTTGTTACGATAGAGATGACACTGTCATAAAATCTAAAACTGTGTCAGGGACCCTATTGATTTATAGTAATTTTAGTTGCATTTTTTATTATGAAATGATAATGATTGGTTGATGAATTCATGTTTATGCTTCTAAGTGGTTTCAAAAATCATGATTGATTAATGAATAAAATTCACATATATATTGCTTAATGTGATCAGTCATTTTGATTTTCAATACAGTTTTAGTTGAGAAATGAGCTTTCATCTTTGATAGTTAATAGATTATAATGATTATATAAATGATTTAATTACTAGTTTAGAGCAGATAATGGTGATTTTGATTAGTGTATTCATAAAATGCTATATTTGCAAATCAATTCTCTTCATTATAATACTATCATGAAGGTACATATCAGATTAAAGTCTCAATTTTACATATTACTTATGATTTAATGACCATTCAGAATATTGATATAAATAATGTGGTGATGTTGTGAAAAGTTTTAGATCTATATAGAAATTTTGGGTAATTTTTTTGTCTAATGATGCATATCTTGAACATTATTCTTGTATTATAAATTCCAAAGTCCTCTATAATTCTATTGGATCATTATCAATTTTAAGATTCTAGTTATTATAAGTTCTGATGCATGAAGGGAATTTTATTATTTCCTTGGTCATAGAGATTCATGTGGTGAAAAGGTTGGGATCTTAGATTTGTTTCATTGGATAAGTTTAATGGAATGTGAGTTTCTTTGAAATACTTACATGCATTTTTAAAAGGAATAACATTGCTTGAATTGAGACCTTTGAAATGATTTTAAAGGGCTTTATTTATCACATGGTTTGGATTTAGGACCCAAGGAGTCATGGTGCTAGGGTATTGACATTGTCAAGATTATGACTTCATCATGAAATATTTTGTTTAAATTAAATATTATTTTTAGCTTCAAAGGACCTATCATAATTTACATGGCATAACTTTAGACCATGACACTATGTGGATTGGTAATTACAAAGGCCCCGTAGATTGATGATGAAGCAAGATCAAAGTATCCATTGGATTGTAAGCTAGAGATTGGTTGGCAAGATAGACACTGAGATAATCTGAGTTGGCATGAATATTAAATATGCAGATGTGGCCTCAAATTTTTTAGATTGGCATGCATATTTGGAGGTATGGGGAATTAATACGAAGTGACCACACCTCAAATGGCAAAAGTTAGTGAATGATTTGGTATGAAGGGATAGTTATCACTAAATATGAGTTGTGATAATAATGACTTTATAGAATTGATAAAGTAATTTTGGTTTAATGAGAACCAATGAAGTTCAAACACGTCACTTGGTTAGTTATGGAGACAAGTTGGCGGATATAACTTATGAATTTCTTGATTTTTGGTTTATTTGGTTGTAAGATTTGATGTGGAAGTGAAGCCTTGGCTAGGTATTCATTGAGTTGTAGAGTGAGTTCTTGGTAAAAAATATTGGATACAGAACTTGAGGGCATCAACAAGTATGTTGTGTAGTATTGATCATTTTGTTTGATGGTGATGAATAGGAAAAGTTTATAGTTTTAGTGAAGAAATAGTCATGTTTTAATCTGCATGAGTATGATTGAAAGCTATAAGTATTTTTGGTATCATTTTATATGTCGATATATGAGCTATGATATGAAAATATGTGAGTTTGATTGCATGAAAACTATTTGGAAGGATATAATAGTCATTTTTGAAGAATTTTTGAGAATAGTGTCTACTGTGTGATAAAGACAAGTTTCATGGTAAATAACTATTCTATGTTTTTTTATTATGAACCATTCTAGGTCAGTGAAAGAATAAAGGTTTTGGCTTTTTAAATATAAATTATAATTTTGTTGTCTTTGATTTGTATTCTTTCAAAATATTGTTTCACAGACTATTGATAATATGGTAATGATTTCTATGTGTGAATCTTGATGAGAAAGGGTCACATGCATGTTTTGAAATAAGTTAGTGAGTTTTGGAATATATGGATTTGATAATTCTTTTGATTCTTTGAGTTGGTTTAGCGGTTGAGTTCTAAGGTTTATGGGATTATGTATAAAATTATATTTTTGAAATTTAAGGTTTTCAGATTGTCATCAGCATATGTACAAATGGGTCCCTATTTGTTTGATTCTGGTTTATCCAAAGCAATGTTTGAAAGTTTCTCAACATGCATGTTAGGTTCCTGGCTTTATTATTTTGGGTTTGTGAAAAGATAAAATCTATTTATTCTAAAGATGAGTTTTAAAGAGTGAAGTATAGATTGAAGGAATGATTTAATCTTGGATGCATGAAACATTTTGTGAGTTTTGATGATTTTCTTAGGAATATTTGAGGTCTTTATTCACTATAGTTGAAGGTTTTGGTGATTTTTGAAATAAGGACAAAAGGATCTATATGTTTTTTCTATGATGTATGATTCAATGGTTTTTCCTACAACTTGATATTTATATTTTTAGCTTGTTTTTTTAATGGAGAGACAATAATACATATCATAGATGACAAATTTTTGTTTAATTTTATATAGTTTGTGAAGAATAGAGACATTGTGATTCACGAATAAAATCTATCAAATAAAAGAAGTTCATGGTTTCTATGTAAAATTTTTAAACATATTGGTTTTTTGAATTTTTGAAGTAAATGGGCTTGACAGATTGGTTGTTCGAATGACATAAGTATTTGATAGTTTCAAAATGGATTTGAAGGGTTTTTGTGTTTAAGTGATATCAATAGATTAAAGATTCAGAATTTTGTTTTAAACCTCAATCTAAGAAATTGAAAATATATTTTTTCTCAACAGATTTTATCTCACTTTTTGAGGCTATGTTGTCTAAATATTTATGGGGATCATCTCAAAAATTAAAGTTGGTAGTTTTAGTATAAATGATTTTTGAGATTGACAATTTTTAAGTTTGAAATGATTATGTGGAAACTTGAATAGAATTAGTTAACCATTTTTCAAATTGTATGCTAAAATTTATCATGTATATATAAGATGTTAAATTTGTAAAATTATCTGTTATTTTATAGTTGCAAGGGTGATTTAAAGTTTTAGATAAGATGAGATTTCTGTTAAAATTTCACCTCAACATTGAAGTTTTAGGTTTTTCTATGAAAATAGATGTTAAATTTAAGGTTCTTGATATTTCTCATTTTGAAATTATATCATAATATTATATTAGGATAAACAAAAAGATTTCATATATTATTTATTTTTGTTACTCTGAAAGTATTTGTTGGGATTTGGAATCTTCATTTGAAATGGCTCAATTTTGGAAAATTTTGAAAGGTGATCAAGCTAGTTAGATAGAACACTGAATTATTGTTGACATATTTTTGGTTTGCATTTAGAGTTTCATTGAGGTGTTCAGACAAATTTTGATACAGATAGATGGTTTTTAATTCATGATATGATTCACTTCTAGTTTATTGAGATATAACAGCCTTTAGTCTTGTTTCTTTTTGGGTATTTGTTTCCCAATTTTAAATTTGATTTTTACATTTTAGATTGATCATAATGTTCGAGTGAGATCAATCGGGTTCAAAGAGAAGTAATGACAATAGGGAATGGGGATAGAATTCGGGTAGTGATGCTAACTAGCCAAATCCTAATAGATGTTTTCAAAGAGGTAGTTTTTATGCAAGGAATTTTGGTCTTAGGTTCCATAAGGGAACAAGAAATTCTATACACTTTGTTGCTTATGATCTTGAATTTTGAGACATTCTAAGTAATTTCCCTGTTAATCCAATTAATAGGGGTTATAGAGGTAACATAGTTTTCTTTGGCCATAGGTTTGGATCTTGAACCCCTTTTCAAAGTAGTTCATCTCATCATCTAGACCATAACCCTCAGCACTTACCACTCCAACCTCCTCATGTTGAAAAAATTGAACCTATTGTTGAATCTTTTCCTATAAATCAAACCACACAACTTGAAATAAGAATTTAGCCATTCCTTCTAATGCACCTTATCCTTCCCATAGAGAACCTATTATGAAATTTAAGAGGTTGAATCTAGCCTCTACCCATAGTGAGCCTATTATGAGGTCTGAAAGATTGAAATTAGGAGTTCAAGGTTATGCTAGTACAAGGAAGACATTTGATATTCCACTTTTCACTGTAGAAAAGAGGACTATAGAAAAGAGAGATGAAATTCAATATGAGCCAAAAACACTAATGGAGGTCAAGATGTTGAAAATAATAAAATTATAAATTGATGATAGCACAACTAATTCAAGAAGTAAATTGGTGTTGTTTCCTGCTACAAAGATGGAATATAATGTTTGTCTTCAAGAATAAGACAAACATGTAATTGAGGTGTTGTCTAACTCAGATTATTATTGATCATCTAAGGGATAGACATTTTTTTTACATTGAACTTTTCATGGCAAAACTTAATATTTTAGTTTGATACTTTAGTTTCAAACTTTGGTATATTTTGATAAGTTTTGTAAAATGCAACAATTTTGGGATTTGATATAATATATATGCTTAAGTTATTTGATATGTATTATAGATTAATATAAATAAGGTTTTTTAATCTTGGATTTATTTATTTTATGATTAGAATATGTATTTTATTATATTATTAATCATAAGGGTCCCACCCATTAGGATTAGTACCCCCTGTCTATATTCAATAAACTTGATCAATTAAGACTTTTAAAGTCTTAATTAAATATGTCCTTAACTAATAATTTTTATAAGTAATTAAATTTTAAAAATTCAATTAGTTAACATAAATTAATAACTAACTAAAGTTAGTTATAACTTATTTTCAACTAAGTTTGAAGGTATAAGAAGAGATCAAGGATTCATTTAAAGACAAAATAACAATAGGTATTAAGGACTTAGACATTTTATGAATTCAATCATTCATCTTTTTTTTTCTATGCTAATCCTCTGAGATAGTACAATTTTTCTAGATAGACTCAATGGTACTTTATCTGATGATTGAGTAATTACTTATGCAACACAGGTATATACAATTTTATTTATCATTTAATACTGATTATCTAAAGATTGATAAGCTTAACATCTTTTGATGATTGTTATTTTCAGTCCTATTTGTAGATTCCAAGTATTTATCCTAAATAATTATGAACATTTCACTATTTTGTGATACTTCATTGATATATTTTGATTTTAAAGTTGTAATTCAAGTTGTTCTAAAGGAAAAATGTTGGTTTTTTCAAGAAAATTATCCTTTTTTTTCTAAAATGAATCTCCTTTGAGACTCACACTTTATTGTAATCTATTTGAATCAAACTTTAATATAATTTAATCTTTAGTTTTCTTTTAAATCTAATTTTTTTTTCTCTAGTTATCTTCTTAACTTTTAGTTTAGTTAAGTTTGTTTCTGTTTAGTTGTTTATTAGCTATTAGTTTGTTAATTATCCAATTAATAATCTCTTCTATTTTCTTAAGTTAGACATTTGATAGTTTTATATAGCTTAGTACTTGTTTATTGTCTTTTATTTATTTTCAATCTTAATCTTAATATATTTCTAAAATTTATTCAAGTCTTTAGATTAATAGCTTTTTTATTTAGTTTAATAGTTTCTTCATAGTCATTAGAATTATTTCTATTTTAGCTTATTTTAGTTTATTATTTTAATTTCTCTTTTAGTTTTTTTATATTGTCTTGAGTTTGTTTCTTGATTAGATTAGATTGCTTAGTTAGAATTAGTTACTTTATTAGTTTGTTATTCCTTTTCTTAAGAGCTTGGTTGTTTCCTTTTTCTTAGTTTGTTGGTTAATTGTTTGTTACCTCACTCTCTTGTTTACATGATTGAATATTTTCTCTTATCCTTAATCTATCTATTTCTACTTATGGTTTCTTTTGGAATAACACTTAGATAAAACTTACAACAAGAAGCAATATATTATTGAATATATGAATATTTATTGAATCAAATTTCTTTTCTTGAAGAGACTATCTAACTCATAGGTTTTCTCTATCAGATAGAATAGATTACATATTCTTATTTTAACTGATTTATGATTTGATAAATATGTTTTTTATTATTATAATGGAATAAGTTGCATTTGATAGTTTATTGATTATTTCCTAGAACTTATAAAAAATCACTCACATCTTTAAGATTGTAGATGAACCTTTAGAACCCCATGATTAGACTGGTACGATTCCAAATTAACCTTAGTAATAGGAAAAAGGGTTGATTCATTGATGGTATAATTTCCATCATCAACAAGTTCTTCATCATATATGTTGTCTTCTTTCTATTGATCATAATACATTTGTGTGCTTCTTAGGACCACCTTCAAGCTGTTAGACTTGCCTCAAAAGATGAATCTCTATTACCAATTATTGGAATCATAATGACTAATATAGGGGGTGAATCAATCTTCTAAACTTTTACCATCTTTTCCTTATCATTCATTAACTATCAAAATAATATAGTAAACTAGAAACACATTGAGAGTCATGTGCATGAGAGAAGAACATAACATACACAACACTTATTTGAGTAGAGAAACATCAAGGAGACTAAAACCCACTGATGATGCAAATGGAATATTTTTATATAAGTCAAACATCAAGATTTAGTGAAGCACCAACTTCTCTTGGAGCACCAACCCCAACTACCAAATACTAACTTGACTAGGCTTTAGTAAGCACCCACTTGAAAGAAAGAACCAACCCCCTAGATGACTCAACACCAATTTATCCACCTAAAAGCTTTGATAACATTTATAACCCTTTATTTCTCATATACTATATGATTATATCCTTCTTCATCTCTTCACACACACCTATCCTGCTCAAACTAGTCTTCTAGCCTTCTTTGCTCAATTATGTCTTTTCAAGACTTGGTTAGGTCATATGACTTTGATAATAATCTATATTACCCATATTAGATATTCACGATGGTTTATTTTTACCCACATAATGGTCTAAAATACCTCATTCATATATTCATATTATTCTATGTTCTTATACTAGGCTCTTTTTCATACACCTATTGGTCAACCGTATACACTTTCCCACTTATATTTTAAATAAATTTGGCCTTAGGACATTAAAAAATCATGAACCAAACATTATAATAGGTTGGTCATAGTATATAAAACCAAAAACCGTTTTAGGCCTTAATGAGACATAATTCAATTAGGCCTTCATTAGAATGTGTTACCCTTTGAACACCTTAAAACACTCTCAGACTTATCACATGGTAGGAAAAAATAATATTTCAATTTAATATACCCCTATAATCTCATCTTGAGGTGGGAGGTGTAGTCCGGTCGGTTAAGCATTTCCGTTGCGGCTATGTTGGTCAAGTGTTTGATTCCCCCCCACCCTGTGGTACCGGTATTAGGCATGTCTAGCCAGTGCCGTCGGTCATGTTAAAATTTTTACCAGGCTTTGAAAAAAATAATAATCTCATCTTGGTTCCATAACATATTTTAGCTCCAACCACCATTTGAAGCACACCACTAGCACTGTTCACAATTAGGCCTGTGCATACCTAAAAAGTTTGTCTTGAAAAACTGAACCAAAAACACAATAATATAAAAAGAACATGGAAATTTACACACACACACACACACACACACACACACACACACACACACACACACACACACACACACACACACACACACACACACACACACACACACACACACACACACACACACACACACACACACACACACACACACACACACACACACACATACATATATATATATATATATATATATATATATATATATATATATATATATATATATATATATATATATATATATATCCTTAAATACCTTAAAAAATTCACCAAGTTCATTATATTTCATTACATGGGGTAAAAGGACTCAAACCCTTCTCTGCAAGTAGCCCACTCAGAACTATCAACTAGCTTTAACACACAGTCATAGAAACATGAATTTATGATAAATGAAAGGAAATATTTAATAAATTAAAATTCATTTATATGATATTAAATCAACCTTATAACAACTTATAATAAATATATCATAAGCTCTAATCTCAATATTGATCTTATAGATCAATTTCATGGCTTCACTGTACACAGACCTCATTGAGTTAAACAAGTCAATTTGAGAGAAAATTTTTGCTATATAAAATAATATAAAAATATTATATATAATATTTAAATATATTAAATTTATTTAAAAACATACCCATTAATTTTGATCCATACCTAAACCATGACAACACATCCCTAATCAATTTCTCACTTCTACCTGGTTTTCTCACTATTTGTATCACTAGGTTTATTAGTGACTAGTCAACTTGTATGACTATTTTATCACCCATAAGAGATATAATATTATTATAAAACACAATGAACATAATATAAAATTCTCAATCTTAAACCTTCATCTAATTATCAACTTTGACTTGATCAACTCTGACTAGCACAATAATTTTTCAAAAAATAAGGCTTTTCTTATAAGGTCCACTCACTCACCTAACAAACCAATCACACATAAAGGTTCGTAGGAGAGTTTAATATAACCTAAAATAACTTAAATATTCATTAAAACCCATTATGGTCTATTTTTATCCATATCTTCCTCATCGTCTCATTATTAGGGTTTTAGAGAGGGTTAACACTATTTTTGGTGTTAATGACTATTCATAAAGCTTAACCCCTCAATATAGAAAATAATGATTTGAATTTTTATCTAATAACATTACCCATATACCATTAATATATTATTATCCCACCATGGGTTACAAGTGCCAATGAGTACTTGAAATTTCTTCTCAGGTTGAGAATCATTCATTTTGTGCACATAAGAGACCTTAAGAAACTTTTTCTTTTGTTTTATTGATAATTTTAACTTTAAAATTGGTAAAAATGTTTAAAAAAACATTAAATACTTATTAAAATACTCATTTTTCCATTATTATCTTTAAATCTTAAATTCATACCTCATTTGGCCACCATCTCTCTTTATGCTTGCTTGGAACTTGACCTGCAAACCATAGGTCTTGAAAATGGCCTTCAATCCTTTTTTTCATATGATATCCAATTAATTTAAATTATAAATAAACTTATCATATGATCAAACACTTCTTTTCATTGTTCATAGGTATTGACAATACCTCATGGCACCTCATTAGGTCAAGCAGGGTCTAGAACTAGTCTAATTACATGTTAGGTCTATAGGTCCTACCCCTGTAGGCTCACTATAATACTATCATGGGTTCTCTAATGCATAATATTCATTATTAAACAACCTCATACATATTTTATGGCTTTAATAGGACACCATTCTCCTTCATGTACAAGATTAGGCATCCCATGCTCAAGCCTTCTCAAGTCTCTTGCTAGGTTTAAACACTTGAAAACTTTGGAGACTAATCTTAATAATATATTTGATGTTTATACACATTTATAACATGAATTATATGTTTCTCATCCAATGTCATACCTTTTAAGGATGTAATCAAACAAAAGACATTGTTTAGTGACCTCATGAATCAATCTTTGACATCAATGACAATTTCAATGCCAAACCTCACAATAAAAACAATTCTCAAAAAAGTGTAACTCCCTATGACAAAATACACCTAAAAAAAAAAATCCAAAAGTGTATTAAAATCCATCTAAAGGAATAATCCACAATAATTAAATACATGAAAAATAATAGCCTACACTAACATGAATGACTTATAAGTTTCTTTTTAAAATGTTTCAATTATGATATTTTGTGTTATTCAACTTAAAATTTTATTTATTATTTAAATAATATTCATACAAATGTTTTTTTAGCTAGTATTATAATGATTTTAACTCATACATATGTCTTTCATTCTAAAAATGTTTTCATAGTCATTATAACTCTACAGTAAAAAAGAAAAAAATCTCATATATTTTCTTTTTCATTACATATAGATAAGATGTTTGATTGGAGTCTAGATCTCATAGTTATAACAAAAATAATGTATGGGGTATATTTTCCTAAACAAGGTAATTATTGAGCCAAATATTAAAGGGTTAGAGGGGTCACTAATGTATTTCATTAAATTTTTAGTTGCGACACTTGTGTCTCCCTACAAATTAATGCATATTCCCCTAATTTTTTTCCTAGAAATAATTTTACTCATCATGTTATGAGAATTAATTATATAGGTAATTATCCATCCTTAAAAATTGGATGGAGTTTGTCAACCCATTCCTCCAAAATGTTTACTGCACACAATGAAATGCATGTACAACTTAATCATATACCATCAAATGATGAGATACCCCATTGTAATACCAAACAAGCTATTATTTCCATCATTCCTAATAATATATCCTCTTCTAGTCATAAACACATTATTATCCCTAATCCCACACCTTTGGTAACACATATTCTCAAGAGGCTAAAGTTAGAGGTGGATGATGAATCTAGATGTGTCATTAGAGTGCAATTTCCTATGACACCTCTTGAGTATATTGGTTATCTATTTGAGCATGAAGTATATTTTTTTTAACTTTTTTTAAAATTTTGAATATAATTTTATATGTTGACTAATATTTAAATGATTAGAATATTGTTATTTTCAACTTATGTCAAATGTTACAGCATACTTTTTAGTTTTCATTGGTTTTTTTATTTAGACAGTAGCTAGTTTTTTAGTAGATTCATGTGGATCATGGACGTTGTTTCATTTGTTTATATTTTATATGATACTTCAGTTTTAAATAGTTTAATCACTTGAAGAAAATATATTATCCTGGTCTAATTTTTAGTATCAGTTTAGTAATCAATTTTGTGCTTGCAATAATAATAAATTATGAATGTTGAAATTATCATTTTATCATTTTTTAAAGATAGATATTTATAATTTGATAATGTTTAACGATTAATTAATTTATATAATTAATTTAATATTATTTTACTCCCATAATGATTTAAATATTTGATTAATTAAGTTGTTAAGTGGGCCACCACATGTTAGATTGTTATTGTCTTCTTAAACTTGTGTGTCTCATGCATGGATAAAGTTTATTTTGAGCTTAAATAAGTTCACTTTATAATCATACTTGTAAAATATCTAATTAAATAATTTTATTTTATTAAATTTAGTTAACTTTATTTTAATTTAACAAAAGGTTAGTTATAACTTAAAATTATGACTACATTTCAAAAGAGAACCTTAAATGGACTTGAAGATATCATTAAAAAGGGAAAAACATACATAGGTACAAGAAATATTATAGTTTAAATTTCATACTATGATTTCTCTTCTAAGATAAATCTCTAAAATTGAGTGTTACTTAAAATAAGACCAAACAACACATTCTCTAATAGTGAAGTATATTTCTCTGTATAGTCAGGTATATCTAGGTTGATTATTTGAACTATATACTAATTAATTGAATTGATCAAGATTATTAACATTTTGATGACTAAAGAATAAAACAGTCATATGTGCAAATTACATTTTTACTTTTCCTTGACAATAAATAATACATTGACCATTTTGTGATAAATTGTTGAATTTTCATTGTTTATCACTTATACTCTCAGAGATTTTGTGAATCAGTTATGAACTCTATTGTTTCTCAATAAAACTATTTTTATTTTCAAATCATTTCATTCATTGTGTTAATTTTTTTAGATTTATTTTTTTTATTCTATATTATCTTTGTTTTTACTTCTTTCAATTAGATTACTTTTTCTATTTCAGTTATCATTGTTAATCTCTACCTTTTTATCATGCTCTTTATTTCTTTTTAGTTTATTACTTTTGTTCTATTAGTCCTCTTTATTTCCTTAATTTTAAGTTTATTTCATTAATTTATTTTCTTAGTTTAGACATATCTTTTTTCTTTAGAACGTAATCGCCTCTAATCTACTAGTTTCTAATTACGTTAATTTATAACCTTTGCTTAGCTTTGCGCTATCATTTGTTAGTTTAGTATTGTTTTATTTAGTTAGTTTATTTTTTATTCCTTATTTTTTTGTCCTTAGTTCATATAATTTTTTATTTATTCTTTTTAATCATTAATAAAGTTTTCTCATATAGAGAAACATGATTCATTTATTTAAAACATTTAATCCTCTAAGAGATTTCCTTCTAAATAGGCTTTACTCTATCAGACATGATTGATAATATAGATAAACTCAAAAATCCAATATTTGGTTATATGAATTCAAAATCTTGATAAGTGTGATAAATTTATGATGATTAATTTAATTATTTAGTTGTCATAATGTAATATTATGTCTATTATGTCTTAGAAATTTAAAAAATAACATTTACTTGAAGTAATAATGATTCCCCATAATTTGGTTATGTATTAAATGTTATTGAAACCTCACATAATTAATCATTTAAAATACCCTTTTACACATCTTGAACTAATTTCTCAGTCTTAGGTCCATACGATTAGACTAGTACGATTTTATATTTACCTTCATGATAGACAAATGAGTAGATTAGTTAGTGTTACATTTTAAACCGTTAAAAAAAATCATGATTCTATAAGATAAAATTTTATTTATTATTTATTTCTAATAAATATTTAATTTTCATTATTTTATATGATCATTATTAGAAACCCTCTTATTATCCAACTTAGTATTGACATTTGTAAAACAATGAGTTGATAATACTTGTGATTGAACTATTTTTAGTCAGTGTAATTATCCACAAATTTATAATTTATTTATTTTTATTAATTAAAAATAATACTAGACCTTTTAAATTGAATTTTACACTTTATTTGTACTCCAAACTCAATACCATATTGCCTAAAGAAACTAACATGTGAGACATGAAAGATAACAAGTTTTAGCTATCAATACTCTATCTGGTATCATATTTATTTCTAATAAATTCCCTAAAGATTGTTAAATTTATTTTAAAATAGTTGATTAAGAAATAAATAAAATTATAAATGTCATACATGATTTTTAATAAAATAGGCAATAAGATGAGTTGACTATTATCAAATAAATATTTGATGTTGAAATTAACAAGTTAATCATTGGATGCATGAAATTCCAATTGATATTGAAAATTGTCTTAGAAAACACCATTATTTAAAAGTTCCAAAATTATCAAGTACCTTATGATAATCTTTGGAATATCATCATATTACTTTTACATTATTTTTTGTAACTTTTGGCACTATTAATGAAAAACTCTCTCTTATGTTATTTTCTCAAACTTTAAAATTTAAACCCTATCATGCTTTTTTAATATTTTAAATTAAATTATCTTTTTAAACCTAAATAAGATCTACATTTAATTAATGAACTTTTGACTATTTATATTGATCCTAATAAAACTATCGATAGTTTCATAACTAGATTTACTATACTTAATAAATAAATCCCAAGTGAAGTAAGACCATCGGTTAACAAGATTTTATTATTGTAATGCATCACAACTAAAGTATATGATAGCATTAAAAGATAAATATACTTTCAAATATGATGCCACTATTAATTTATATATTAAATATGAAAAGTAACTTAAATAATTTATTTAAAAGAAAAATATTTTATTGCTCTAACATTTGAAAATGCATAAATTGTGAGGGTCATATATAATCTATAAAATTATTTGTTTTCGACTAAGATAAAATTATATGATAATCCTACTTATTCAAGTTAAAAAATCAAATATTCATAAGAATAAATTTGAAAATTAATTTTATTATTTTCATATATGTGAAATAGATCATGATCTACATACATACATCATTATTTAAAAATGAAAATATTTTATCCAAAAAAATATATATATTTTTATTCAATTGTAAACAATATAAACTTGTGTAATTATGATGAGTCTTTGAAAAAATTAAGACAACAAATAATTATGTTGTCCAAACAAGAAAAAGGGATAACAAAATAGATAATACAAACTCATTTAAAGTTGATAATGATCAAAATTCATCTTATAAAACCATACCTTAAGATAAGGATAAAGCTAGAATGTGAAATGATACTAATGTATTAATTATATATGATAATCCACAACAAATAAATCCTTTACCTGCTGGATACAATAACATGCAATATTAACCAACCTATATGCCTAGAATTTATCCTCAATTTAATGTTAATGTTGGATCCTATAACATCATTAATGATTTAACTACTACTAAATATGGTTTTACTTTACTTCAATTTGGTTATTTTCCCAACCAACTTTAAAATATCAATAAAGTTGTTAGAAATTTATATTCTAAAAATAGTTTAGGTTTAGAAGAATAAATATATGATGAAAAACTTGAATATGTGTTCAGTATGATGCCAATATTGTCACTTGATTATTGATGTTAGAATAGGTTTTATTTTTTGTTTTATTAGTTTAGGAGGTTATTTAATTTATCTTTATCCTAAATTAAATGTTTGGTCAATTTTGAATACTTTTTGGAAACTTCTTAAAAAATAGTTAAAAGTGATAATTATAGTCCAATTCACTGAATATGTACTTAACTAAGCTCAAATATTTATCCATTTATCCCCAATATGTGAGGTTAAATTTTAAGATATTATTTAATTAAATTAAAGTTATTTTGGTCAAATCTTTTATATATAGTTAATTTTGGGTTCCTAATTTATCTAGTGTCCATGTGAACGTGTATGTTTATTTAACTGATGAAGAGGCTTCTTTCATGATGCTCATATCTTATCAAAGATTCAAATCTATTCTATTAAATCTATTTTTAGTTATCTTAGTCTAAACTTGTCTAGTGTGCATGTGAATGTGTATGTTTGTTTAACTTATGAAGAGGCTTCTTTCATGATGCTCATATCTTATCTAAGAGTCAAACCTATTCTATTGAGTCTATTTTCAATTATCTTAGTCTATTTTTAACAAAATTATGTGATCTAGGAGTTCTATTTATAGTTTCACTTATCATGCTTTGCCATGCAAGTTCTTTGTAATAGGCTTGTTTTAACATTAATTATTTATAAAAAAGATGGTAAAAAAGTGTGGTGCCATAATGATTTTTGGAAAATATTTTTTTATATTGTTATTTATAATTTTAATTGTAGGTATTCATAAAAGAAAACCAATAAGCTTAATTATTATAATTTTAAGTTATTTAGTACATATTTTTACATCAATCATACTTACAATGCTACTAGATTAGCAACTAGTAATTATGGGATAGATTAGATGATATATGGTTTCATTTTAATATTATCTTAGATCTTATTTGAACTCCCTACATATATTAAAAATATTTATTTTGTATAAAATACTCATTAAATAAATATTTAGAAAGGTTTTAAGTAATTTTCAAGAGAATCATGGTTTTTGTGAAATATGTTTCTATGAATATTCCCATTTTCAAAGGTAATGATTTTTAATATTAGAGAAATCAATTAAAGAGAATATTTATTTGGTATGGAGTTTGGTATAATGTTCTTCATGGATACACACCACTTAAAAATTATGATATTTTGACTCAAGATCAGAAGATAACAAAAATGTATAAAGAAAAGGTCAATGCACAAGTTTTCTTATGTCTTTAGAGAACCATAGACCCAAGCATCTATCCCAAAAAAATTGGATGAAAAAATTCTCATGAAGTAGGAAATACCTTAAAATTTTCATATCAATGACATATTAAGGTAATATAAGCAAAAATCCAAATTTTTAAAATGAATTTTTAAAATTTGATAATGTTTGTTAATGAAAGAGTTGGATAACATTGCATAAAGATAAATGATAGTACATAGAATGAATGTTTATGGAAAACCCATAGAAGATAGGATCATAATAAGGAAATTTTTGAGATATTTAACTGAAAAATGGATGTGTATTGTGATCAATCTTGAATGTAAATACATAAACACTATAAGTGTTGATGAGTTAGTTGGTTCTCACTTGTGCCATGAGGATAAGATCAGAATATATATAGGAGATCAAGAACAAACACTTGAAATTAAGATAAGAGTTTCAAATACCATAGACAAAAAATAAAAACTAGAATATAGGAAGTTCAAAAAAAACAAATTGAAATGGGAAATCTGAAATTAATATCACATTTAAAATAAAACTAAACCTTACTTATCATTATTACAAAAAATTAGGATAATTCTAAAAATATTACAAGACACTAATGGCTAGGAATCAAGATAATCAAGAGAGTGAAAATAAAGATTTTAAATCTTAACAAAGTGAGGTTAAATATCATTCAAATTATTGTCTCAAATTTAATATGAGAATTGAAGATGGAAATAATTTCTAGTTTCTTGATTTAGGTTACTCAAATCACATGACAAGTTACAAAGATGGGTTTAACAAGTTAGATGACTCTTTCAAAATCTAAGTGTAATTCAAATATTAAAATTCCATCCAAGTTGAAGGAAATGGAATAATGTAAATCACCACAATTAAAGGTAAGCATGAAATAAAGCATGTTTATTTTTATCCAAATCTAAGTCACAATATTATTAGTTTTGGTCAACTAGTTGAAAAAGTTTCAAACTAGTTTTTAAAGATGGTGTTTGTTCTATTTTTTATAAGAGATCTAGAAATAAATTGACTAAAAAATACTATATGGAAAATAATAGGATGTTTCTATTAAGGTTAAATTTTATGAAGTAAAGTACTTATTTATCTACCATTGAGGATGTTAACATGGTTTGGCATTAAATATATGGGCATATCAATTTTAAGATCTTACATACTCTTGACATGAAAGGCATGGTAAGAAGTATTCCCAAGTTAGATTCAAAGAAAGTTGGTGCATACAAGTCATGTATTATTGATAAACATCATATGGAGTCTTTCCATATTATAAAGTGGAGATAATACACACCTTTGGAGATGGTTCATTCAGATTTATGTGGACCAATGTCTTGTAGAAGCATTGGTAAGAATTTGTATTTCATTTTCTTCATAGATGATGCTACAAGGTTTATGTGGGTATTTATGTTGAAATAAAAAAGTTGATCTTTTTCAAATTTGAAAACCTTCAAATATTTGGTTGAAAAATAATTTGGACATTCCATCGAGTTCCTAAAAATAGATAGAAGAGGTGAATTTTGTTCTAATGAATTTCATGATTTTTATTCTTCACATAGAATCAAAAGAAACTTACCTACTCCTTCCACACCACAACATAATATATATAATAAAGAAATAATATATACATTATGGATTTATCAAGGACTATATTAGATAATAAACACTTAGAAATGTGTTTTTTGAATAAATTTGTAAAAATAGCATTCTACATCATTCATAAGATTCCTATAATGGCAACCAAAGACAAGACACCTCATGAAGCTTGATATGGTAAACAACCATCTACAACATATTATAAAGGTATTTGTTTTTTTATATTTTTTACATGTTTTATATTCAAATATAAAAAATTATATCCTAAGAGTGTTTCTCATATCTTCATAGGATATAATGATGAAAGCAAAGCATACACATTAAATAAACAATTATTTCTAGGGATTGTTTTTTTTTTTAAATGATATGTATGATCATCATGTAGATATGTTGGATATTTATCAATGATGTCATGATTATTTCATGGATGAGTCCAGGTGAGTGGATGAAGTACCTTGATAGTCTAAGTGACAATAACAAAGTGTGCAATGTGCTTGTTCTAGTATGCTTGAAGGAGGCTTGGTTGATCTTTAGTTTTGGCATGGTTTGAGATGATTAGGGATGAATTTAAAGTATTAAACATGTGAAAGAGGTCCCATAAGATGTTTTATATACTTTTATTGCTTATGTATATGATTATATTTCATTTAGTTGATCATTATTTTCATCTAGACATTTTGGGTATAGTGGCAGAAAATCTAATTAAGTTATTTGTTGACATCATTATTTCCACATGTCGGTTAGTCAGGGGGAGTTGGTCATATGGTTGTGATCACATTAGTCCATATTTATTATGTGATAAATATAAATTCATGTGATGAAGCATAGTCAAATATATGTGGGTGAAAAGTTGGGCTCTTAAGCATTTTGACAATGTTTTCTATGTTTAAATATAGCCAAGTAAGCATGTTGATGATGTTAACATTGGAACACATGGAAGTTTTAGGAGGAAGTGATCACATTGGTTTATTTATAATTATGCCAAGTTTTTCTATGCTAAATTTTAGGTCATGTTATGAAGCGTGACAAAAGATATGCAAGTATAAAGTTGAGATCCTAGGCACTTTGATAGTGTTTTGCCATACTTGCCAAATTTGTATGTGGAAAGAAAAATTGAGTAGGCATTTTGATGTAGTCATATTTCAAACATTGGTAGTTTAAAAATAAGTTGATCATATAGGTTTATTTTTTTTTTTCCTAGTTGATATACACTAAATTTTAGGTCATGTGATGATGAACATCAAAAGATATGCATATGCAAAGTTGGCCTTTCAGACAGTTCATGACATAGATGGATCTATGGTAGAAAATTTGAGTAATAAAATTAATAGAATTATATCTTGAATAAGTAAAGGTTTCAAAGTATATTGATAAATAGTTGCAGTCTCCTATGTGAGGAGATCATATGATCTAAATTTTAGATCATATGTCTAAGCACAACAAAAGTTATTGAGATCCAAAGTTGGCCTTCCAAGCAAATTGCAATGGTCCCCATACTTAGCCAAATTTGTGAAGGGTAAAGACCAAGACCAAATGAAGATCCAATGGTTCATGGGTGATCATACAAATTGATCTAATGATGTATATAGAATTCAAAGATTCAAATGTGTATAAGGCATGCAAGGGTGACAAGTGTCATGATCATGGAGGTTATGAGAAAGATCTAATGATGAGTGATGCATGATAAAGACCTAGATGATCTCTAGAGATCGATGGTTGCACGTTAAGTCAATATTGAGAGATTACATGAGATGAGGTCAACTATTAAAGGTTTAAAATCTGGGTAGTGGTACATTATGAGTTAAAGTTCAGAGAAGATCAATGGTACATGATTAATCTAAGCAGTTACGACACAAGATGATATCATAGTGTTCGATGTTTAACTTTGACCGTTTGAATTTAAATATTTGAATTTAACAAAGGAAAAAACTAATGCTCTTTATTTTTTCCATAAATTTTGATCTAGGATGAATTTAACATGTTATAAAAATAAAAAAATTTAGAGGACTCAAAGATGCATCTAAAAATATAGAGTTTAAGGTCTGAAAGTGTGTACAGTAAAAGTTATGAAGGTCCAAAGTTGATTGTGTGTTTGATTATGTTCTGCAAGTGACTTGAGAAGGATGTTTGAGCTTGTTTTGATGTTATTTAAATATCTCATGATGAATTATCTATTGGAGTATGTTGTAGACTCCATAATTACCATTTGTGTGCATTATGAACCTTTAATCAATCATATGCAATATGAACAAAGGGTTAAAAGTTGACTGTGTTTTCATTCATAATGATTGTGTGTATAGAGAGATGTTTGAGCTAATTAGGGGTTAGCATAAGAGTGATATGATGGATTTTTGAACTTAAAATGAACCTATTTATCATGTTTCATGGTTTCATATGTTGTAAAGTGTTCTTGTATTCTTAGTTTGCTCAAAGAAATGTCAGAAAGGTGAATGGGTCATCATAGGACCTAAAAGGTGACTTAGGCTTATTTGAAAGAGAGTTATGCTTAAGTGTGACCCATGTAATATTCCTTAAGGTTAGATTCATGTATTTTAGACAATAAGTAAATATTATGGGATTGATAATTCATGAATGCTCTATATATAGTGAAACCAAATATGATGGTTTCTAGACTTGTGCAATACTTGCAAGAGGAGTGTGTATGTGAGAGTTATAAATCAAAGGAGAGGTAGAGTGCCCAATAGATGAGTTGATGATCAAAGAATATTGAGGACAATGTGTATGACCTATGGGTCATGTTTTTGATGTTAGTATAGTGCTCTTGAATATTGAGAATGACCGAAGAGGTCTAGAGTGATCCAAAAGGTGGCTTTGGATGCATTGAGTGTGTAGAGTTGAACAGAGATGATATACTTTGTATCTCCATAATATTGGTCAAAAATTAGTGTTCAGGAGATGTTATATTCATAGGTGTTATTATGTCATCTCAACATCTATTGGGTTTCATCCTCCTTATAAGGTGAAACTTGCTAAACGTTTAGTTATTGTGGCAACTTAGCTAGAAAGGTGTGGTAGCTCCTTGTGGGATTGCAGTCTCACTAAAATAAGGGATGTTAGTTCTATGATCAGTTACATCTAGTCTAAATTAGATCTTGTTATTATAGGACAATATTCTAATGATAGGTTCTAGAAGGTTTTCTCCCCTAAGAGGGTTTTCCACAAATGTCATATGTTATGTATTTGATCTTGCATTGTCTCTCTTATTCATTGATATGAATGATGTGTATGCTTTATGAATGTTTATGGTAATTGATTAAGAGTTTTTAGAGGTTTTAAATTGAAGTTGGATTATCTAAGTTCACTGATACACCCCCCCTCTTAGTTATTGTACCTCTAATAATTGTTATCAAAGTAGGTCCTTTGGTAAAGGCTTGACAACTTGAAGGTGATCCAAGGTACAATATGGGTAGTCATCAAGGAGGTTTCTTTACTAAGTAGGTACTAATGTTTAATGGATCAAATTATGTTTTTTGGAGTATAAGTATGAGGACTTACATATGTCCCTAGGGTTTGATATATGTTAATCTATTTTGTATGGTTATTTTGCTTCTACTACTCCTCCATCTAGTGTTGCAGATAAGAAGTTGTTTGAGAATATTTATAAGGTAATAAATGCTATCACTTGTGGTCTTTTAGAGAATACATACACCAAGGCAATCCATTATACATTTGCCAAGGA
>JARHVA010005755.1:0-90000 GCA_037957365.1 Torreya grandis
AAGACCTATAAGCTCCACCATGACATAGAGGCATTTTTAGACTCTCATAAGAATAAATGACCTCATGAGAAGGTTTTAAGGATATTATTCATGTCTTATAAATATTTTTTAAAGTATATAATATTAGGTTAAGGCAAATTTTAGTATCAAGAACCTATTCAAACTATGTAGTTTAGATAGACAATTTGACCCACTTGTTTAAATGTTTATATCTCTCACCATAAGAAGACTTGGGTTCAAATGATCTTATTAGGAGTTAAGAAAATTATCAAACTTTAAATACATATAATATTGAGTTTTGTTTAGGATATAAATTTAATGAACCATTTTTAAGACTATAAGCAGGTCCAAAATGCATGCAAAGAGCTCATGGTCAACTTCCCTATGTGATGTCCCCAAAATTTCCAACATGGAAATTTCAGGTTACCCCTATTAATTTTTTTGTCTTTTTTATTATGAGAGTCTGTTATCCTTCTAAAAAATTAGTCCCTTGAATAATACTTAGACTTTATTAGTTTTCACTATAATCACTTTCATTACCAAAATTGCTTCAAATTGCTCCAGAAGGTTAGAAAATATCTACGTAGGTCATTATCATAAAACCCATTTATCCATCTTTCTAATAAATTTTAAAACTAAGTGTTTGGGCTCATTCAAACCCAAATTACACCATTTATATTAAATTAGAATTTTTTAATGACTTTACTTCTCAAAATCATAAAATCTAGGTAAAGTAGATTTGTAAACCCACAAAACACTACTTTTACCAAATCAGGGTTACAAAGTTACTTGACTTCATAAACCAAATTAAGTGAAGTAATTCATGAAACCTGATAGTTGGAAAAATTCTTACATGGTTACCCTCACACATGTCACTTAGTTTTCATTAATTCATATGTTAATATAAATATTAAAAAATTCTACCTCATTTCCCATCTAGGTTTTGAGTTTTCTAGCCTAGTTGTTATCCCTACATATCTTAAGCAACATTGTTTGAGATTTTGGTACAAAATATTCAAAACCCATTTGTAGTCAAGGTATTTATTTTGTTTCCCCTTTGGTTTCGTGATCCCATTTTGGTTTTATATCTCATTTTTCTCTAGTAAAATTTTTTGCATCATTTTGAAGTTTTTTTTTGTCATTTCTTGTTTTGCTTGCAATTGTAAGTCATTTTTGCATGCATGGTGTTGTTAAAAACTTATAAATTATTCATAAATAATTTTCATATAAAAATCTCAAACAAAATCCCAAAAGATAGAATCTTTCTGCAAATACTTATCAATTAACCTAGATTATCTACCCAAACTCTTCATGACTTGTTACTTACTCAGAATATTGAACCCAAATAATTGGTCTCAATTATATGAAATTCCCAAGGGGAATTGCTTGCTCAGATTTTCAATTACTAATTGCTTACTTGGAGTTCCAACTATCTATTAATTTTGCCTCATCAAATTTTCTAGTTCTAGTAAATTGACCAAAGAAACCCATAGTTGTAAATATATGTCACTCACTTGGAGTCTTCAAACCTAAATACTTGAGAAATGCCCAAACTTTTTCTAGTATTGTAAAACCCTATTACTTAAAATGAAGTTTCCTAGAATTTTCAAGGTTTAATACTACTTGAAGTCCCTAATACCTAAAGCTTGCTTATGATTGTTACATAAGACAATAAATTAACTTAGCTATTTAACCTTTTCTAAAACCAACAAGAACAATTACTGAGTTTTCAAGAGCATTTACCAAGTCTTTTCCAGTGTTAGTCACAACAAATTTTAGGAGTATAAGAAGTAACTATTAATTGAATAAGTTCTTGAGCTTGCATTTGAAGAAGTCCTAGGGCTAAGTAGGAAAGGAAAGACTAAAGTAAAAAAGTTAAGAAATCGAAAGAAGCAAGGATGAAGTAAGAATACAAGGGATATCCCATTAAGTCTTGTATTGAATCCAAAGTTTCATAAATCAATGACACTAGCATGGGACATGTTTTCATAACTAAGTTGTTAGAAATATCTAAAACTAAAATAAAAACACCAATCATGATATCAATGACAAACAGTGGAATCTTATAAGTCTTGTGCTCATATTCCAATCAAAGGTGTAAATTAGAAAATTAAACTTGAGAAGAAATCTAATTATATAATTTTTACGTCAGATGATCCAATATCACAATTTTTTTTTAAGAATCAGATCATAGAGTCTATTACCTTGAATTGGGCAAGGACATATAAGAACTATAGAAACAAGAAGAAGAGAAAATATGGACTCTAAAAATTTTATGGTAGTTATAGTTCCCTTAGTTTGAGTGTTGGGGTTGTATTGAAATCACCTGATGGTAAGGTATATCCTTATTCTTGAAAATTAATGTTTGAAAATACTAACAACACATTAGAGTATGAAGCACTAGTTTTAGGACTAGAAAAAGAAAAAAAAAGAAAAAGGAGTGAGACTTTTAAAATCATAAGGAGATGATGAGTTGATTTCAAGGAAAATTCATGGCCAATACTAAGTAAATAAGGATAAGATAAGGATCTACCATGATCGAGTTATGAATATAACACTTGATTTTGCAACCTTTTCAATCAATTTTAATCCCTGTGATTAGAACTCTAGAGTTGATTCTCTTGCGGTTATTGTATCTCTACTCATGCCAAATCAATAGCCTACATTATTTCAAGAAGGTGACTATAGAGTACAAATGGTTTTATATCCAAGGGTTCTAGATAATGTTTATCAATGATAAGTCTTTAATGATGACAAATAGATAACTGCTTTCCTTGAGTAATAAGCTAATTTTCAAGAATTGTATTTTGAAGGAAGTAGTTTACTTCCAAACCAAAAACAACAAGTAATACTGACCCTGAGCATGATGATAATGAAGATGTGATTCAATTGAAGGAAAATAAATATCCCTAAAGGGTTAGTTTATTTAAAATATTTTTTGATAAGCATGATTAGTTTCTAAAGAAAAAGAAAGAGTATGGTGAGAGTTATTCTCCAAAAGTATGGCAAGGTAATTTGGGTACTAAAAAAAATACAAATATGGTCAACATTGGAAAATGTTGTTCCTAAGAGGAAAAATAAGAATTAATTAAACTTATCAAAAAATATATTGATGTGTTTTTTTGGTCTTACAAAGACCTGAAGACCTTTCAGCCAAAAGAGGTATAATATTACATTCCACTTTAGCCAGAGGCAAAACCTTTCAAACAAAATCTTTTCCATCATAACCCAAAAATCACAAGTACTATATTTGATAAAATACAAAAGCTACTTGATGTTAAGATCATTTATCCCATTCATCATTCAACATGGTTATATAAAATTATCCCAGTAAGAAATAAGAATGGAGAAATGCATTTGTGTATTGATTTTCATAATCTTAATCAAGCTTCTTTAAAACATAACTATCTATTCCCTATTATGGATCATACCTTGAAATTAGTTATAGGATTAGAAATGTTGTCCATTTTAGACAAATTTTTTAGGATATAATAAAATAAAAGTGGTGGAATAAGATCAATATAAGACAACTTTCACAACACCATGGGGGACTTTTGCCTATCAAAAGATGCCCTTTGGGATTGTTAATGCCAAAAAAAAATTTAAATGAGTGATGGATCTAGCATTTGTACATCTAAAAAATAAGAGTATAGTTGTATAACTTGATGACTTGATCGTCTTATCTAAGAAAAGAGGTAATCAATTAGCTAATTTAAAGAGGTTCTCATCTAGTGTTGGAAACATGGAATCTCTTTGAATCGTAAGAAATCAATATTTTCCATGACTAATGGGAAACTTCTTGGTCAAATAATCTCAAAGAAAGGAATGAAGATTGATCCAAAAAGGGTGAAATCCATTCAAATTATATCTATGTCTAGATCTAATAAGGGGGTACATTCATTCTTTGGTAAAGTTAACTTCCTCATAAAGTTCATTCCTACCTTTGTCCAGTTAACTCACCACATTTATAACATGATGAAGAAGAAGAAGAAGAAGAAAGAATTCAAGTAGAATATAGAAGGTAAGATGACATTTGAAAAGATTAAAGCATCCATAGCTCAAGCTCCAGTGCTGGTTTTCCCATATTTTAGTAAGGAATTCATTCTCTATTGTTATTCTTTTGAACATACCATGTCATTCATAATTATATAAAATAATGATGAAGTTATTGAATCTCCCATAGATTTAATGAGTTAGCCATTGAAAAGTTATGAACTCAAGTATACACAGATGGAAAAATATGCCTTTTTGTAGTCAAATCATGCAAAGCCTTCAAGTAATATATCTTATCTTCACATAATAAATTATATATACATGATACTATAGTTAAATCTATTATAACATAACAAGAGTTGGGATTGATAAGAGTCACCTAGGTAGTTAAGGTTCAGGAGTTTGATCTTGATATCAAACCAACAAAACTAGTGAAAGGAAGAGGCTTTTGCCAATTAATGATAGGAAGTAAACTAGAAGACACAGATATAATGTTATATTTACTTCAAGATGAATCAGAGGAAAATATATCCATGGTTATTGTTGTTGATCTTGTAAATGAATGGTATAGTAAGATTACTTTCTTCCTAAATATGGAGAATGCCTAGCTCATCTTACACAAAAGGAAAAATGTAACATCAAGATGAAGTCAAAGGATTTTGTCCTCTAGGACAATGGTTTGTATAAAATAGGTATTGATGGTGTATTCCTCTATTGTATAGATAAAAAATAGAAAAAGAGACTACTAGAATAGTTTCATGGTAAAGCATGTAGAGGTCACTTTTTAGCACAAATTACAACACAAAAGATCTTATGAGTAAGGTACTATTGGCCTAATCTTTTCTAGGATAGTTTGGATTGAATTTATAAATGTCAAGTTTATCAAAATTTTGTGGGACATCTAAATTTACCAGCATTGCCTTTAAAACTAGTCATAATCAATAAACCATTCCACTAGTAGGGCATAGATTCAATAGGCATGTTGAATCCCTCTTCAAGTGTTAACCATTGTTATGTTTTAACCACCATAGATTACTTTAGAAAGTAGGTAGAATCCGTTCCTATCAAGAAAGCCACTTCTAAAGTTGTATGTGATTATATCAAGAAAAACATTATAGTAAGGTTTGGTGTTCCTCACAAGATAGTAACATATAATGAAACTAACTTTTCTTCAACTGAACTAACTTATTTTTGTTATTTATACAGAGTAGATTTTGTTCACTCTTAAATTACTATCCTCAAGGGAATGGCCAAGCTGAATCAAGTAACAAGAACCTGATGACTATCATTTGCAAGCTAGTGGATGATAATAAAAATACCTGACACAAGAAGCTATTTAATGAATTAGGGATGATAGAATCACTCCAAAGAAAACCATTAACATGTCACCATTTTAGTTATTATATGTAATAGATGACAAAATATCCATCACCATAGAGTTACCTTCTTTACAATTGTCTAAGGCTATTGAAGACACAACTTATCAAGACTCACTTGATAAGAAGATTATGTTTTTATTTGAACTACAATAAGTTTATACTCAAGTTTTTAACCATTTAACTGATTATCAAATGAAAGTAAATAAGTTTTTTGACAAAAAGGCTCAAGAAAGAAAGTTTGAAGTTGGTGACTTGGTCCTTTTATGGGATAAACAAAAATAACCAAAAGGGATGCATGACAAATTTGATTCACTATGGAAATGACCTTTCACAATAAATAAAATTATTGGAAAGGATAGCTTCATCCTAGCTTACCAGGATGGAATTGAACTGTCACTATCTTATAATGAGTAGCACTTGAAGCTTTACAAGAATTTAGTAGTAGGGTAACCCCTGTATATATATAAATAAAACCTCAATTTTTCTTTTATATAATTTCTTTTCTTTTCTTTTTGTTTGTTTTGATATTTTTCATGATTGAGTTTTACATGACTATGGCCATACCCAATAGACAAGACTCAAAACTATAAATATTAGGATCTCACCTTTGTTTCATTATTTTTAATAAAAATAGAAGATTTTCCTAATGGGAGCTAGCTAGTGTCCCCAAAATTTCATACTTGGAAATTTTGGGTTACCCCTATTGAAATTTTTGTCTTTTGTGTATGAGAGTCCGTTATCCTTGTCAAAACTCAGTCCCTTAAATAAGACTTAGACTTTAGTAGTTTTCACTATAATCACTTTTATTACCAAAATTACTTTAAATTGCTCTACAAGGTTATAAAGTGTCTTCCTTGGTCGTTATCATAGAACCCATTTGTCTATATTTCCAAAAAATTCAAAAAACTAAGTGTTTGGGCTCATTTTTAGGCCAACTCGGGTTCTCTAGGTTACTTTACTTATTCAAAATGACAAAGGTGAAGTAAGTTATCTTCAAAAACTTGAGCTACACCATTTAGGTTAAATAGGAATTGTGAAATGATTTTACTTCTCAAAATCATAAAAGCTGAGTAAAGTATATTTATAAACCCACAAAATACTACTTAGACCAAATCAAGGTTACAAAGTTACTTGACTTCGTAAACCAAATTAAGTTAAGTAATTCATGAAACTTGACAGTCAAAAAAAATCTTATGTGGTTACCCTCACATGTTTCACTTAGTTGTAATTAATGCATAGGTTAATATAAATATTTAAAAAGTTCACCTCATTTCCAATTTGGATTTTGAATTTTCTAGCCTAGTTGTTCCCCTTATAAATATTGAGAAACATTGTTTGAGGTTTTGGAGTGATTTTAGTGCAAAATATTCACAATCCATTTGCAGTCAAAGTATTTAGTTTGTTTCCCCTTTAGTTTCATGATCCCATTTTGGTTGTATATCTCAATTTTTTTGGTAAAATTTTATGTGTTACTTTGAAAGCTTTTCTATCATTTCTTGTTTTACTTGCAATTGTAAGCCATTTTTACATGCATGGTGTTGTTAGAAACTTGTAAATTATTAAAAAATACTTTTCTTATGAAAATATCAAACAAAATCCCAAAATATAGAATCTATATGTAAATACCTAGCAATTGACCTAGATTATCCACTCATACTCTTCATGACTTGTTACTTAGAATCCCAAACTTGAAAAATTGGTCTCATGTTACACAAAGTTCCCAAGGGGAATTACCTACTTAGATTTTCAATTATTGATTGATTACTTAGAGTTCCAACTATAAATTGCTTCTGCTTCATCAAGTTTTCCAACTCTAATAACTTGCCCAAGAAACTAAGAGTTGTAAATGCATGTCACTCACTTAGAGTCTTCAACCATGAAGACTTGAGAAATACCTAGACCTTTCTAGTATTGTAACACCCAATTATTTAGAATGAGTTCTTAGAGTTTTCAAGGTTTACTATTGCTTGAAGTCCCTAATACATGAAGCTTGCTTATGATTGTTACATAAGGCAACAACTTAACTCAGTTGTTCAGCCTTTTCTAAAACTAATAAGAATAATTACTAAGTTTTCAAGAGCATTTACCAAGTCTTTCTAGTGTTAGTCACAACAAATATTAGGAGTAGAGTAAGAAGCACATATAATTGAAGAATTTACTAAGCTTACATTTGAATAAGTCCTATGGCTAGTAGGAAAGGAAAGACTAAATAAAAAATTTTAGAAAATCAAAAGAAGTAGGGATGAAATATGAATATAAGGGATATCCCATTGAGTCTTGAATTTGTTAAGGTGTGGAACTAAAAGCTTCACCAAAGGAGCGCTTTGCAAAGTTGCAGCAGTTACACAGTCACCGGCATCAGTCAGGAGCAACTGACGTCGGTTAGGAGCGACCGATGTCAGTTAGGAGCAGTTTAAGAGATGCCGACATCGACAGAGATCGACCGACGTCGGTCACAGGTAGGAACCGATGTCGGTTACCTGTGCATCCAGAAAGCTATTTCCATGGACATAATAGATTGTTTGCATGTTAGGATTAAGTGATAGTCTTAAGTCCACGTCTCTATTATTAGTAAAACTACTTAGATCCCTTGATTAGGAGGTGCATCTGATGGCTGTAGTTGTATGCTCATGTATCCTAATTATTATATAATAGGATAGATTTTCTTAGCTTATTGTAATAATGAGTAATGTTGAATAATACAGAATTGTATATGTGAATCATTCTAGGTTGTTGGAGTTGATTGTACTTGAGAGAGAGAGCTCTTGAGGGAAAGAGATTTAGAGAGAGATCTATACATCTGAGAGAGGTGTGGAAGAAAAGAAGTTTCTTCAATTGTATTCCTTCTGTAAAGAGTTTAATATAATTTTTCAGGGTGGTTTTTTGTATCTCTTGTTCTTTGCTATTTATCATTCTAGTTACTTATCTTTCTGGTTTAATTATGCATTTATTGCTTTCATATTGTAATCAACATTGTTGGTTGATCCCCAACAAGTGGTATCAGAGCTCAGGTTGACTAATAGGTGTTTCAGATCTGGTTAGTGTGTATTGATTACAGGTTACTCACAGGGGTTTCTGTAGGGATTTTTGTTTGAGTGGGAGAAGCAATGGTAGAAGAAAGTAAACTGAGAATGGAGAAGTTTAATGGCAAAAATTATCAACATTGGAGAATGCAGATAGAGGATTATCTATATCAAAAAGATCTATACTTACCATTAGGTGGGATTGCAAAGAAGCCCACAGACATGGATGATGAAGAATGGGAAGTTCTTGATAGAAAGGCTCTGGGGTATATAAGACTGAGTCTGGCATCTACTGTGATATCTAATTTATCACAGGCAAAGTCTACGGTAGAGTTAATGACTACTTTAGCAAATTTATATGAAAAACCCTCAACTTCTAATAAGGTATATCTTATGAAGCAGTTATTTAATTTGTGTATGCAGAAAGGTGGATCTATATCTAATCATCTAAATGATTTCCATGGAATTGTAAATCAATTAAGTTCAGTCAAAATAGTGTTTGATGATGAAATTAAAGCTCTTTTAATATTATGTTCTTTTCCTGAAAGCTAGCATAGCTTAGTAATGGTAGTTAGTAATACTACATCTGCCTCAAATATTTTAAAAGTAGAGGATGTTGTTAGTGTAATCTTGAATGAAGAAATTCACAGGAAAAGCATAGAGGAAACATCAAGGAATGCTTTAAGTTTTGAGAGAAGGGGAAGGCAAAAAGATAAGGGCAAGAAAGGGAGATCAAGGTCTAAGTCAAAGGTGAGAGGTAGATCCAAATCTAGAAATGGTAGGAAGCCACAATGCTAAAATTGTGGAAAGATTGGGCACATAAGCAGAGATTGTTGGTCAAAGCCTAAGGAGGACAATCAACACGAAGGAAAAGAAGAAGCAAAGGTTGCAGGTATTGCACAAGATGCTCTTATATTCTCTTTGCATAATAATATAGAATCTTGGGTTTTAGATTCTGGTGCATCTTTTCATGCTACCCCTAATAGAGAATATTTTAGTGACTATGTCCATGGAGATTTTGGAATAGTGTACTTAGGGGATGATGAGCCTTGTAAAATTATTGGCAAAGGAAAAGTGCAGCTAAAAATGTAGAATTGCAACACATAGGTGTTGAGAGACGTCATGCATGTTCCCAGCTTGAAGAGGAATTTGATTTCTGTAAGAAAGTTAGGGGATGAGGGTTGTAGAGTAACTCTCACAGCTGAATCTTGGAAGGTGACCAAGGGTGCACTTGTAATGGCCAAAGGTAAGAGAGTAGGTACTCTCTATTTATGTAATTATGTTACTAAAAATTCTCCTTCTATATTATCTACTTCAGATGTGGATGCAAAATTGTGGCACTCTAGGCTCAGCCACATGAGTGAGAAGGGAATGCCAATTCTTAAGTCAAAAGGTAAGATTTTAGATTTGAAAAGCATAGATCTAGATTTTTGTGAGCACTGTGTTTTTGGGAAATAGAAGAGAGTGAGTTTTCTTAAGACTTGGTCAACAAAGAAGAAGCATAAGTTACAGTTTGTTCACACAGACGTGTGGGGACCAGCTCAGGTTGCTTCTATTGGAGGATCACAGTAATATGTTTCATTCATAGATGATGCTACAAGAAAGGTATGGGTCTATTGTATTAAGAAGAAATATGATGTATTTGAGACTTTTAAGATTTGGAAGGCTATGGTTGAGAATGAAACAGGCAGAAGATTGAAGTGCCTGAGATCTGACAATGGTAGTGAGTTCTGTAGCTATAAGTTCAACTGGTATTGTTATATGCATGGAATCTTTAGGCAAAGGATGGTTCCAAGGACACCTCAACAAAATGGAGTTGCTGAAAGGATGAATAGAATAATAATGGAGCATGCAAGGTGTATGAGATTGCATGTTGGGTTGCCCTTAGAGTTTTAGGCAGAAGCTGTTGAACTGCAGTGTACCTGATTAACAGAGGACCCTCTACAACTCTAGATGGTGGAATTCCAGAAGAGGCATGGATAGGTAAAAAGGTAGATCTCTCATTTCTCAAAGTTTTTGGTTGTGAAGCCTTTGTGCACATTGATAAGGAAAATAGAAACAAGCTGGATGCTAAGTCTATGAGGTGCACATTTATTGGCTATGGCTTTGATGATTTTGGATTCAAGTTTGGAATCTAGGAACTAACAAGATAATTAGGAGTTGTGATGTTGTTTTCAATGAAAAAGTGATGTATAGTGATTAGCTGAGGAAGCAGAATCAATCTAGATAGAGCAATGGAGAATTGGATGAGGTGATGGTCCAAAATGAGCTCGCGAGAAAAATTAATCATAAACAAGAAAAAATAGAGACCGACGTCAGCCAAGCAGGAACTGATGTTGGCAGGACAAAAACTGATGTCGATCATATAGTGACCGATGTCGACTAAGAAGGAACCAATGTCGATTAGGCAGAACTGACGTCGGCCAGTTACAGGCCTAGAAGAGACCGAGGTCGGTCACTGTCAGAGAATTAGGGCAGACAGCGTGTTGTGAATGAGTCTTAGATGCCCATCAAGAGGTCAGAAAGGGTAAGTAAACCTCCAATTCGATATTCCCCTTCATTATTCTATTTATTACTTACTGATGGTGGAGAACCAGAGAGTTTTGAAGAAGTAATATAGGTAGAATCCAAGAATCAATGGGAGTGTGGCATGGTTGAGGAAATGGAGTCCTTGAGAGAGAACCAAACATGGGATTTGGTTGAGTTACCAGCTGGTAAGAAGACACTAAAGAACAGATGGACCTATAGATTGAAGGAAGGTGAGAATAGACAAATGAGATATAAGGCCAGGTTGGTAGTGAAAGGATTTGCACAAAAGCCAGGTATTGATTTTGGTGAGATTTTTTCTCCTATTGTTAAAATGACTTCTATACAGACTGTACTATCTTTAGTTGCTATTGAGGATTTGCATCTTGAGCAGCTTGATGTTAAGATAGCATTTCTTCATGGATATTTGGATGAAGAAATATATATGGATCATCTGGAAGGATTTGAGGTCAAAGGTAAGGAGAAGTTAGTGTGTAGATTGAAAAAAAGATTGTATGGCCTCAAGTAAGCTCCTAGACAATGGTATTTGAGATTTGACAAGTTTATGACTGATCATGGCTACAGTAGGTGTCAATCTGACCATTGTGTGTATTTTAAGAGATTGGATAATGGTAGATATATTATTCTGTTGTTGTATGTAGATGATATGCTGGTTGCAGGATCACACATGCAGGATATCTCTGAGCTTAAGGTGAAATTAGCTCACACATTTGCCATGAAGGATTTGGGAGTAGAAAAGAAAATCCTTGGCATGAGCATTAAGAGAGATAGGAAAAATCACAGGTTGATTTTGTCTCAAGAGGATTATGTGAACAAGGTGTTGAAATGGTTCAATATGCAAGATGCAAAATTGGTAAGCACACCTTTGGCTGGACATTTTATGTTGAGTAAAGAACAATGTCCTAATTCACATGATGAGGTAGAGTACATGAGTAGAGTTCCATATTATTCCATAGTAGGGAGTTTGATGTATGCAATGGTGTGTACTAGACCGGATATTGCCCAAGCAGTGGGAGTTGTAAGTATATGGCCAATCTAGGAAAGGAACACTGGAAAGTAGTTCAGTGGATCCTTAGATATCTAAGAGGAACCAGTAGTAGGCATTTATTTTATGGAGGTTTAGATACTTCTCTACATGGTTATGTAGATTCAGATATGGTAGGTGATTTGGATGGTAGGAGGAGCACCACGGGATATGTTTTCACTATTGGTGGAATGGCGGTTAGTTGGATATCAAAGTTGTAGAAGGTTGTTGCCTTGTCAACTACAAAAGCAGAGTATATTGTAGTCACAGAGGCTAGCAAAGAGATGATATGGATGACACGGTTCATGGAAGAGCTTGGAAAGGAGCAAGAGAGTTACAGATTATACAGTGATAGTCAGAGTGCAATTCATTTGGCTAAGAATTTAGCCTTTCATTCAAGAATAAAGCATATACAGCTTAGGTACCACTTCATAAGATAGGTATTGGAGGATGGTGAGTTGAAGTTGGAGAAGATCCATACAGATAAGAACCCTGTTGATATGTTAACCAAACCGGTTGCAAAGGAGAAGTTGAATCTTCATTCAACTTTTGTTGGTCTTCATGATTGAGTTAAAGATGGAGGAGCTAGAAGATGTTGCTATACAGGTACTGGTGCAGCTGTTTATCTCCAAGTGGGAGATTGTTAAGGTGTGGAGCTAAAATCTTCACCAAAAGAGCACTTTGCAAAGTTGTAGCAGTTACACAGTCACCAGCGTCGGTCAGGAGTGAATGATGTCAGTCAGGAGCAGTTCAGGAGATGCCAACATTGGTAGAGATCAGCTGACGTCGATCACAGGCAAACAGGTAGGAACTAACGTCGGTTACCTATGCATCTAGAAAGCTATTTTTGTGGATAGAATAGATTGTTTGCATGTTAGGATTAAGTGATAGTCTTAAGTTTGTGTCTCTATTATTAGTAAGACTGTTTAGAGCCCTTGATTAGGAGGTGCATCTGATGGCTGTAGTTGTATGCTCATGTATCCTAATTATTATATAATAGGATAGATCTTCTTAGCTTATTGTAATAATGAGTAATGTTAAACAGTATAGAATTGTATATGTGAATCATTCTAGGTTGTTGGAGTTGATTGTACTTGAGAGAGAGAGAGAGCTCTTGAGGGAAAGAGATCTAGAGAGAGATCTGTACATCTGAGAGAGGTGTGAAAGAAAAGAATTTTCTTCAATTGTATTCCTTCTGTAAAGAGTTTAATACAAGTTTTTAGGGTGGTTTCTTGTATCTCTTGTTCTTTGTTATTTATCATTCTAGTTACTTATTTTTTTGGTTTAATTCCACATTTATTGCTTTCATATTGTAATCAACATTGTTGGTTGATCCCCAATAGAATTCTATCCAAAGTGTAAAAAATAAATGACACTAACATGGGACATGTTTTCATAGCTGAATTATTAGAAAGATATAAAACCACAATCAAAACACCACTCATGCTAGCAATGACAAACAGTGGAATCTTGCAAGCTGCAACTTTCCCAAGCTCTGCACAATGACCTAAATTTGTTCTAAAATATATTGAGTATTATGATTTTCTCACTAGAATAGTAAAAGATACTTTAGATAATGTGGTGATCAAATTATATGTTTAGTATTTTGACTATTTTTTTGAATATCCCAACAAGACTTAAAGTGTAAGACTTATAAATGAAGAAAGTTAAAGATATCTAGAAGAGTAAAACAAAAGATTGTATCAAGATAATGAATACTAATTATCTAAAGAAAATAAAATAGTCCTCAAGGTTTCTAAGGAAAATAGTGAGGTCTGACTTGGTCCAAGAAGTTGATGACATCATGTAGTTATTATGTATAATTAATGGAGAGAAAAATGCCAAAAAGTTTTCCACCTAGATGTATACCTACATAAAGGCTATTGATGTCAATAGGATTTTTGATAATATTAAATGGTCAAGAATGATAAGTGATAACATTGATCATCAGTTAATTAATGTATTACAAACTCTTGATTTCAAAATGACTTCATATTTAATATATCTACAACATCTAATATAGTCTTTTCTACGCTGACTACAAAAGGGCTGATGGCAATAGATTCTATCTATGAATACTACCCTCAATTGACTTTTTATAAATACTTCAAGCACTATAAAAGGGTAAATGATGTATTCTTCTATGAAGTCATAAATTTCATGTTTCTTTGAAGGCCAAAAGAGTATCTGATGTAGCTTGGGAGGTAGTTTCCCTTTTAGATGTATTTTTATTCAATTCTTGAATTTCACATACATCAAAGTTGGTGGTTTCATAGGGGCACAAATAAAATTGCCAAGGTACCCTAATGATAAATGGATTATAATTGAATTATCTAGAGAACTAGTGGAATTACATAATATTGAATCAAAAGTACACCATTCTTTAGTTGGTTTTCCTATTGTTATTGGAAAATATCATTATGCAAGCATTTATAAGGCAAAAAATATACAAACAGAGATGTATCATAACTATAATCAATCATATTTTGAGGCTAGAGAAAATTTTGATTATAGAGGCATAGCAAAAATCACATTTTCATTTGAATATATGCATTTTTCTACCTTAAAAGACTTCTAGATTTATTATAGAGATGAATTTGAAGTTAAAAGGAGAGATAATAATAGGATGACTATTCAACAAATTTGCTCATTTGATTTGGCTACAATTCCTAAAGACATGAAAGAGGATGGACAAGTAATTCTTGATTCTTATCATGAAATGGGAGGAGATAATGCTCTACTCCCATAAATTTATTACAATAATAATCAGGTAAAGACTATTGCTAAGAGAACTTCAATGGTTCTTGCTATGACTTCAACATGGCTTCTTAGTAAGGGCTATTGCATGAAAGAGTTAATAATGACAGTAATTGGTAAAGTAAGTCATAAAAGGAAAATAATGCAAGGATATGGTATTCAAGGACCAAAAATAAGTTTAAATTAAAGAATAATGCTAATGAAACATATTATTTGATAAAATAAAAAGTTCTAATTTAGTCAGTTACCTTTACATCTCCTCTAGTTTATTCCATAAGCACTACTCCTCATATCAATCCTACTTCTACCACACCTACTACATATTCATGTTTAATATTAGTGGAGAACATAAATCTAGTAGTGAAAGATGTAGATAGATCCACACTCATGCCACCTCTAAAGTATCTTGACATCAAACCTCTTAATAAATATATTTAAAAAGAGACTGATGTTCTTCCTCCTCCTCCCCCATCTTCTCCACCTTTTTTCTCCATCTCCACCTCATTCTAATGGTCATCCCACCATTCCTACTATTCCTCCCCCAAAGGAGCCAAAGTAGATAAATACTAGAGAGGTGATCTCATCTTAGGAGATATCATAATAAAAGATAATAGTCAAACATGAGAATAAAACCATTAGAGAAGAAAAAGAAAATGAAACTTTTGACAAGCAAGCATAGAAAGAGAAAGATGAAAAAATAGATTCTTATGTTGTTCATATAGAATATGTTATGGATATAGATGAATTTATTTCTCAAGAGATAGAGGTGGGAGATAATCAACAACAAATGGGGATACATTTAACTACTTCCACTAGTATATATTTCTCCTCATGGTTGGAATTATAAATAACTTTTGAATCAAAGGAAGAAATAAATTTAGAAGAGATAGATTTGAAATTTATAAAAATCTTAATCAAAAGGGTAATAATCCAAAGAATGCCATAGTGACTTCAAAACTGATAATTTAGACTTAAAGTTAAAAATTTGCAGAAATATCAGTTTCTCCATAGGGTAAGTATAAGAGTGAAATCATTGAAGAAGACTTAGAAATTACAAAGGTATTCCTAGGGGAAGTCAATATAGATGGCCTAAAGAAAGACACACAAAATCTTATCAATACCCTTTTTCAAAAGCTTGATGAAGAAAAGGATGATAAATCCAAACTAAAGGAATAAATTTCTAAGCTGTGTGAAATAATTGCCAAAGTGGAAAGATCTACTCTCCAATAGTCATTACTTTTAGGAGAAATGATTGATCATCAAAAAATAACTTTGGTAGAATAAATTGGTAATAAGGCCAAAATAATTGATTAATGGATAGAGAAAATGATACAAACTACATAGAAATGGTTTCTTGAGGTTTCAAACAATTTAGTTGTTATCGAGAATAAATTGGCATAACTAAAAATAATGATGAAGGAGATTAAAAATGAAAGTAGAATATCTAAATTGTAACAAGACAACCTTTGATAAATAAATGCTTTAGTGAAAATATTTTGATTCAAGAAAATATTGTTCTATATGAATTAGTGATAAAATTAAAATAAGAACACATCATAACTTTTTGCATGCATATTTTTAGAGCAATGTTTGAAGAATTGAAGACTCTGGAATAAGATGCTTACAACATGAAAATAGATCTGGAATATTCTATCTTCTATCTCATGAATGTTTAGTAAGAACCACCAAGGGCATAAGAACACTTACATTAAAAATTCAAGTAAGTAATTAAAAAGGCCACAACTCCATTCACAACAAAATCAATAAAGGAGTTAATAAAAAGTCATCAAGAAGTTAAAAGGATAGAAACCAATCTTGAGAAGGTGAAAGGTAACTTTAAGAAGCTAGAAAATGAGCTACTGAGATTTATTATATAAAGGCAATCAGTTTCCAAGATAGTGATACAAACATTTAATTTATTTTATCACAACACATCAACTATCAATCTTATGGCGGAGAATTTTGAAATCGGTATGAGCGGGAAAAGAATTGGGGAGAATCTGGCAGGAGGAACAGATCCAGGTGGAACAGTAGAGGAAGGAGGAAAATGTGGAGGGTCAGGATTCCTAACTGATGTAGACACAAAAAGGCCTTTAGCAGTTTCTGAGCTCTATAGTGGGGCCGGAGATTCTCCATCAAAAAAAGCAACAGAATAATCCACGGAGACAGCGAAAGACAAAACTGTTTTTAACACAGAAAAGAACCTTGAAAGGTAGAAAGGGGCCCATGAACAAAGGACTTGGTCGTCGTTGTTTGGGAAAAAACCGACAGGGAAATCCATCTTCCCCCCGGTGACATCAAAATCTTGTTGGGAGAAAGGTGAGTTTCAAATATTCATCCCTGATCCCTTACTTGATTTTTCAGTTTCTTCAATGGATCTCACCCTAGTAGGGAAATTTCAAGGAGCAAGACCAAATATAGATTCACTCAGGTCTATGATCAAAAAGAGATGGGCCATACATGGAGAAGTTGACATTGCACCTATGGTGAATGGTTTTTTCTCCTTCATCTTTAACTGTGAAGAAGTTCTGAATATGATCCTGAGTGAAGGACCTTGGCCTTTTGGAAGAAGCACCCTAACTATCAAGAAATGGGAACTAGATATGGATTTATCTGATTCATTTTTCTCAACAACTCCTGTTTGGGCTAAGCTACCTGGGCTCCCTTTAGAATTCTGGCATAAGGACATCTTCAAAGGAATAGCTAGTTCATTTGGTGAGTTAGTGGCTGTGGATAAAGCCACGGCTTCAAGAACTAAACTCCAAAGTGCCAGAATCTACGTTAAAGTGGTGGATCTAAACCTCCTTCCCAAAAAAGTGGATATTATCTCCAAACTTGGTAAGAAAACCCAAGTGATTGTTTTCAAAGATCTGCCAAATTCCTGTTATGTGTGCAAGAAGCAGGGGCATTGGGCTAAGAACTGCCCCAATAGGGGAAGAGCCATTTCAAAAAACTTTCAGGCAGGAAAAAATATTAAGACCCAACAAAAGAAAATATGGAAGGTTAAAGAAGACTATCGAAAGATAGGGAAGCCTCAAGAGGCCTTACCTGACCTACACATAGATAAGGTTATATCTACTACTTCAGTAGAAGCGAATGACCCTAATATAAAAGGAAAAATAGACCCCCTTGTAAAGACTTCTAATGCCCTGATGGAAGAAAAGGGGAAGGGAACCGAGGACAAAGTATTAGATCTTCTATCTGAAGAAGAGGTTATTGTTTCTACTCAGAACTCTCAAAGCTTAGAAATTCAAGTTTCAAAGATGCATGATAATGAAGAATTAGAGGAAGGAGAAGTAGATCCTGAAAGAAGAAACAATATAGAAGAAGTAGAGGATGAATTGAGTGAAGGTCAGCTTGGGGAAAAGCAGGAGGAACCAAAGGTCAAAATTACTACTCCAGCTAAAGAGGTCCTCAAGGTAGAAGAAATGGTTGAAGATGGTAAAAAATCTAAAAACCAAAAGATTAAAGGAGAGATAAAGAACAATTCTAACCACATTATGACAAGAAATGGTGGAGTGAAAGCTAATAGCTCTCAAAGGAGTAAAGGAGGAAAAGAATTTGGAAAACAAGCCAAATTAAAATCGGATGTAGGTTCCTCAGAAAAACCTGGGAAAAAATCTGCTAAGAAGAACAGAGAATTGGAAAGCAAGCTCAATATAGCAGATGGAAAGCAGAAAACCATGGGGCAATATATGAACATCAACAAAAAGAAATGAAGATTCTTAGTTGGAATATAAGGGGACTAAATAGCCTTCTTAAAGTAGATCTTGTTAGGAATTTTGTTAGAGAGCAAAAGCCAGACCTCCTTCTGCTTCAAGAAACTAAAATGAGTAAGGAGAAAGTTGAACAGATCAAAGACTTTAAAAATTACACCTTTAAAGCTAGTAGTTCTGAAGGCGCTTCAAGAGGTACTACGATTTTAAGGAGAAAAAATCTTTTTGCTGGTTCTATTTTGATGGAAAGTAAAAAAATTTTGGCGGTTAAATTAACAAATGTTGACCAAAAGGATAGTTGGTATGTTGTTAATATTTATGCTCCTAATATTAGGAATGAAAGGAAAAAGGTATGGGAAACTCTCTCAAAGCTCAGAAGGAAAGATCACTATGGGCGTTGGATTATAATGGGAGACTTTAATGTCCCTCTATATGATTATGAGAAAATGGGTGGTAATACAATTCAAATGGAAGGGAGAATTGACCTTATGGAGTTTATAAGCAAAGAAGGTTTAATGGATGTGGAGCTGCAAGGAATTCAGTACACCTGGAGCAATAAGAGACTGAACAAGGAATGCATACGGCCAAGCTTGATAGGGCTCTCATCTCCCCAAACTGGATAAAAGACTATAATTACAAGTTGGAAGCACGCCACAGAATAGGCTTAGATCATTTCCCTCTAATATTCTTTGCAGATAAACTAAACCAAAAAAAGAATCATCCATTCAGATTTGAAAAGATGTGGCTGCAGCATCCACAATTTGAAGACAAAATAAAAGAGTGGTGGAATATCTCTATAGAGGGATCAGCTCTCTTTCGAGTTGTTTCCAAACTCAAAAATGTTAAAAAGAAAGTTAAGAAATGGAATAAGGACTATTTTGAAAATATTTTTGTGGAAAAGAAGATCATCAAGGAGAATATCAAAAGAATACAGGAAAAAATCCAGCAATATGGATATACTTCTAAATCCCAAAGAGAAGAAAACGAACAATTGGTACAGTACCAAGACATAATAACTAAGGAGGAAATTTACTGGAGACAAAGATCAAGGGTGCAATGGTTGAAAGATGGAGATAAAAATACTAAGTTTTTCCACCTCTCCACTTTGAAACACAGAGCGAAAACACATATTCATCATTTGAAAAAAGGAGCTCAAAAGATAATAGAGGAAAAGGAAATTAAGGAGGAAATGATTTCATTTTTCTCCTCCCTGATGAAGGCAGATAGAAACATCGACTTGAAAAGTCAGGCTGAGATTCTACGAGTGATTCCCCCATTGATCACGAAGGAGCATAATAATATGTTATGTTCTATACCTAAGGAGGAGGAAATTTTTAAAGCTGTAAGATCTCTTGGAGGAGAAAAAGCTCCCGGACCAGATGGTTTCCCCATGTTCTTTTTTCAAAAGTTCTAGAAATTTATAGGAAAGGATGTCAGTAACGCGGTGAAGGAGTTTTTTGGAGCTAAACAGATGCTGAAGGAAATTAATGCCACTTTTTTGTGCCTTATTTCAAAGAAAGCAGGTGCGGATAGCCCTGATCAGTTTAGGCCGATTAGTTTGTGCAACTCCCTCTATAAGATAATTTCCAAAGTACTTACGACCAAACTAATCCTTGTGATCCCCTCAATAATTTCTGATTAGCAAAATGGATTCATTCCTGGCAGACAAATCCTTAACTTAGTTATAACAACGCATGAGAATATTCATTCACTTCTCAAATCCAACATCGAAGGGTTCTTAATGAAAGTGGATATAGCTAAAGCATACGACAGGGTGGATTGGCATTTCCTTTCTAAAAGCCTTATTGCCTTTGGATTTGAACAAAGAGTGGTTGATATTATCAAACAATTGATATCTACTACTTTTATAGCTGTGTTGGTAAATGGGACCTCGTCTCATTTTTTCAATCCATCTAGGGGATTAAGACAAGGGGATCCTATATCCCCTATTCTGTTTATTATCATGGTAGATAGTATGGGATGATACCTTGGGGACTTGGTTCATAGAAGTCAGTATAAAGGTCTGAGACCCTCGCATCCTTTAACTTGCTCCCATGGTCAATTTGTGGACGATACTATTTTCATGGGACAGTCTGAAGTTACTGAAGCAAGAAATCTTAAGGAAGCTATTAATCTATATACCTCTACCTCTAGACAACTGATAAACTGGAATAAAAGTGCAGTTTTCTTTTCTAATACCCCAGTTTATAGATAGAACAAAATTGCTAGAATTCTTGATTGCTCTATAGGCCATTTTCCTTCCATATACCTTGGTCTCCCTTTTGGATTGAAATCCCCTGAAGCTTTTTGGGAAGGTCTTATTAATAAATTTAGTAAGAAGTTAGCGGGATGGAAAGGCTATCTTCTTAGCCAAGGAGGAAAGTTAACTCTCCTCAAAGCAAGTCTTCAAAGTATACCTACATATGCTTTGAGTCTTTTCAAAATCCCCTCTAAATTTGCTGAGGCAATTGAAAAAATCCAAAGAAACTTTCTTTGGTCAGGTTCTGAGGAGAAAAGGAGAATGCCTCTTATTGCATGGGATAACATTTGCAAACCGATTAAGGATGGTGGAATTGGTATAAGGAAAATAAGAAGTATGAACACTGCCCTTTTAGCTAAACAGGGATGGAGGGTCTATCAGGAAAATAAAGAATGGAGTAAAATATGGAAGCATAAGTATTTATTTAAGGCACAGTCACTTCATGACTTCTTTACTACTCTAGATATTTCTCATCCATCTGCTATTTGGGGGGCAGTCCAGGGAACAAAACATGTTCTTGAAGAAGGTAGTGCATGGAAAGTAGGTAATGGTAAAAGGGTGAAATTCTGGGAAGATATTTGGGTAAGAGGTAAACCCTTACAGGAAGAAATCCAAGATAAAGATGTTATAGAAAGATGTAAACAAAGAGTGGGCATAATGGTTAATCAATACTGGCAGAACAACACTTGGGTAAACCTCATTGACTATGATCAAGATCTCAAGGATATTCAATTATCCCTAAATGCTATATCCCTATATCCTAATCAAGAAGATAAAATTGTTTGGTATTAGGAGCCAAGTGGACAGTTTAAAGTCTCTTCCATCTTCATCTCCAAGGGAAATGGTAGAAAACCGTTATGGACTAGAGCCTGGATTAAGGGGCTCATTCCTAAAATCAAGTTCTTTTTCTGGACCCTTCTCCAAAATAAAATTTTCAGAAACGCGGAATCAATATTATTAACAGGTGTATTCTATGTAAGAGAGACCTTGAAGATAGAGATCATCTGTTTGTGAATTGTTCCTTCACTCAGCTTGTTTGGAAGGAGGTTCTCAATATGTGGGGCATTACTTGGATTCATCAAAAAAATGTTGAACTTTCTCTCAAAAGCTAGTATTTCCCTTCAAAGAATCCTAAAGTTCTCTTCTTATGGAAAATTACTCTTCCCCATATCTGGTGGGGAATATGGAAGGAAAGAAATAACCGAATATTCAAAAACAAAAAGCTCCCTAGATGGTTGGTTGGCCAGAACATCATTAGAGCTCTAAAGGAAAAATTTTCTTCTCAAAAAAATCTAAGCTCTAATCTCAATGTGGATAATCCCCTGAGGAAGGATATTATTCTCGGTAAACCTGATAACCCCAGATCAGGTGTGACTTGGATTAGTCCACCTCAAGATTGGATTAAAGGTAACTTTGATGGTGCAGCAAAAGGGAACCCGGGAAATGCTGGTTGTGGTGGTGTTCTGAGAAACCATGTGGGAATGGTTATTAATGCTATTGCAATCCCCATTGGTATATCTAACTGCCACATTGCCGAAGCTACAGCTGCCCTCCAGACCCTTAAATTAGCTGTGGACTTGGGATATTCCAAATTGTGGCTTGAAGGGGACTCTTGAATGTTATAAATATCCTTAATAATAAGAATACTGTGTCTTGGACCATAGAGGATAAGGTAAAGGAGATGAAAACTCTTTTGAATAAATTTGAAGAAATAAAAATCACCCATACCTACCGTGAAGCCAATGGTGTTGCAGATTGGCTTGCTAATTGTGCTGTCCGAGAAGGGCAAAAAGTGAGGTGGGATGAAACCTTAGTAAGGAATGTGGATTTAAGGGCGATCATTCTTCTCGATGCCACACATGCGAAAGAAGGTAGGATTGGAGTGTAATAAAATCTTAATGACTAAGAGTGGCAGCACGGGGAAAGGAACCCAATTATTAAAGAGTAAGGCCCTCAAGAGGGAGAAGCAGATCCTGAAAAGCCATAAACAAATTCAACGTCCCAATCAACTTGACAGTAGGAGGATCTAGGGTAATATTCACAGTAATCAGGATTCTAAGAAAATGAGTATGGCGCATGAAAGGAAGGGAGAACCCCATAAACAGGAGCCCAAGAGTTGTGCAGAATGGAGAGAGAAACATCAAGTCTGGAGAATTTTGCAGAAAGGAAATGTTACGAGCTACATGGAAAGACTCCACGGCTCTAAACCACATATCACGATGGCCTTCTTCAAAAATTGGTCTGACGACAGGATCACCCTGCATGGTATAACTGTAAATTTAATTGAGGATTTTCTTGTTGAGGTTACAGGGTTGTCAATGGAAGGAATCAAATTTTCAAAGCAGACCAGCATTTCGAATGAGGCATTTTGTAAGTTCCCCAAAACAGATGAGGAGGACTAGAAGTTGGTCAAAAATGGGGATTTTTATGAGCTGGATCAGATTAAAGGGATTTGGAGGGACGTCCTAAGCTGTATAAGGGAGTACTTCATCTTGGATGGAAGAAGCAAATGAGTGCATAATTTCCATTTTGTCTTCCTCAACCACTTCAGGCATAATGTTAGCTTGTCTTTTCCTTTCTATCTTTGCTACTCCCTGATTCAAAGCCTTTATGCTCATAGGAAAAAGGATTTGCGCCCTATTCTTCATGAAGGCCTTATTCTACTTATTGAAGGCTATTACAAGAATAGGGCACTGGTTAAGTATCCCAAACAGGGGAAAAATAAGTTGCCAGGGAATAAAAAGAATGAAAATGTAAGCAAAAGAGGAAAAATTAAGACCCCTAGTCCTAATAAACAGAATGCAGAAGAAGAAAGGGGTCGGGAGAGAATTGAAGAACCTGAGGAGGAAAAACCGGAGGAAGAAGATGGAACAGAGAGCTGGGACACCAACTCTAGTAATGAAGAAGAAGGATCTGAGGAAATTTAAAAAGATAAAGTCAATACAGAGGAGGATTCTGTTACTAGAATAGAAGAGATAGAGGAAAACCAGAAAGTGGTAGAGGATGACACTGTCCAGGAAGATCCTGGTGAGGACCCAACTTCTAAGAATGAAAAGGAAATCTCTGTCCAGGAAGATATTCAAAACATGGAGATGGAAATTGAAGATGGAATCAATGAGTGGGAACAAAAGAGCCAAGAAGACTTCTTTGAAGAAGCTAGGAATAACCCAAATAAAAATTTTGAGGATTGGAGAGGGAAGAATCAGAATGATGAAATACACACTCCTATGACTTGGGTTAACAGTAAAGCTGAGTCTTCTTCCCAATTAGATTCCTAGTTGTGTAGGGAGATCATTGATCTCAAGAAAAAAGTAGAAACTTTGGAAGATTCTCTGAAAGCTGCTTGGAACAAAGTAAACAACATGGAAAATCAGTTAAGCGAGATCCCTGTGAAGCTTAAAGCTTATGAAAACAACCTCCGGGAGCTAATAAAGGATAACAAAAAGAAAATGGAGGAAATAACGTCCAACATTTGTGTAGCTGCTATCAATATAGGTAAACGAGCCAATGAGGAGACCAAAGCACTAGAGGGTCCCAGCAAAAGGACAAGGCAAAGTTCCAGAAAGAAAGAAACACAAAAAGGAGCTTTGCTAGAGGCTACCACCCACGAAATTGCTTTGAAAGAAAAAGAAGCCATGAACTTGATAGTGGAACTGGATGAATAATCTGGTCCTTGTTGGTTAAGAAACTGGTACTGATCTTTGTTCTTCTTTTGTTAGCTTTTGTTTGTTGTACCACCAGACTTCTGTTTCTAGGTTTTGACCGGATGTATCTCTTATGGTTTCAGGACCATTCAAAACCTATTTTTGCTACCTCTCTGTAGTGTTTTTTAGGCATTGCCTGTGGGCTTAGTTGTTCTTATTTTTCTCTCTGTTAAAGGGTTTTGGGGCCCCTTCAAAACCTGCTTTTACCTCTAATCTAAAACTATAGGGAAAAGTGTAGAATAAAAGTTCATGAATTAGAGTGATTACTATTACTTCTCTTCTCAAGTTTTATTTTTTTCAAATGACTTAAGAAATTTATTTGAAGTAGTTTTGTTTTAAGTATTTAATTTATAATTAATGTCACTCATATAAATTAATTATAAAAGTAAGTTGCTTTATAAAATGAAAGACTCAATTAACTTGGCTAGATGTCATTAATTGAAGTCATTTTGTAAAAAAAATGAGCTGAGTGCAACATGAAAAGAAGTTATATTTGATCCAAACAATAAAACTGAGAAGAGTTACATGTCATCATCCATTGCATACCACACATGATAAATTCAAGGAAGATGTCTCCCAATGGTTTTCAAAATTTAATGCAACACATGGGGAATTTAAGGCGTTATTTCTGAACTATATTTGATATCTGAAAGTAGTATAAGTATGGGAGAAGACCTACATAAAATAGAGCATAATTTTGGAAAATAAATTGTAACTATTAAATAAAAAATATTAATCAATCTAATACTTTGTGTTTATATTTTTGTATGTTTTTGTATGAACTTTGTTCAGAGAGAATAAGAAGAAAGTTAGTTTCTGAGGAACTTTGCATCTAAGGAGTTCTTTCAATGTATTATGTGAGGATTAAAATGGTAAAATTTGTATTATCATTTAATTTGAATAGGAATTCAAAGATTTCTTAATCATTTGCTAAAATAATTATCAGATCTTGTATGTTTATATGTTTGTATAGATATAATAAGCTTTACAAAAAGTAATTGTTATGAAGTATAGTTTCTTCTTTTTCATAGAGCCTAATTTTTTTTAATCCACTTTCTAAGAACTTATTTACATAGTCTCTAAATTAGTTGCTTACTACAAAATCACTTTGTTATGGTTCATGAACTTTGTGATTAAATTAATACCCAAAAATAAGATAACTTGTGTATATGGTGTGCATAATTTATATAAGTTATAAAAAACTAAAACTTTGAATAGTCAGAGTAGATAAACATAAACATACAAGAGCTTCACCATTAAATGAAGGGGATTTAATTCCATTATTGCCTAGGTATCTTTTACTAGCCTAAAAAATATCTAGCCAATACTATATATGCATATTTTCACACCTTTTGCATGAGAAGTTGAAGGGGTATATGGAATAAAGATCCATGGCAATAGTTTTTTTTTAAGGTCTATAATTTATGAACCATCATGTAGAAGGTGGACCTCCAAAACCCTCCCTAAACCTTGCTACAAATTGGTTTTGAAAAAAGTGAAGTTTGTTGCATCCAAACATAGATGAATCACTATATAAACTCTTTAATCATGAATTAAACTTAGAGAGGGTCCTAACCATGGTACCATTTTTTATGAAACTATATGGACCTATAATAAAATAATGTTTTTTGAGGAAAAAGTGTAGAAAAAGAGGTACAAGGTAGTTTAAGAAGATGTTAATCATTGAAGAATTAATTTTGACACTTTTTTCACCTCCTCAAGGAATTGTATGTCTAAGGATATGCTTAAAATTCCTTTATGAGCCTCTTTTAATAAGCCAATTTGTAGGATTGAAGGACAAGGTGACCTAGTCACCTAGTTTGACAAAATTTTAGTTGTTTCTTACCCAAGAAAGCCTATGTTATGGTATGTGGCATTGATTCATGCCTAAGTATCAATTTTTTACATGTTATAAAAATTTAATATAGGTTTTTCATGACCATCAATTACTAAGAGATAGGCTACCAGGCCTAATTGGCCTAGTAGACCTACTTAGTTAGTTAAGTAAAGTTGAGGTTGGCATAAGGAGACTATTGGATGAGCTAATATAGAGTTATCATACCACATAACTGAGCCTTATCATGCTTAAATGATCCCTATCATGTGTAAATAACCCTTAAGTGATAATCAAGGCATAACTGATCTTTAAGTGATTGATGAATGAGTTAACTAATCCTTAAGTGGTAATTAATGCATGTTACATAGTTTTAATACAAGGAGTCTTTATATTAATTTAAGTATTGTGATACAAATAAGGAGAAGTTTATATACACTTATTATGGCCCATCACCTCTTTCCAATTACAAATATCTCATTCAAAGATCATGTAGGATCATCAAACATGAAAATATTATTTGGAGGACTGGTGGTAACTAGTTTATAACTAAAGTGATGTTTGAGTTAGTGATGGTCATGGGTGCGTTACCTTATCTCCTCTACACCATTATCTATTCTTATCTTCTAATTTATATATATATTCAAGCTTTTAGGCTTTTTAAAATGGATCCCTCTCTTGGGTAGGAGGAAACTCTACCAAGATTAAACTTTATAACCTCTTGGATTAATAAAATGGGCTCTTACAACTTCTCAATGATTAGCTTATGATGTGTATATGATTTTTTAGATGTGTACAAGTGGTATGAATCTTCCAATACATGTCCTTTCCATACCTATATGTTGATGAGTTTTTTTATCCATTTTATATGAAGTATCAAAGGTTGGTGATTAGATTTGAAGTGTAACCTAGTTGGAAGTGTCTTAAAGTAGACCTCTTTCCCTTCACCTCTAGTTAAAGTCATACACCATGAACTCCATGTAAAAAAATGTTATATAATAAACCTTATAAATAGTCTATTAGTCCATTTATGGCTCATTAGTGTTGTTAGGATTTCAAGACATAGTGGATGAATCATTTAGGTGCATCACCATCACTAGTATAGGTTTTTCCTTTCAGCTATCTTTCTAACTCTTTTATCCCCCAAAGCCAAGTAGTTTTTAGGAAATTGAGAAAAGTTGATATATCAGAGGAACTACCTTCATAATCTAGAGGTTTTTTCTAACTTACAGGTATCCCACAATATTTAGACCAATCTCATGTTAGTCCAAGTTTGAAGGAGAATTGAACAATCAACTTCAATAGGGTGAAACTTGGGTTGTTAATAATTATTTCAATCCTTTTTTGCATTATATTTATTCATTATTTTTCAAACATATGTTCACATTTTCATCTCTATACATTTATTTTTAAATTTTATTTATTTAATAATTCTTTTTAACCATGCATTTATCGCATTTGCTAGAAAATAATCAAAATACATCACACATTTTCTCATAGAATATATCAAACATTAACACATGTTAGAAATAAAATACATACATCCATACCATCCATGAGTCACACACACACACACACACACACACACACACACACACACACACACACACACACACACACACACACACACACACACACACACATGGATCAAATGTCTGATATAATACAAAATTCTATAAGCATAATATAATCTCATCTCTATGGTTGTGGTTTACCCTATCCATCTACTAGTGGATGAGCTAAGTTACCCATAGAATCTTGTGATTACCCTGTCTAAATAGATCACTATAGAGACTATGTCTATGTAAATATTCCATAAATCTATCCCTATAAATGGGCCACCTGGCCCTATACAAGTTCTAACTTTCTATATGTAGTGAAATGAGCAGCCCATTCCTTAGCTAGTGTTTACCATGTCTATATCTCCCCATCACCCACTATTGGTGGTAATGCAAACTATGTTGCCTCTCCATGTCTCTATAACTCTCACATTACCTCACTAACCAGTATAAACCAACTCATATGATATGGTGTAGAAGGCACAAAAAGCAGTAATCATTTATGTAGTGTCATGATGTGGTAACACATCATCTGATATATCATGATGTGCCACCTATACAATCACTAAAATATATCCTCCTCTGTCATAACATATATAAAATAAAAACCAAATGTACATCAGGTATTATAGATATATCTCTAAAATTTATCTATCTAATATACATAGTAAACATCACTTATATAAAAACATAATTTACTCACCAACAATATCTCTATCTGATTGGCCACCAAACACCTCATATAAATCATGGCTCCATGATGTGGAAAAACTAGTATGGATAACATGATAATGATGCAACCCACTATCAATCTACCATAATATAAAACAACTCACTATAGGTTGCACTAAAGAATCTCCATAAATTAGTGCCTATACCTATGACCATGGATCTAGATGCACCTACCTTCATCTAGGCCATCTCAATAATGGTTATGGTGGTCGATCGAAACATTATTAGAGTGAAAAATAAACTCTCTTCCCATTGATATAAACCTCCCTACTATCACTGATGTCATCATCCCCATGGTCTCAACCAATGAGGCCATATCATAGGTACATCTTTTAATACTCCTACACCTCCAATACCTTAGTGCTCCCTTGCATGCTATTCCCAAAAAACATGAACTACTATAGGAACCACTAGGTCTAGTAACCCAAACTATATTAGTAAATAAATCATAATATGTATCTCCACCCATTAGGTGTAATGCCTTATAATTTATACATGACCATGTCCCTAAAAAGTACTTGGCCATGAGGGTTAAGTATCTATATTACCCTAGTATGGCTATCAAAAAAATATCTCTGAATGATCATCTTAAACATTATGACATGTAGTCTAATCCATAACACATGATCTTAAATCCATATCAACACATGAGTTTAATTAACATCTATCACATGCAATAATCTTATAGGCTGATATATCAAAAACCTCTCATATATCTAACTAATCAAAAGGCTCATAGTCATATTCTCTCATGATAAGATATTATATAAATTATGTTCTAATTATACCCAGATCACCAATCCCAAATCATATATCATGCCCTACTCCAACATAGATCAACATTTACATATAGTGGGACCTTCCCATCTAAATTGTGATAGATCATGTGATCTATCACAAGACCAATAATGTATTTATAGATATTTAGAATGGATAACACATATAAATCAAACAAGTAAACACGTAACCAAAAAAATATATCTCAGAACCAATTACCCATAAGGTTAAGGCTCATCTTTATGCATCTATCTTAGGACTATTATAAATCATAGGTATCCCTATAATCAAAACTCCTAATAACACATGTACATCCTCTAGTGTGATACCCACCTCAATAATATCTCCATACACCACCCACCTAAAAGTGTTTGTTAGTCACTCCCATGTTCCTAAAAACATAGAAACTAACTCAATAATTAGTGGGATATGTTGCATCTGCATGATACTCCAAAACCCAATGTAGTCAGTTATACTTGGTCCCCCATTGTTAATCTCTCTAAAAAATTAGGTAACTAAATTATTTCCACTAATCACTAGATCCTCCACTACCTCTATATAATATTAAATAATAAAGCATGTGTCAGCTCTCTATATCAAATAATTATCATTTACATTTCTAAAATAAAAAATATAGGCATTTATATCTAATTTAACTACTTCATCAACCTTTTTCATCAATTTATACTAAGTTAGCCACATAACTAACTATGTCAGCCACACATCTTTTATACTATGTCATCCATGTACCTAACTATGTTGGCTAGTATTAACTTATAACTAAGTCAGTTTGGAACTACATAATTGACTAGTTTACCTAACATAATTGGTTACTTGTTATGAAGTCAACCATTGAGTCTATGTAGTCAGTCATCTCCCATATTAAGTCAACTAATTAAAAGATTTACTAAATCAGCCATGCTTTATGTGTTTGGCCACTTTTATTCTTTATACTACATTGGGATTACCTAACATAGTTAGACACTTACAACCTAACTAGATTGACCTGCTACTATGTAGTCAAACTATAAATATAACCTACTTATTTAAAAATATATCAACTTGGCCAATCTTTTTTCTTTTACACTATGATTTTTAACTAACTCATCATTAATACCTTATACACAAGTTTTTCCTTTTCGTCCCCTACCCATTTTTCATCATAATTTATAATCTATCCCTAATTTTTTTGGGGCAATTTTTTCTACATTGATTTTCCCCAACATCTAATTTTACAAACCTACTTAATTTAACACTAAAAATGATAGATTTTTTTATTCACTACACCCCATACCTAGATTAAACTAGAAATGATTCTAATACATCTTCCTCATCATTATACTCAGATCCATGCCATCATCTCTCTCACCACTCTTGTTCATCACATAGGTTTTTGGTTTCTCAAATCAATATGTATTCAAATGACTAGTTCAATTTCTATTATATATTCAAAATTTGAACTCTTTTATCTCACGATTATTTACTAACAAATTATGTCTTTTGCTCATAACTTTACTTCTATAAGCCTTTTTCACAAACCACAAAAAGCTACAGAATCATGATAATGTTGAGAATATTTTCATATGTACCACATATTTTTGCATTTTTTTTGAATTTATCTTATTTTTAGGATCATCTCTTGCTACGTACATTAGATGCCTCTTTCATTTACTTTGCATATATCTCTTATTTAATAGTAATAAGGTAAGTGAAGGTATGTATTTACAAATTATTTACTTTCATTTACTTTCCATTTTTTAATGTAATTTGTTAGCTACGTTCTTGTGCATTTCTATGTTCTTTCTCAAAGCACCATTCCATATTACACCTTCATGAAATGTAATGAGATTAAAGTGGGGAATATGTATACACAATATTTTTAAAACTTTATCATTTACTAACACTTTCTTTCTTATATGAATCTATTGATTTTCAATCTCTCTAAGTGCATGCCTTAAAAGGTTCACTAAGAAAGGGATGGGTAGACCATTCGTGCTTCGTAAAATTATTGGTCCCTATACTATGACATAAAAACACTACAAGTTAATTTTATCCAAATCCTTAAGAAATTAAAATCCCATCTATATACTTTCTTAAGTGATTGCCATTTAAAGTATCCCCTCACTAAATAAACACCCTTTTTATTCATTTTCCTACCAAGTTGGCTCAGTCAAACTTATTTCAAAGTTTAATACACATGGTATGGAATTAATTCAGCCTAACCAACCTAGTACAATACCTAATGGATACTTTTCCTACCCAAAAAAATCAAGCTAGTTGATCTTGTTAGCTAAAATTATGGAAGGGTTTATGGTTAGTACTTGGATATAAATACTTCCTTAACTTCAATCCAATATAGAGGAAAATTCATTCTTGCATTGTTATAGATCACAATTCTACTAATTATAGAATTGAGGATTCATTTATTAGAGTTTTTCCTTGGAAATAAGATAACTTTTATGGGAAATTCTTGGCTGTAAAGTATGAGTCTTTTAACTTAGAGTTGATTTATATAGTGTGATCCTTACAAAACCACACCAAAATATTTAAAAGTACCATTGGTGAAGGGAGATATCGAGTCATGATAGGTTCATCTAAAGGTAAGTATCTATAACTTTTAATTTTACATTTTTTAAATAGATATTGCACAAGGTAATACATTTAATATTTTACTTCGTGCTTAGAATTACCTCTACATTGACGTATGTAGAGTTTTCCTTTGCATATTATGGTTTTTTTTAATTTACCACCCTATATAACACATTCTTTAGTGATCCCTTGATTATATTTATTTTATTTATTGTAGACCTAGGTAGGGTTATTGTGTGGTGTTACTTGATTAGAGGCTCTGGAACCCTATTTATTGGTGTTTCATGATAAGATATCCCTTAGGTAGGTTTAGCAAATCCAAATTGGTCATGTCCCAGTATAAATAAATATGTAATGAGTTATTGGTAATATTACCTTCTTTGAGCTTGGAATTCACTAAGTAGGAAACATTGTAGATCCATCTTAATTCATTGCATACACATACCCTTTGCATACTGAATAATAATGTTGAGACCCAAGAAGGTCAGAATTCTAAGGAAAAGTTAGTAAGAATTATAGAATAAGGATTTATAAATTTTAGGAGATTGGATAAATATTTTAGAAATATAAGAAAGTTATTTTAGGAAAAATATTAATTAAGAAAAACCCAAAAAAATAGGGGAAATTAGGTATCACTTGCACCCTATATGTCAAGATTTACTAAAAATAATAAATTGAAAAATCTTAAAAATCTTTTTATAATTTTTGTGAAAAAAAAAGGTTTATATTTATATCAATATAAGTATTAAAAACCTTTTGGGTAATTTTGAAATTGAGTTATTGTGAAGCAAAAATTAGCCAAAAAATGTGGGATGCTTCATGAGTAAAACCCTAAAATATTCCCAATAAAGAATCAATAATTGAGATAAATCATGGATAAATATTAGAAATATGAGAGATGTTATTAAATAAAATATGAAATTTGATGAAACTAAGAAATTAAATATAAAATAAGTAGATATTTTTTCCTTTTATGTCAATATTTACTTAAAATGGTAAATTAGAAAATGTGAAAAATCCATATAGAATTTGGGTGGATAAATAGAGGTTTCTAGTTATATAAACATGAATATGAAAACAAATTGAAGAATTTGAAATTGGAACTATTATGAATTATAAATGAGCCAATCAAAAGTTAAATTTCAAGTATATGAGCATAAAACCTTATCCATAAGATGAGGGTAAAACCCTAGGGTAGAAAGTAAAGGAGGTCTAATTTTTTTACCAAGGAGGGGAAATTATAGGTAAATTCTAAAACCCTTGGGAAAAATTTAGAATTTTGAAAAAGAAAGAAGGCTAAAATCCTAAGGGAAACCTAGGGTTTGGAAAGGTTCAATCAAAATATGGGTTAACTAAATGTTTTATCAAAAATTGAATTAATATTGTAATTATTAATCCTAATTATATAAATTAAATGTAATACACTAAATCAAAATGTTATAAATACAATTCTAAACCATAAAAATGAAAATAAGTGACTAAAATGGATAAATAAAAATAGAAACATATAAGATTAAACTATGAAAAAGAGAGATATACTTAACTTTTTGAGTCTTTATATGAATACATGGGAAAACATAATGTAGGAACTTGGATATGTAGAAAACCTAGAAGCATGCCAAAAGTGGAGCCTAAGTGCCCCCAAGGATCAGAACACCTAGTAGGACAAGAGTGATTGACATTGGTGTCATGTTGGTCAATATTGAATTTTTGTATAAAATTGGATATTTTAGCACAATCAGGTGCAATAATTAAAATTATGTCATATTACATTGATTTGATCTTTGACAACTATCCAAATACCTATATGTGACTTCTTGAAGTTGTAAACATTAACTTTGTGTCATAAGGAGATAAATATATGTGTGAAAGAGGAAAAATGGGTTAGTGGTTAAAGTTGTGTTAGACCTTTAAACCCCATTTTGATAAGTGCTACCTACATACCAATACTAAAAGAAGGATTAAACCTCCATGTTATCCCACCTAAGTGATTTGTGCAATTGTGCTCCTTTGACTATGTGAATATATCTATAATTGGATTGAATACTTGATAATGCTTGGATAGGTTTAATAAAAATAAATTCAAACTTGTCTCATGACCTCTTGAAGTGCTTGGAAATTTATTTGGGGATAATAAGGAACTTTTGTTTAATGTGTAATTGTATAAGTAAACTCTTGTAATATGATTGATAAGTTTGCCTAGATTATCTTAATGAATGAATTGATTATTCTTTTATAGTGATTGAAGAGGGGAAAATACCCATTGGATAGTTTATAAATATTTATGCTTACCCTAAGGATGATTTAATTTTTAAAATTTTTGTTGTTTGAATGGAAAGACATGATTGACAAGTAGGATAGGAATGCTAGCGATTCCTATCTTGTTGGGTATTCTTGTCCCTTTAAGAAATGTACTAGTTTTTGGGTCTAAGACAAAGCATAAAAATGTGTAAAGGTGTTTTTAGTAGTAATATCAATTATTTAGGTGATGGTAGATGGCCTTGTAGTGAAATGAAGTCTTATTTTGGGCTTAGGATAGACCAATTTGGTGAAGTAATTGTCAATTAAGTGCATATGTCAATTGATGGTAAAAAGGGATAAAATAAGCATGATCAAGTATTTATGACAAAATTTAGGATACTACATTTTATTTTTGATTTAGAGTAGGAACTTGGTATTCATTCATAGTTTATTTTCAAGATTTAAATATTAACATACACAATGGGACAAATATTTACAGATTAAAACATATTTGAGGGAATATGTAAACATTTTACAAGAACATGAGTTACATGTTTAAGTTACTTATATATTTAGAAAATTTTAAGGGGCATATGCATTGTATATACACACACATTTTATAGGAATGTGAGTTATAGTTTTTCAAATTTAGAAACAATAAGATATAGATGTATAAAATTTTATATCATTTTTGCCCTAATTGGATCAAATTATGGGGCATGAACATTGTTCATGCACATAAAAAATAGTAAAATTTTATATTATGGCATTGATGGTACCTAGAAGTGAATAATTTATTTTGTAAGTCCATCTACAATAGTTGATTTAGTTAAACAAGTAGTTCAATTAAGGTTTAATGACACTCAATAACATAATCACTACTCTACAATCCTAATGCATGCCCCCCTTTATTTTTGAGTTTAAATATTATTTAATTGATTTTTAAAATTGAGGATCATCAAAAAATAATAACCTAATCACTAGTCCCTCTTCATGAGGGTTAGGGAGTTCATCTTCCCAACTAGTGGCCCTACCCTAGTATATAAATTAGGGTGTGATCACCTCAAATTATCCAAATGCTTTACTAGGAAGCATGATTATACAAATGATTGAATATGATTTTTTTAATCTAAATGTTTTATTAGCAAATAAAACTATCTAATGATTTAACAAGGAAGCATAATCTCTAGCACATCATGGGAAAAATTATTCACCCACTTATAGGTGTATTTATTATTCTATCTTTAATTTCATTTTCATATATGGAAATTGATAATTTCATGTTAATTTTAGGTTTTATTGGAAAATATATACATTTAGATCCTCCTCCCAAAGATAGAGTGTGTTTTACATAATTAGGTACATCTCTTTATCTTTTTACTCTATCATTGTATTTCATTTAAATTTTATAATAAACAAGGAATATATTTTAAAAATAAAATCTAGTATTAATCACTTGAAAATTATAGTATTTAATTAATTTCACTATACATGACTATATATAACACTTACACATAATTGTCTCACATCTATATGATTTCCATAGATCTGACCTTCTCAATTTACTAGCAGTCACCTATAAGAATTCCATAGTCTATGCTTAGCCTATTCATTATCATACTTAGATTATATCTAGATCATGAGATTAATATTACTACCTTTCATAATAGTATTTTATACTTAGATTCTCTCAAGATTCTTAAATCATGCAAATATAACAAACTTATAGACTCACACTAGACAACAATCATTTTTAAAGTTTAAATTATCTTCATAGGTTAGGTCATACATTTTGCACATCGATGGCATGAAAAAGTACCCAAATATTCATATATAAATACACAATAGATATAATATTACTACCTATCTAGAATGAATCTCTCATTCATAGGGAATCACTTTCAAATTAAGAAGAACATCCCTAAATAACCCAAATATGTAAAAAATTCTAAGGAATAGGCCCTAAACAAGTTTGAATCACCTAAGAAAAATCAAGTTTGTCATTTTTCAAGTGTTAAAATATATATTACATATTTCATTCATTAAAGGAGAACCATTGCACACATACACCTAATAAGAACTAAATTTAGTTTAACTTCTTTCTTTGAAGTATTGGATATGTACATAATGCTCATCCATTATTTGGGGATTTATTGAGGTTAAATTAACCCACTATTCTTCCCATATTATAGGTTTAATACTAGTATCAAAAGTAGACCTAGGGTTTAAAAGAGAAAAACATAGGATTTTTATATACCATGCACATAATGAAGCTTGATATTACACATAAATGGATTAAAAAAAAGTGCAGTGTCATGTACTTAAACTAGGAGGAACTATACACATAGATGATTTCGATAGAAGGTAGAGACTATAATTTGGTGTAGGTATAAATATAATTGTGGATTAATCCTAGAAATTGTAGACACCCAATTTTTAATAAGAGCTATTCAAATTCTACTTCCAACTTTTTTGTTGCCTACATTCAATCTTAGACCTACATAGAATAATAAACATGATAAGTATCTTAATCCTTAGGTCAATTCTATTTATAAAAATTACAAATTTTCAAATCATATTTTACCTTTTCAATTCAAATTCAAGTATCATTTATATACTTTATATAGTATAAATAGTTCAAATTTTTTATCTTATTATATCACATTGGTCTAAAATAAGGTAGAACACAATGCTATTCTACATAATCAATGTATGTCATCATTCCACATAATAAAGTATATTATCCATAGATTATAACACTTTAAAAATCATATATGAGATCAAGTCATGTTGAATTATTTTAAGTAGATCAATATGGTCAATGGAATGGTCATACAAAGATATAATCTATGAACATGTACCAATATGCCCCCAATGTAAGCATAAACCTAATGTAGGAAATGTCACCTCTAGGTATAGGAAAGTCCTTCATCTGAATATCCATATCATATACAACCTATATGTCTTTTATCTCACTCATGTATATTATAAAATGTATGTGAATAAAATATGGATATATAATTTACCATTTATAAATGATGAATAAGATAAATTAATAATGTAAATTGGCAGTATGTAATGCATAAGTTTTGGTTTTTTATTTTTTTGAATATTTTTATGTTTTATTGTATTTTTTTAATTTTATTGATTGATTTTTATATGTAATATATGAATTATAAATCATAATATCACACACATATATAATTTTTGGTGATCTAATAAATTCATCACATTCAATAATAATAAATGAGATGAATTTCTTTGACAAACCATGTGATCCAAGTATATGTAGATCATGAATATTAGTATGTTTATTTCACTTTCATAATATACTTGAGTTAACATTGATTGAGATTATTGACCCATGATAATAGGTTGAGAGTCATTATTAATTCAAAGCTCTTAGTTTATATCATTATTTTGGTCTCTTTCTTTATCATTATCACCGTACAAAGATATATCACTAGCAACTAATCATAATCATCATCATCATCATCATCATGCCTATAATCATCATATTTATCCATATAGTTGGGAGTATCTGTATCCACATTTTTTCACTCATTTATATAATCATAAGGCACCACACCTTATTATGGAATTGATATATTTTTTTTCTTATATGTTCCTCACTATTAGTATCATGTACATTAGTTGTGGCTATATAATAATTAAATATATTTTTATTGATAACTACTTTTAGGATTAGTTTACAATTTATTTTATTAATCAAAATATGTTCCATCTCTTGAAATGGGAATAGCCTTGCCTTTAGGTTGAATGTAATACACTCATGATTCTTATCAAGTGTTGGACCCAATTTATCTTAGCCATGATATTATGAGTATAGTATTATATTTAGCTAAAGTGGGGTCAATATTGAATATAATGAATACATGATTTTAGACCAATAATTACATACCACTTAATAGATACAATTCAAAATTTGGATGAAATATAATTATTCAAGTTTTATATGTCATATCCAAGATATTTTAGTAGTGTCATACTAACATCAATTTTATAAGCATTATTAATCTTGACATTGGTGATTTTCTTTCCATCTATGGGATAAGGATCAAAGGATCTAGAAATGAGGAAGGATTTATATATTACCCATTAGAAACCATGCTTGTAATATTTGTATTCTAAGGTACACATTGATTTTGAATTCCCTTCTTCAACATTTCTTTCTTAGGCATGATTTACTTCTTAGACTCATATTGTTTTTGAGATTTTATTTTGATAATTGATATTTATGTAAATTAATCCTAGGATATGGAACCATAGTTTCAATAGGTTTCTCAAATGTATAAGGGGTGCTTGATTCTGGTGATGCTTTAATAGATGTATCCAATGTAAGGTCACCTCTATTTATAAGCTATTGTATTATATTTTTAAAATCTAAATGCATATCTATATGATGTTTATGAACTCTATGATAAACACGATAATATTTAAATACCTTCACAAGACATGGAAAATATATTATGATCAAAATATTCCAAAGCAAGTCCTTAAAATTTTAATTGGATTATTAGTATACTTATTTTTTTATTTACCCATACTTAAGATGAAATATTTTGAGACACATAGGTTTTGAATGGAGAAATAGATAATTAATTTACATTAACATGCTCAGGATTTTTGACATGTGAAATCTTATCTTCAATTGATGTGACCTTTACTAAAATTTTGGATTTTATTTTTAAACTACTCTATGGGTTTTATCATAGTAACCATTTGATTGTAGGAATTATGACACTCTAATGAGGTTCATTAAATGATTGAGACTTGTCATGGATATCAAATTAGGCATATTACTGCTTATGTTTTTAAAATATTTATTCTTAGGGTCCATCCTCATACTTTTATTGTGATAAAATAGACCTATTTATCCATTATAAGCCTTGGTAAAATAATATGGGAGGGATGGTATATATCACTACTTTGAGGAGGAGAAAAATGAGCCACACATGGGAGTCCTTTAGATTGGAAATTAATATAATATGTATTACTAAGAAAAGTTAAAAATTCATCATTATTAATTTTATCCTTAGTTTTATTCCACATAGGTTTAGCCCATCAACACATGATTATGAAACATGATACATATTTCAGGGAAGAAGCATATAATGATGAAAAACATAGTTTTAATTAGAAAATATAAAACCATGATATAATGCCCAAATAAAAAACCAACCAACCTAATAAAATCATGGGGAATTTTGTGATTTTTTGATAAATTTAATTATATAAACAAAACCTATAATCTATTTCAAAATTAGGTTTGTCCTTTGCCTAATAGATGAAACTTACTAAAAAATTGAAAAACCTTAATTCCAAAAAATATGTATAGATTTATAGGGAATAAAAATAGGTTTTTTATCTAATCAATATACTAATAAAAAATTCTAAGCATTTATAAAATAGATTAATTTTGAACAAGATATGGGCGAAGATGTATGGGGACAAACACAACTTTAATAAAAAAGTCACTAATATGAGAATGAGAATGAAACCCTCAATAATCATGAAAAACCTCATATTTTCACACATGATAAGGGGAAATAAAAAATTAGATATAAAACCCTAATGAAAAATTTTGAAACCCTAAGGAAAACCTAGGGTTTACTATTTTTTAGGAATGTTGAGTTCACTAATATGTTTTAACTTATTTTGGATTAGGTGGTGTGTGTGTGTGTGTGTGTGTGTGTGTGTGTGTGTATATATATATATATATATTTGAATAATTTAGATTGTATAAAATATACCTAATTTACATACTTATGAATGTAAAATTTAGAGTAAGATTAATTTATTGCACTTAATCTTTATAAAAATTACCAAGAGGACATGGTACTTAGTTTGTTTATGTTATGTTCTATTATATAATAGTATGTAGTCATCGTAAATGCCCTAGAATGGATTAGTGTTCGCTTGGATCATGAGAATGACTATCATAACCTATGTGGACAAATATAGTAATGTGAAAATTCCTACAATATTCATATTCATATGTTTCTTAATGGATGTACAAATGTACTCCTTAGTGTGCAAGTATATTTCCAAGTGAGTCTAGATAAGTGATAGATAGGAATAGGATTATTATTTATATGTATATATAGGAGATTCTTTGGGTAATTTACATCTAAATGATAGGTTTAAATGTGGAAGATAGCCATGAAAGAACACACAAATAGATCTAACATATGTGCACACTTATAGTAATTAGATTCATTTGAATATTTATGGAAGCATATAAGATACATGGAATAATGATATAGGATAGATCAAAAAATTTCTTAGGATAATAAAGTGTTGAGGCATAGGATAAATAAATCATATATGTATAGGCTAGGATGACCTATAACAATATTCTTTATTTCAAAAAATTAAGATACAAAGAAGGTCATAAAAATAGAGATTGCATATACTTGGAAGAGTGTGTAAGGACCTATAATAACCATAAACATAGTGGAGGGTAATACACACTCAAATGTCAAGAAGATAGAGTTCCAAATCCTACACCTATGATATGGGATATGGCTATCACTAGGTATAAAGATGTAACAATGGTAAAAAATGGGATGTATCAAGGATTTAATAAGGATACCACATGCAATGAATTGATAGATAAGGGTAACCTAGGTCAAAGATAGCTAAGAAATATTAAACTAATAAAAATTTAAGTGGTGAAATGGTTAAGCAATGGGTAGTTTATGCAACCTAATGTGATAATGGAAAGCCTAAGTAACCCTATAGCTATACCAAATTATCCAATTTAAGGAGGATCATAAGCAAAGATAAAAAAACATAAATATAATTTAATAATGAATAAAGTAAGTCTATATTTTAAAATAATTAAATTAAATAGAATAGGGATAGAGATAATTAACTTTGGGTGGACTTGTCAATGCATCAATCTACCCATTTACCTCAAGTGGAACTTTAAAAGAGATTTTATAGGTTGACGACCTAAAATTTCAATAATAAGACCTGGATATCCTTAGTTTTGGACTCAAAATACTAATACACCTCCTTGGCATGATTCATTATATTGGGATTTAATGACCTTTAAACAATACCTAACCTTCAATAATAATACCTCAACCTTAAACTCTTCATTTTATTACTTAAGAAAATGAATGTGAGTACAAGTAGATTGGATGAATGTGTTATATGTTTGAGAATGATAATATGACCCATATATGTAAAAAATAATGCCCAAACTAACCCTAAACTCTCTGAAAATAATATCATCTAGGATAATATATAATAGGGAAAATAATGAAACATATTGTATCAGCCTAACTAATATAATAGGAATATAGGGTTGTTAGTAATATTGAATATAAATTAAAAATGTAATTAAGATGGAAAGAGAATCATTGGAGGTTAGAATGATAGTAATGAAGGTATGAAAAAAAATTATGCAAACATTTCATCAAAAGTACCACAAGATGATCCCATCCCATTCTAGGTACACTCCTTAAGACATAAACTCAAGGATATTGATGCATGGATAAGGCCCTATAAGACCATCATAAAATACTAAAATGAAAAAAACCTTAGTATATGCATATACCATGTTGGAAATTAATCACATGTCAAAATAGTGTAACATAGGATGGTGATTTGAGATATATATATATATATATATATATATATATATATATATATATATATATATATATATATATATATAGGTAAGATAAAATATAAAATAATTGTTAATAAATGAATATAAAAGTAACATATCCATACATTGACTTAAATTTTAGCATAAGTGATGCATGTAAATACCATAGACTCAATCATGGAGGGCATATAAATGGCATTTGAGAAAACCTAAATATACAAGGCTAAAAATGGATAAAATCAATGTACATATACAAGATAATAAATAAATGGATGTAAATAAAAAAATCTTAGAGGAATATTGTAAAACCCCCAAAAATTATCAAGTTGAGATGAATAAGACTAAACTAGAACCAAAATATCCAAGGGAGTGAATAATAAAATGGTTGTAAAAATATCCAATGTAAGATAGGTAGAAACCCATATTAGACAAAGGGAAGAAAAGTGAATATAAACATCCTAATTAAGATAGATGAAAAACTAAATCAAACAAATGAGAGCAAAATAACACATAAAATGACTATAAAAACATCCAATTTACAACAAGTGAAAATGTAAATCAAATAAGGATTTGTAATAAATGAAATAAAAGACACTAATGAGTGAAAATTTGAAATTAATGCTTATACTAAAGAAAATGTAGGAAGGTACAATCATATAGAAACATAACCATAATGATGTATATGTTGCATAAATGAAATGTAATGGGTGTTTTTGAATAAAGCTTAGTTCAATTTTTTAAGGTCTTAAAATGTAACTCAAATTGATAAGCCAAGAGGAATCATGAATGAAAGGAAAGAGTCAAATCTGAAGAAAATAGGTAGAAAGTGGGAATATAAAGAAGAGGGACATGATTGGTAAAAATAAATATCCTTCAAGGGGATATTGTAAAAGATAATATGAAGATAAAATTATGCAAGGCATCACAAGTGTGATGTATAAATAATGATTAACATGAGATAATTTAATCAAGTGGGCAAGGCTAAGAGCTTTTGATATCAAGGACAAGAGAACCCCACCTATAAAATGTGTGATAGGATGAAATGAGGATTTTAGGATAATTTGGTAGGACATCAATGAAAAAAAAAATACTTATATTTTTCTATCAATTAATAGGTATGAGAAAAAAACTCACCTTATGGCCTCATATGACTTATTGAGTAATGGGTTTGGTGGGTAACACAAAAATACCTGAAATGTGCCCCCCAATGGGCATAAAAGTTGTTTGTAAAATATTTGAAACTTGTGACAAACATAGTTTTTCATAATAGTGAAGGGGGTATAAGTCACTCCTCTATTATGAGGGAGGATCCTTTTATTAGGCAAGGTAAATTTAAATCAAACTATTTACAATATGTAAAGGTAGAACAATATGATGGGTTTTATGAATTTTTACCTTTAATAATTAAATAAAGAGAAGGAATATGAAGGGTCATACATGAATAATAAAATGTATATATTATCCCTTGAATGATAGGAAATAAATCAAAATTAGTTTGATAATAAATCATGTATCACTTGAGAGTTGAGAGAGACATACATTAAACACAAGAATATTGAATATCAATAAAGAAAACCACAAGACAAAAAATTCTAAACTTTCTTATATATTTATCAATGGAATAATGAACACAAAGTTTCCTTATCCTTTCCTTTTAATAAAAATGTCAATGTTTACAAAACAAACCTATTACAATAGCCATTTATTTAATTTATATCTTTAAGAGGGAATGGAATGACCCTTCACATTCTCATCATTGTCCTATTATAATTTTGAATTTATATTTTAATTTTATATAAAATTACAAATTAAATTTAACACTCTTTGAATATTATAAAATAGAAAATAAAATATGTAAAAATATAATTAAAACACTTTCTATGAGTATTTCTCCAAGGAAGGATTTACATTTGATGGATCCATCTATTGTGAAGCTAGTTGACATGCAACATTTATCTTATCTTGAGATCCTTTAGTATTCTAAATTTCCCCACAACATAAGAGATAAAGTCATTTATATGTATTATATTATTTTTATAACATATTAGCCAAGTATCATATCTCATCATCATCACATTGAGATTTTCTAAAAAATATTTCAACTAGATATTCAACTCCTATAGTGAGGTGTTGATATTTTTTAGTTTTATCATGGAGGAAAAATTGAAAACACTCTCATTTAATATCTCTTAATTAATCAATTTTATGAATTTCCCTTTTATCAATCCCAAAATATGATATCTAGAGCCATTTTATTTATCCAAATTTTAATGTGGACTCCATACATTTTATTAGGTCCTCAAAATGTACCTATTAAATTAAGCACATTAAAATACCATGGAGGAATTAAAGATAATTTCATTCTCTCATTTTAAGACTGTTGTTGAGATAGTACAAGGCATGAGTTTTAGGTATTAGGCTCCATTAGATAGACTAATTAGAATAAGTCTCCAAGAGATGAGTTGCTATCATCAAAAGCCCAACACTATCGACATATATAATGGCTTCGTACAAAAAATTATCCTCTCTAAAATCCTGCTACTCTATTAACCTAGGTTCTAAAATTGGGATTCAAGAAACTTGATCAAAGTATTAATAAAAAAAATTCAAAAAGAGGGAAAGGGGAAGGAAAAAAAAAGAAGATTTCTTGGTGAATATGGAAATATCAATGCTTAAGACCGAATATGAGATTAACTATAATTTTACCACTATATGTCAAGTTTCACATAGGCTCAAACTTCATCCACATAGGGAAGGGAGTTGAAGTAAAAAATGATGTGCTTAATTTTGGCAGCTTCATTATATATATAAACACTTATAATACTACATTTAACATACACACAAGCTTATAACCACCTTATAAAATGAGAATAAATGAAAAATTAACTAAAATAACATGTCTCTCATTCTTGATTAGACACGTGTTGTATAAGGATCATATAATAACCTCTAACACTAATAGTCTCCCATTTTCATCACAAAACTAAAAGGCATTCATAAATTATGCACATCAGGATATAATCAAACCCATATAACTTAAAAAATATAAGTAAATTCATTAATCATGCCTTCTATTACAAAAAATGTTGACCTTTTAACACTAATACAAAACAACATATATAAGATTAAGATGCGATTTACCACTAATTTTAATGAAATCCCACTCTGAGCCATCATGGAAAAAATATTTATAACCATACAATAATGTATTCCAAAATAAAGAAAAAGGGGGAATAACATAGAAAACATGACAACTTTCCATTTCAAGACCACAAGAGGAATGGCAACATCATCAATTATAACCTTGGGGGAACTACTTACCAATTACATCTAGGCACCTTGATAAGTTGTCAATGGTTGAAAAATAATATTTTCCTCTCTATTTATCTTTGGTAGGTTGATATGTGGTTTTATAAATATAGCTTTGGCATGAGTCAGTAATCTAACATGTGCCTTAGGAGGGGCCTCAAGAAAGACTTTCACTGCATTGACCTAGATGATGATGTTGGTGGACTATGTCACAAGATTCAAAATAGCCTGGGCCCCATAGTTTTTGGCATTTATCACCTTCCTCTTCATGGATACCTTGAAATATTAAAGTTGGATACAAAATTCATCAGTGTTAAATTGTGTGTCATTAGGGAGGAAGAATAAAAAAATGTTAACCTCCTTGAAATAAATAAGGATTTGGTCCATCCTTTTCTCCAAGGGTCTGATGATAGCTTAGATATATGTAAGATAATATTCTAATGCCATGTTCCCTAAAAAAATTTGGTATAAATTGAGGTCTATAGGGATATGATTTTAAGCTTGGGGAACATCCCCTTATTGATGATTATTGCAATATTCTTACATTTATTTTCAATTTTGATGCTCTTATATAGATAATATTGTTATCTATATAATAGTGACCTTCCATTTGAAATATATCTAGTCACTTATCTTAAGGATATGAATAATTCAATAAATGTTACTTCCACCTTGATAATGAGGCCACTTGGGAATGATATCTAGACTTGGGATTCCAAGGTCCTGACTTATTCCTTGAGATCCTCCATGAGATTTTTTGTTAGCTCATCTATGGCACATACCACATAGGATAGGTCTTCTAAATTATTTTATTCTCCCATTTTAGTATTCTTCTTGGTGAGGGAGAAGAGGTCTTGATATCTTCTACACATAATGGGGTCCCCATATTGGGTGAAGGTTTAGGTCATCACCCTCTTTATCTTACCCATATCTTTGTTGAATTGGATATGGATGTTTGGGTTCCCATGGTATACCATCTCAAGTCTCTATGACCCTAAGGCTGCCATGGGAACAATTCATCCTTATCCTCTTATTATTCCTAGGGATGTTAAAGATGAGGCAATAGATGATGTGGATGGTGGAGGCATGGGTGGAGGTGAAAAGAATGGAATAGGGATATAAAATGGGATGGAATATGGAGGAGGAACATGGGTGAAAATTGGGGAGTTTATATAGGAGCTACCCATGCAAAAAAATGTGATATCATTTGGTATTGAGTCATATAGATTTGGGGACCAATTATGCTCAAGATTTTAATGTTCATCTTTAAAGAGGATTAGGGCTAAATGAAGTCAATTCTTGGGGAAATAGATGTAAGAGACTCAATATAATGATACATTCTCAAGAGTAGGTTTTAATAATGGCATTGGGGTAATAAACTTCAAGAACTTAGCAAACTTATATTGTGGGCTTGTTTGTGATGTTGTTATACTTGGGGGAGTGGAACTAGAAGGGGATTGAGGTGTAGAGAGGTGCCTATTGTACACTCTACCAATGCCTAAATTTGGTGGGTTATCTAGGTTTGATACACTTAAACATATTGTAGAAATAAAGGCTTCAATAGTAAGGGAGACATTCACACTTGATATCAAGGGAAGTATGGGGTAAGTTGGAGCCATGAGAGGGATCAAGGTTGTAGGGAGATTCATTTTCATTATAGGAGTGGGAGTTGGAACACTGGTAAGGATTATGAAAATCACCCAGGATACCCCAAGGACCATTTTATGAATGGGACAAGATGGTTTAATGTAAATTAAGGGGCATAGAATATTTGAGCACCCAGGGCTATGAGGATTAATAGAGTAGGATAACCTTATGGAACACTTTCAAGGGAAACTATAGCAGGAGTGACTATAAGGGATAGATGTAATAAATTTTGAAAAATAGGATGGGTGTCAGATACCACCCAAAAATAATAGAGTTTAGAGTCAAATTCTCTAGGGATGCCAAAGTTCATGCTTGAGGGGAGTTATATTGAGGATCAAAGTTGTTAGAAAGGAGAAGAAAAAAAGAAACATGATATTGGCCTACATAAGAAGTCAATACAAGTGAAGTGGAAGCCTTATTAGTTATAGTTCCTATTGGTATCCCTTACAAGAATAGTTTATAAATCTTCCTTGTAGTGGTTGAGACCTCCATAGTAGGTGATGAGGGTATAAGCCTTTTCTCTAGTATGGGCCTGATTATGTTTGTTGGGATCTACATAGATGTGAATATTCTAGCTTTATAATTAATTCAACATCATTTTTATATTTAAGGTATATGGAATCATATGAGTGGCTCTCATATTGGTAATTTATGTTTATCCTAGCCCAATAGATTTTCACATGAACTTTCACCTTGCTTTAAGTATACCACTTCTTGTCATCATATTTAGGTAGATTTAAGGATTCTTTATGTGTGGCCATGAACTAGAAGGTATGAAAAGTATTGTAATCATGGTGACCTATTATTATGGGAAATGAATAATAGGAATTTTATCTTCTACTAAAGTAGAAACCAACTACCATTAATGAGTTAAAAGGCAATTTATTATTTAGCCAACTAATCTAGGATGAGGTAAGGTAGCTTGAAAGGAGGTTTGAGGATGTATTTCACCTTGATGAATGTGTTGTTTTGATAGTACCAATAGTCACTAATTGCTATGATGAAATATCTCATCTCCTCTAATAGCCTTGGCATAATGTTTTCATTACTTGACATGTACACAAGGGGGTAAAAGTGATCACAGATGTCTTAAGTGTGGTACATGAAGTGGTGAATGTGTAATTTGGAAAATACAATATGGATTGGTGAACCCATAATTTTCCATTTATGAAATACCATTATATTAAAGTCAAGGCTATCATAGGTGGCATCAACCAGATAAGACATCATGGAAAATTTGTCCCTAATGTGAGCCCTAGGGATGTACTATGATATATTGAAAGTGATGATGTCTCTAAGAGTTAGGACCTAATTCTATTTGAGGATAATTCTAAACAAGGGGACCTAATATTTATTGACATGCACAATGTCACTCACCCTATATAGGTATTTGAGTAACAACCTACCCATCCATTGTCCTTCTCTTAAGGTCTTAATAGTGTAGGAGTCGATGTCTTCTTTCTTAACCTAATGGTTAGAGTTCTTAGCATAATAATTTAAGGTCTCATGGATGTTTTGGGTCTTAATACATGTAGTAATGGCTTCCTTGTCATATAAAATGTCATAGTCAGGGAGGCTATAATAGGTTTTTGAAGGAAACATTATAGATATCTATAATTTGGTGCCCTTGATTTGGAATATGAAAAATGTCATTGGTGCACTTAGATATCTATAGTAGATTGTCAAAGATATCCTCATAAGGGAATACTTTGGGCTTGGACATATATTTGTGTAGGCCCCATCCTCTAAGAAATATTGGGTCACTTATGAACTAGATATCATCCTATTCAGGCTTGTTGTCATTACTAGGTATTTAAATGTCTTCAATTGTCTTAAATATTTCATTATAGTGATAGAAGTGCATGACCCATTTCAATAATTTAGTATATATAAAATCCTATTCCAAAATTGGATTAGATGTGGGTGTTTTCATTGTTAAATGTCACACTTTTGTTATGCATGGATTTTACTAGGGTATACTTTGGGCTTTGGGATCAAATCAATAGATGGCTTTGAATAATTTGAATAATATATAATAAATAAAGATGAGCCCAATTTTGATGGGACCTTATGGGGCCTTGGGATATTTCCATAGTAATGACACTAGTGGCTCATGGTATGGAAATTAATCTTTGAGTTGATGAGTTGATTTTGGAATAGTGTTTTTTGCATTTTATTTGGATTTAGTTTTATGCAAAATTATCATTAATTAATTTGTAACAGTGATGGGACCTTTCTAGGTGTTAAATTAGGAACAACCCAAATGGGCTAATAAATACAAAGAGTTTGGTGGGCACACACCAAAATTCATCCCTCATGGCACCATAAATACATTTAAATATTGAAAAGTGTGATGTTTACCATGATAAAAATGAGTGGAACTATTAGTTTGATGTAGTAAGGATTATGTAGGTGTGTGAAAATCCTAGGTGTATGAGTATATGTGGTTATATCTAATTATATTAGGCCTCTCAAGCCTCTGACAACTCTAACAAATCTAGGTGTATAGGTACATGTAGTAATATATGATTATACTAACCTCCTTGAAATCTAACAGTACTGATAACTCTTAAGTGTATGAGTACACATGGTGATCTTAGATTGGATTGAACCCCCCTAGATTCTAAAAAGTTTTGAAAAAAATTAGGTGTATAGGTACACATGGTGATCCCTGATTGGATCAAGTCTCTCATGCCTTTAATAGCTCTAAAAACTTTAGGTCTATGGGTACACATGGTGATCTCTATTTAGATCAGGCCTTTCAAGCCTCTAATAGCTTTTAAAATTCTAGGTGTATGGGTGAACATGGTGATCTATGATTGGATTAGGCCTATCAAGCCTATGATAAATATGACAAATCTAGGACCTATAAAACATAAAAAATAATAAATCATTCAAAATTCATTTTCTAAATAAAACATTGCTTACCTATCAAAAGAGATCCCTTTAGAGGTTACCAATTGGGATCCAAGACTTGTCTTCTTCAAAGATTTTTTGAGAGGAAAGTGATAGCATCCAAAAATCAATTAATTACAAAAACACTTCAAAATAATTATAGAACCAACATTTATGAAACAAACATCTCAAATAAGATATTAAAATACAAATAAATAGGATTTGTCAGGACTCAAATAATATCTTAAAGACTAAAATACAATAGGTGCCTGAGATTTTGAAATTGGATGGGGTTTAATAAAAATCCAAAATTTTGAGATTTTAGTTTTTCAAGGGTCCACTTTTATTCTAAAAAAAGTTATGCATTGGTCACAACACATTTGAGCATACATCAACAATATTCTTACCTCCAATATTTACATGTTTCTTTAAATCTTTGATTACTCTATTCAAAACCTCCATTTTATGCAATATACTTTTGATCCAATCATAAGAAATATCCTTCCCTCTCTTATCAAATACTCCTCCCTTAACAAATAATTTTACATATGTTATTGACATTTCCTCCATATATTTCTTCATGCTTTCTCACATTTCAAGTTCTTTTTGGTGACAATCTACTACTCCAATCTATCTTGATCAATCTCTAATATGCCTTTAACCTATAGTGTATCTAGGGATATGTGTGGCTAACTTGTGGCTTAAATACCTTTCATATTATATTATTACACTTATTTATATTATATTATTACCTTTCATATAAATATGAGGTAGTTTTTATTATTTTTCATCATATTTTGAATTATGTTATTATTGCATTATTATGGAGGTTTCCCCCTCAAAGTGGCTCAGTCATAATGATCAAGTATTCTACTTTTTTGTCAATTATTTTTGTGTATTTGATTATTCTTCTCTTAATTATGAAATATATTATTATATTATTTAAAAAATCTAAGTAATTTCATGATAATCTTTATCTTATTATATGTTTTTGTTACCTTTTAAAAATAATTTAGCACATCCAAAAGTAATTACTCCACCAAAGCTTCAAGATTTATACCATAGCTAATGTATCTACTTATATTTTCAATGAAATCTTTTCCAATCCTATCTACTTGGATTGGAGCATTGTATTAAGTTTTCATCAGTGTTTCCAATAGGGTTAAGAGGTAATATACATATCCAAATAACTGGCATGTTCTTATCTTTCATTTGATCTTGGGTTAAATCATAGTTTTGAATCCTCTAAATCATTCATTCAATTATTTACTTAAGGTTATGAACATCACTCTAATGATTAGGTATGCCCAATGTGATCCTATTCTAGGTGTAATCATAAATGGTCATATCCTTCAAATTTTTATCACAATTTGTTTTTGTAATCTATATGAATTGATCCTTGGAGGAATTAAAAACTATATTTAAGGTGGTAATAGATTTATTTGGAGGAGGTGTCTCCAAAATACTTGTTTCCACATCAAAATATAGTAAGCCTATTTCTAGTGCTTTATTTTTATTACCTAGTAGTGGTTTCATTCACTAAAAATAAATGTCACTAAAACTAACCACTTGTTTACCTAAATCAACAAAGGTTGAAGGTGGTGTGGGCTATATTGGTGGCATGAAATAATAAAGTGGTGGATTATGATGAAAATATGGAATGAGTGGGTATGGTAAAAGTTTCTATATGGATCTTTGAACTATTCCCATAACAGTTGTTTGGTCTAATCCTTGACTAGAAGTGATATATTATTATGTAGTATTATTAATCAATAAGGAAGAAACACCTTCTTGAGGAGAGGTTGATAGTGGTTATGTTAGTCTCTTAATTTATAGTTTTAGTATCATGGAATAAAATTATTCATAGGTTTTATTGTTGACTTAGGCTAGTTTGGATCTTTGTCATTACCATCTCTCCTTAATGCAATTATTGGATGAGATACTATGACAAAGATGCTAGTGTCAACTAACTTATATGTTGGCATAAGAAGTTTTTTTGGGGGATAGAGGACCAATATTTTCTTGATTCATTGAATAATATGAATTATTTAAGGCTCTTATTGAACTACTTCATTGATTTATTAAACACTAGCTAGGTCCAAATCTATAGGTTTATCGATTCTTGGGTAGACTAATCTAGCACAAACACTATTGCTAACATGATTATTTCAGTCTACACATGATCAATAAATTTAATTTAATCATCTATCAATAAATTTAATTTAATCATCTATCAGTAAATTTTGAACCAAAGTGGTGGTGAAATATTGTATTTTTTGGGGCTCAATAGACCCCAATCTTGCCTTCACACCTTGTATTCATCAATAAAATTTTACTGATAGTCTTCCAAATGAGGTACATATGTACATGTGGTACCTATTTTGATATGAGCCTTGACATATATTTTTATATCAAAGAAATACATGATTTTGTGAGGATGTAACATATAATGAAATACTAATGCCTCAATATTTTGAGCATCAGTTATGTTTTTATAATTTTAATGGCCCAATATGATTGGGAAAACTACACCAGCAACATGCCTCTTTCTACACCTCTTATGATCTTCAAAAAGTTCTTTGCATATTTATATCAATAGGAAATTTTCATTTCAAATCCTTAAAAGTCTAAGATGGAAGCTTTCAAATCCTCATACTTTGATGTAGGTGAACTATAATTAAATGAACTAGATTCCATACTAAATGAAAATGTTACCACCTTCATCGTACATCCTTACCCCCAAACCCTATTTTAGTACTTGTAAAACCCTTATGTTGAATACATCATTAATTCATATAAAACATTATTAATTTATTATGAGAACATTTTTTGCTGAAATGTATATACTTTGGTTACAAGATAGACATTGGTCAGTTGGTTGAGAATGGGGTAGATACACTAGGATGCTAGAGAGTATACCATATATGAAGCCATAAAAAAAGCCTTTATGAGACTCACACTAGTGACATATTAGTATAATGCATCACTGATGATGCATACCTAGTAGATGGACTACTTACCACCACAAATGATTCTCGTAGATAAGAACACTAGGGGTGGAATTTCATTGTGGTATTGTTCTATATCACATTGACAAGAGTGACCATATTTGATATCTATTCATTTAAGTATAACCTGTAGTGTTTATTAGGAAGTTTTGACATGCCATTTATCTTATTTTTTAACCTCCCATCATTCATGCTCATGATATATTTATCTAGGTTCTTATCCTAGTAGGCTTGCCCATATTTTATACCCATCTTTGTATATGTGTCTTTTTGAGGTATCCTTAGAGTCATATCCATGGGATTACTATTAATATTAGACATTATGATCCACCTACTAACCAAATTTCTCTAACATATATATTTTACTATTGTCAACATATGGTATCAAGTTTGAAAATTATATTGAACTAGGAAAACTAATAACTTCTAGAAGGCAACTCATTGACAGAGTGCAAACATAATAGTAGGATATTATACATTGATCCTTTTGTGAAAATATTTTAGGATCACATGCATAATATATGAATCACTGATCTATGGTATGTTAGTCTTCAAGCTAGACACATGATCATAACCCATATATTTGAGCTTAATTTTTTATTATCTAGTAACATGGAAGGCTAATTTAATAAGACCTCAAAATATATATATATATATATATATATATATATATATATATATATATATATATATATATATATATATATAAGGGATCTTCAATATAAAATTATTATTTGGTTATGGAGAGTATTCCATAGTGGTCATTAAAAAATTATATTTCACCTTCTAAATATTTAAAAAGATACTATAAAAGTTGGATAGAGATTTGATGTACCTAAAGTATGCCACTCTTCCATCAACTTGAAATTTTCTTGAAATGCACTCAATCCCCATTAAAAGTGGTATTGATGTGAATTTATTGAAGATACAAGGATTTTGAGGGTACTTGATTTTATTTTTGCTTCCCTAAATGTAAATGGAATAGGGGTGGAACTTATATATCACACTAATAAAAAAGGATCTAAGTATATGATGGGAATATTTTTTGTACCAAATAATTACTTAATTAAAAGATTTATAGATAAATTTACAACCATTTTTTTAATTGGTCCATTAATTTATGTTTTGCATATGTTATTTGCCTCCATGACTAGGCTGTCTTGATCCTATAGGTGTGTCACACTTGAAGCCACAAGTTAAACTAAACATGACATGACTTCATGTCTATTGTGCCTATGAGTTAGGTATTCCTAGCTAGGATGGAAAAGTAGGAAGAAATTAATGCTTAGGAAGTACCTTGGATGTGATTTTATATCTAGCATGCCTAAGGGGTTGAGTTGGCCTAGCCTCCTAAGTGTGTAGTGTGTTGAAAGATATTTTCTAAAATTTGAGAAACCAAGTATAAAAAAATGGTTCCTTTAAAAATTTTGGAATTTAGAGTGAATGATTTGTGTTTGTACCAAAATTGGTAAATTTTAACTAAGCAAAATTTTGAATTTTTTTTCATGTCCATGTAGATGTGTTAGGGTTAATAATAGGAATGGTACTATCCCAAGTAAGAAGACACATTGACCACCCAATATATTTTATAAATAGGAAGTTAATGAAGGATAAGATAAAATATTATATCATATAGTGAGAAGCCTTGGTGATTGTGTATGCACTTCAAAATTTAATAAATCATCCACTGACTACTATATTTATCTTTTATATAAATCATGAATCACTTAAGTACTTAATGAATAGACTAGTGACTAAGGGTAAAATATTTTTGTGGTTGATGTTATTCTATGAATTTAACATGAAGAATATTTTGAAGCTTGAAAATGATAATAATAGTCTAAATTATTTATATATAATAGATATAGGAGAAGATAAGGGTCTAATAGATAATACATTTCTTGGCACTCATGTTTTTGGGATAGAAGTTGTACCACTAGAAATGGATAGTATTAAAAAATTACTTTCAATGGGACAATTTCCTAAGGGGTATGGTAAAACATAAAGAAGAGAGTTTCAAATACAAGCATTATTAATAACATTTATTTTGGGAATCTTGTAAAAAATAGAAATAATTGAGTATTAATAAGAGTGGTACTCAGACATGAAAAGAGATCAAATCATAATAAAATTTGATGATGGGTTTGTGGGAGGCCACAAATTATTATATGGTACAAAAAATAAGGTAATTATAATTGGTATATGTTTGTCCCATAATTTTTAAAGACATACATAAGTACAAAATATAATGTAATATATACTAAAGAGTACGGAAACCAAATGTGAGAGATGAGATGCCACATAGGCTTGTGTTAGCATTAGCACCATTTAAAATGTTGGTCATTAATTTCATAGGTCCCATCAAAGATATGAAAAATAAAATTAATCTGAATTTTATCAGAACAAACACAAAATGTTTGAAAAGATGGGAAAAATTGATCCTCACAAAGGACTATACCATGAAGACAATCATATGATTATTATATGAAAATATCATAGCCAAGTTTGGTTTTCCCTTTAACATATAAGACCAAAAAGGAATTATTGTGACATTTTCTATCTAAAAATAATAAAATTTACCCTACCACCCAAAAAAAAAACAATTGGAGTTTTTCAATAAATTTTTGGAGAAAGTGTTGAAAAATATTATCAATGCAAAAACTTGAGACTGGGACACAAAAATACTTGTGTTACTTTGGGCTTACCACATTACTTACAAAAGACTCACAAAATAATGTCTCTTTCAATTGGTCTTTGGATTATAAGTCACAATAGTAATTAAGTTAAATTTTCCTAGTTTCAAATTGATGGAAAAGGTTACAATGAATGAGGCTAAATCACTAAAGGATAAGTTACTAAAACTAGAAAAACTAGATGAAAAACAATTCAAAGTGACATATAATCAAACCTAATAAAATACATTACAAAAATCATGGTAACACCTCAATATCAAAATTAAATAATTTTAAATAGGGAGTAAGGTATTAATTTTTTATAACAAATATAAAATTCTAGGTATATTAAAGATATACCTATGTAGTAGGATAAATATTTAAATGTGGAGAAATTAAGTTGCATACATTGTTAGGAATAAAAGGGAATGGATAGGCCAATGGAATTAGGATAAAGTCACATGTTTCAAGATAAAAATAAATAGGATAGATAAAAAATGAAAGTAAAAAGTCAAAATATATTAAAAATGGAAAGAATCAAATAGATGTTAAAAACAAATAATAAAAAGACAAACATTTTTAGAAAAAAAAGAGAAAATTAATATTTTTTGGTAAAAAGACAAAAAAATAAATAAAAAGGCAATTTTAAAAAAATATATAAAAAGAAAAATAAATTTGGAAATAAATACCTAGGAAAAAATGAAAAGAGTGTTGGACCCAACACACCCCATTCTTAGATTTAAAATGGGGGCCTCCTTGGTTTAGCATGACTGCTTCCTTCTTCCACTCTTGATTAGTTGGTTGGAATTTTATATGATTATCTAAATTTGCCTAAATCTATAGATTTCAACCATTTTAGATCATGCATTTTAAATTACCTTTGAAAATTCTCCTTTGAGTAAAATATGACTAAGACTTATGTAATTGGTGTAACTTTTAGAGACTTTCCAAGATCTTGCCTTAGAAATTTACCTCATAATTTTTCCATTACACTATAAAATGACAAAGTTTTTATTGTGTTTTACTTTAAAATTTAGCCTATTTTTGATCTTATCAGCTCTCTTTTAAATTTATTGAGGTTGGGCCCTTTTAAGGTGTTTAAGTTGTAGTTATAATGTGGCCCTTTATATTTTTTATTTCACTATTTATGGGCTTTTAAAATATGAATATTTGATTCCTTTATAATGAGTCTAGTCAATCCTTTTCTACTAATCTGATTCCATTCACTAAGAAAATTTGTGATTTCACTCTATACTTATTTGATTTTCTTGTTTCAATGAACCAACAATGCTAAAATTTTGATGATGTTTTCCTTAGTCTTTTTTTTAGGTTTTTTATACTTGATCCCTTTGGATGATTGATATCATGCCACATGGCATGATCCCATTAACTTAGGCACTTAGATAAATTTGAGACTTAACCATTTTATTGTAAAAATCTTGAGCCTTTAAGTCACTTAATTGATACTAAATGGCATCAAACCAAGGACCCAAAAGGCATATGGTAGCTAATGGCTCTGAGCCTTTGGGTCATTGAGATGATGTCACATGGCATATCTTGGAAACTTAGGGACATGAAAGCTAAGATAGAAGTTAATGGATTTGGGCCTTTGGATCCTTAGGTTGATGTCACATTGCATCATATTAGTGACCTAGAGACCTAAAATATAAATTTTTATCATAAACCCTATGGGCTTCTGGGTTAGTGGGATTGTACCACATGGTACCATCCTAATAACCCATAGTCTTGGGGTGGTCTATGTAGTCTTGGCCTCTAGGTTAGTGGGATTATGACATATCATGAAATCCCACTAACCCATAGTCTTGGGGTAGTTTGTGCAATCCTAAGCCTCCAAATTAGCAAGATTGTGCCATGTGATACCATCCCATGAGCCCAAAACTAATAAAGTAAGGAGAAAAAAGCACGGGGCCAAAAAAGTAGATAAGTAGACCTAGGAACCTTAGGGGAAGCTAACATGGCTAAGGAATACACCTAATATATTGTGGAAAACACATGGAGAATGATGATGGCTAAAGGGCATAAGATTAAACTTGATAGCCCATCAGAATTTTAGAATGGCCCGAGATGAGTAAAATAACAAAATGATTATTTGGGATATATTTTGAGAAGTTTGACTACTTAAAGGAGAAGAAATGGAGCGAGTTAGTAACTTATGGGCCCAAATATTCTCCCAATATGGCCAAATAGAAGAATCATTTAAAATACTTGGCCCAAATGAATAAGTGGGGAAATAATTTTCGTTAGATATGTGTTGCAAATGTGGAGAAAGATAAAACATAATTTGGATTTCCTTTGAATGGATGGTATTCTAATAGATTACAGTTACATCCTAGAGTGGAAATCATGATGAGAAATGGGAACTTGTGATACATGAAGACAAGTCTCATTATATTTTATATATAAGTATATCTAAATTATTTTTTCAAGGGGGAATTATTCATCAAAAATCTACATAAATTATGATAGGCTTAGTCCTCTCTTTTTCTTGTTTTGTTTTAGCCTGTGATTATCTACCTAGAGGACAAACTCAAATGCTTTGTAATAACATTGATATAGATATTAGTTTGGTCAAAAATTCATGTTGTTCCTTAGTAATGATATTAATTTATTGATGTAACATAGTGTATTAATGTTAAGAATATATTGCAAGGTTTTCTTACTTATGAATATGCAGTTAGATTATGCAATAGTAGTCTTATTGGTTCTGAATTTCCATTCTATTTGACTTGAAGCTATGTCAATACATTATGTGTATTATATACATGCATTTCACATGAATTAATTTAATATAATTTTGGAATAATATATTTATTTAATTCCTCAGAATCCTATCCATTAAGTTGCTCTAGTTTTTGCTACAACTAGACCTAGTACATAATCATATAATTGTGATTAGGCAAGATTTTGATTTTTATCATAATAATATTTTTTCAATCAAAGAACCACTTAATTTCTTACCCTACTCTTCCCCTCTCTTTTATTATTTTTTTGTGATGAATATCCTACCCATTATATTATAGTATGATACCCATGTGAATGAGGAGGTAAAATGACTTAAGCAAACATCAATAATAATCTTCAAGCAATATAGAGTGGATTGGAAGTTTAGTGGTTAACTACCATTGATCACCTATATAATTGATTTTAAATTTATCAACCCTTGTATTCAACCATATGAATCCTAAAAATAAGGGGACATTCATCCTATGTGATGTTATCTCCCTTTGTCCTTATTAGAATAGTTAATCAAATAACTATTTATGTTGTGTGTTACAAATTGAAACCAACATAAAGTGGTGATAGAAAGAGTTCCTTAACCTCTTAAATACTCATTTAAATGTTAATTTATGCTCTCTCCTTCTACTTCTCCCAATTTTTATTATTTTCTTAACATAACCAACAAAAAGTGGTGTTATAAGGAGGGCCTCTGTATAATTTAAAATTCTAGATACCTTGTTTCACTCTAATTTATTATTTGACATCAATTTATATATCCTATAAATTTTAATTTTCATGGGTTTAAGGTTAGTTTGAATAATTTCTAACCCACATTTGATATCTTAAACAATTTGGAACCTATCAAGCAAAACATTAGATTTTGAGCAATCAGAGGTAAGTTGATTGTATCCATATTATAAATATTTAGGAGAGCAAGAAATAATAGATGGAGACTAAGATAATTGACCATCCCTACTATTTCATACTCTCAAATTGAACATAATATACCCTCACCCATTACTACACCCATGGATTAGTTAATAGGGTTTGTAATAAATGTTTTAGGGGATGTGGATAATCTACCTAGCAACTCAAAGAGGTACCTTACAAGATTCACCCCAAGTAATGAGAGGAATGATAAAATAATGTTACATTCTATACAAATTCCCTTAGGTTATTCAATGTTAATCATGAAGATGTAATGTATAGGCTATTATATTTCACCTTGTTTGATGTAGCCTATGATAGGTTTTTCAACTTACTTGAGGATTCAATTATAAGTTGGGAATAACTAACACATTCTTATCCAAATTTGGTTAGGTGGTGGACCCTAATGTTCTATACCAATAGTTTTATTTCATAAGAAAGAAACCCAATGAACCTATACACAATTTTAATGCACACTTTCAAAATATGTATAGAAGGGTGGCAAACTTGTATAGGATAGATGATTGGTTAGCATTGTAAATATTTAAAAATGACTTGGATCCATGAATGACCATGTTATTGAGGAGGTATCCAGCTATCATATATCTAACCCTCACCTATGCAAAGGAAATAAAAGTGTATATGTAGATTAATTCACATTGATAGATGATGGCTCCTATTCCTAACATCCTCTCAATCATGTCAAAATTGAATCTAATCCCATCTATAAATCAAAACATTCCCATGTTACAACCTCTCCCAATCATAAATCAACTTCCTCTAATCCACACTATTCCAAATCAGAATTTGAGGTTTATAAATTCTATAGGTAATGAGGCTATGCCATGGTATTATAACCAAGGTATAGTCCCATTTGTAAATAATAACATGAAAAATTACAATCAATAATCAACCAACCCTAAACTAGATGCAATTCAAAGGATGGCCTAGAGGTTGAGAAATTATTTCCTTAGTTTACAAAAATAAGTGGGTATTTCAAGAAGTGGAAATTTTACCTTGAATTTCACTTACCAACATAATTACCAACCCAATAATAGGCAAAGCAAGCAATTCAAGTCTCCATATAATATAATACCTAAAATTAACATCATGGAGATCACCCTACCCAACTATTGTTGTGTGTATAACACAACCCAGCATGTGAAACTTGATTACTTTGAGTTTTGTAATGCCTTCAAAATCCTATAGATTGAGATTAAAAAATATGAGGTTTGTACAAATAACCAAAATATCATAGGTCACCATGATTTTCCTAGTTCATCCAAATCACATGATACATCCATGGTTTTAGAGACCCTAGACTTTATTATAAAAGGAGACAATGAACCTAAGGAGAATACCAATGATGTTTAGGCTATGAAATAATACCAAAGAAGAAATTATACCCTTAGGAGTAGGGCATGCTAACCCTTTACAAACTCAACACCACCCAACAACATTACTACTCCCACTAACATAAAAGCTAAAAATGACCCACCTCCACCAAAATTAGGTGATAACCAGCCCACCACTAGTAAGATGAGATAAAACATAGTGGAGGATATGAAAAGGATAAAGGCTAATATAACTCTCCATGAATTGGAACATATTAATGAATAGAGGGATCTACTCCTTAAGTCTCTTATTGATAAGAACATTCAACCCAAAAATAAGGTCACAAATAATACCAATGTTGTGATACATAAATATAATACTAAGGTTCCACCCTTCTTACTTATAGTATGAATATTTGGTAATAATTTTCCCAGATACCTAGTTGATTTAGGTTCCTCAGTAAATGTCATGCATGTAGGTATTTACAAGAAACTAGGACCGGTCCTTGTAAAATTAGATAAGCTAGTGGTCCAATTTGATATATCAAAATTCAAGGTTTTAAGGTAATTATTAAATGTTAATATGAAATTTTATACTAAGCCAAGAATGCAATAGTTCATGGACATACAAGTGGTTGAGATCCCAAATGCATGTGACATGCTACTAGGTAGATATTGGTCCAAATATTTGAATGGTTATATGGAAAAAAAACTTATCCCATAGACGGCTTCAATGGATAAGAGTGGAAAATTAGATAAGGATTGATAGAGATCCACATATTCAATTTATGACTACACAATATAGTGCAATCAATGAATGAGTCAATTTCACCTCCATAGATTTAGGTGTCTATACCCTAACCACCAAACCAACAAGGAAGAAACAACTTTACTAAGACAAAGATTTAGGTATATGGTATTTTTAATTTTATGGAGAAATATTTAAGCAAGGATTAGGAGAAGGTATGGTACTTATTGAACTCTATGGTAAGAAACATGTAGATGCATATAGATTGCAATTCTACTATACTAAAAATATAACAGAATATGAGGTACTTATCTTGGGATTATAGTTTGTGTCATATTACTCCAAGATATTTGAACATCATATATTGCATGAAAAACCTAGGATTAGGTGAGAGTAATGAAAATCAAAATTGAGCTTAATTAATTGACTTGACTGATTGATTTATTAGCTAAAAATTACAAAGAAGGTATATTATATAGTTAGATATTAGGTCACTAAAAAGGTAACAACTCAACTCACAATTATAAAAAACATTAAGTGTATTTACCCTAGTGACATTAATAACCATCAGAAAGATGACTAACAACCATGTAGGTAAAACTAAAAGTGGGAAAAATCCTACACTAATACCCCACTAAAGTGTAACTTAGGTGGGTAGAAGAATTGGGTCCCAACAATGAGGCATGATGATGTACCCAAACATAATGAAAATACGATAAAGTAGATAAAAGGATAAAACATGTAGGAAAAAAAACCTCTCCAAAAAGAGATCAAATAAGAGAATAAGGATAAAAATTCCCACTAGATTCTACATCTACTTTTATCCATCATGTATCTTGCATCAGAGTTCTTGAAAGTGACTATGGATCAAAAGCAGATGTAATGAAGAGTGGATCACTCTGGAATAGTGAATGTGTTTTCTAAGTGCCTAATGGATATTTAACCTATCTATGATTCCTATATAATTAACCATTATCCTCATACAAGGTAGGAGGTAAAACTGATCTAAAGAATGAAGGTGTAGTGGGAATGGGGGCTAAGAAGGTCTATAGAATGCCCTATAACTATGGAATAGACTGTTGGATATATGATGTGTCCTAGATTATGATACGTGTTCTCTATAATGTCAGAAGTAGACCAAAGGTAGGTTGATCAAGAAATAACTCCTTAACATTAGGAATGTGACAAGGATATAGAGGAGGTGTGTCCCCATCATTAATATAGTCATCTCTATTAGCATAAGAATCATCAATATCAAATGAGATCTTAGGCTTTAAAATGTCATCATGTTTAGGTGAATCCAAAGAAGAAGAATCTAAAATAGAGTTAGGAGCAAAATTTGAGAAGTTATATAGTTGAGTATAATGATCAACCATTCCCATTAACAATATAGTATCACTGTGTAACTCTTCAACATATACATAATCTAAAGTGAACCCACCTCAAATGCCTATACCAAGGTGAGTGATCTATCAAAATAATAGGAGATTATTTTAAAATGAGGGAACACTTAGAACATTATTGAAAGTTACACCACTCACTTCAATATACCCTTTCCCAAGAATTTTTTTATAAGTGTCATCATCCATTTTTATAGAGGACATGCCACATGGTTTCAAAGAACTAAACTCAATCTGTGAAGAGGCCTTGTGATATGAACCACTAAATACAATGAACCATATAGGATTTAGAGTTATAATAGTAGCTATGGTCTTTCCATTTGATTTCCACTTACTATTATATTTTGCATTTTATTTGCCATGGTCAGTTTCCTTAGAGGATTCATGGGTTGATAACTTTGATTGGTAGAATTAGGGACACTGATATTATGCTTCCTGAGCATCTTATTTAGTTGGTCAATAACTTATTAAATTTTTTATTTCATCATGCTTTACTAAGTAAAACCCAAATTTAATCTTATCTTTATTAGTCTTAACATTAGAATAATAGATCTCATTGTTTGATTTATAGGTGGTAGGATTTGCATCCTTCTTTTGATCCATTTTGATTTGTTTATTCTCTTTATTGTTTGAATATTTTTTTCTTAGAAAAAAGTGAATGTTATTATGAGGAATTCACTATGCCCATATGTATCAACTTGTATTTCTCCCGAGTCAAGTTGAAAATTAAAGTATCTAAAGAATGCATCTTCATGTAGCTCTAAGAGCACTTTTTATGACATGGAAAGTGGACACAAACACATAATAGTAAATACCCAATTTGGAAAGTATAAATAAAACAAATTGATAATATTTATTATATATTTCACATTCTTTTAACTATAACCTCAGACATTTAACCTCAGTGAATAAATCTTATAGTGTGTCAAAGTTACTTAGGGTCAAACTAATGAGTTGATTCTCTAGTTCATGACCTCTCATTACATCCTACTTCCCAAAGAAGTTTTGTAGTGTGGTCCATATTCATTAAGTGTTTTATTAGATTCAATGTGAAAACATAAGTCATGATAAATAAAAAAAACCTAAGATAACCATGTGTTTGATTGCATCTTTTAAACTATTTATTTTTATCTGCATCTACTACAAGTTCAGTTTCCTCATTCATAGTTATTGTTGTACCCAACATACTCCCATTTGTGAAAATAGAGACCCTTGTTCAAATTATACAAATTTGTGCTATAAATTAAACATTCAACTTAACCAAGAACTAGTATTAAATATCTTGTGATGATTTAGTCTGTTAACACATAGTATTTATTTGACTTCATCTAATGTTGTTAATGTTTAATTCTTATGTTTTCATGTTTTAGGTTTAATGAGGTCTCATTTATGAGAGAACTACCTAAGGGATTTTTAATTTAATGATTAAATTGACTCTTTATTTTTATTAACCCTTGATCTTTAATCATCTAATTGGATTTATGTTTAAATCATGTTAAAAAGCCTTAGTCTAAGTATGTTAGCCTAGGTCTTTTTTTTGAAATAAGATTCAAAATTTATGTAGGATTAGAGTTATTAGGGATAAATTTATTATATTAACATAATAATTTATCCTAAGTCCTTTATCTTTCTTGATAACTTTAGGCCAAGTTGATTTTATTAATCGTAGGGTCCCTTTTATTGTTTTAAACCTTAGCTTAACTTTTTCCCAAGCTCTTACTTAATTATCTTTGTCCACAGGAACCAATCACATTCAACCTAGTGGATCAATATCCAATGGTACATGTTGGATCACTCATAGATGATCTAAAAACATGATATTTAAGTTGAAGGGTCAAAGTTTCTAAGAGATCTATGAGAATTCTAAGTGGAAACATCTCGAGAGCTTGGGTGGTAGATCAATGGTCTATGAGCCCTTACCCAAAGTCAATAAAGTCTAAGACCCGTGGAGCCATCAAGTGGAACAAAGAGTCTTAAGGAGGTGTTCAAAGTGTGATGGTCATGTGGATGTCATTGATTGTTACATGGACATCAAATGATGGGTGTCCGTATATCAAAATTAATCTCAGTAATTAATCATTTGGTATTCAAAGTGTGGTAGTCTCACAAACGTCATTAACCGTCATGTAAACATCATTGACAGTCATGTGGACATCAAAATAAATCTTGGTAATTATCTATTGGGGTTCAAATATTGATGGTCATGAGGATTTCAATGATAGTCACACAGACATCAAATGATGGGCATGTAGATATCAATATTAAGCCATGATAGATAGTTGTTTGGATTCAAATAATCTTAATATCAATGAACCACATTAATTTATACAAGTAGATCTAATGTTGTGAGATCAATGGGACTTTTCAAAATATCTAGAGCCAGTAGAAAATTGACACTTTTCATGATCTTATGAGCTTGGAGGTAACAATTGGCTTTGATCTCATTTCAAGAAAGAATGAAATAGGGACACATGGACAAAGGTAATAATGGTCATGCTTTAATTAAAATGTATAGGTCAGCATGGACATTGTTGCATGGACATGACATGTTGGATTACAAACTAGTAAAGAACACATGAGTCTTAGATTTAATCTGGCTAGCAATTATAAAAATGAAGATATGGTGGTAGAATAAGAGAAGATTGTAGTTACTTAGGCATATAAAAGATTAAGTTGACACATCATATTATTTTAAGATAAAGACCCTACAAATAATTTTGAAGGAATTTTCTATTTTATAAAGGCAAGGGTAACATGTAACACACATTAACAAGGAGTTAGTCCTAGTTAAGTAATGATTTTGGTTCTGAGGCATTGGTAAAGGGGCACTTATCCTTAATGCATGTGTAAGTTCCATTAAAATGGACAACTTAAAGTATTTGATAGTTGTTCTCATGACCTATAATAAAAGGTATTATCATTCATATATTTAGTTTTCATGTAGTTCAATCTTTAATTATAAAAAATTGCCTTCTTTCTAACATGCACATGTTTCATAGCTTTTGCAAAGGCTAACTTAAACTGATGAATGTAAGAAGACTATTATATGATTTTGAACACAGTTAGAACTCAAGTTATGAATATCACATGTAATGAATTTTCATGGACTTGGAGGATGATGCAACCCCTTCTGCAAGCCTATTTAAATAATTATAATGCACTAGTTGGAGTGGGGGAGAAAATTTTCAATATACACAAGTAGAAGCAATTTTGATTGTTAGCAAATGTGTTTGTCTGTTCTATCTCTAATTTATATGTAATTAGGTTTTTATTTTTGGTTGTATAATTTAATAATTCTCAATGTGCAAAAGATGCAATGAATTCTTTCTTATCTTGATTGATTTTCTAGTCTTAGATGTGCAAAACCTTTTGAAGGATTAACAAATTACATTGATTATTGGAAATTAATTTGATTTATTCATGTTTTGAATGTGTATGAGTGATTTATTTTGATATTTTTTTTATGTGTGTGTAAAATCTACCTCAGATACCTCATTAGCCCAAGCCATAATCTCCTAATTAAGGGTGTACAATAACTACTCTAAAAGGGACAACCTTTGATTGAGGCTTGTGAGCCTCCTATACAAAAATACCCTTAGAATTCTAAACTATGTGTAATTATGTGTGTGAAATAAATACTTATAACAGGTATATGTTTTAAAAGAACTTGTCCATTTATAAACTAGCCAGAGAGGTGATTCCTAAAAACCATAGAGTCTTCTTCTCTGCCTTACCCTTCCCTATTTTTTTGAGTTTTTTTGAGATCTACCCCTTTATATTAGTAACCAAATACCCATCCAAATATTATAGGAATTCACTACCCTTTAGATATCATACCTCCATCCAAAAACCTTCTCAACAACCTACATGCTCTACTAACTAGTCCATCGATAGGTTATTCTAATTGCATACCTTTAACTCATGTCCTGGAGTGGAGTTTACCTCCATTAAGATCCTAAAATGCTAGAGGCTACCTCATTGACTATGGTGTGTAAAAAAACTTCATCAATAGTTTCATTATCACTAGAAGGAGGGCATACCTAAAACCTTTGATAATAGTAGTATCCTTTACATAGAGTTGTACTAAAGTCACCCAAGAGAGTGACCAGATCTAATTCCTAGGCTAGTTGACTAATCCCACCCCTATCAAATCATAAGAGACCCAAATTATGCTAATAGTCCCAGTTCACAATAATCCACCTCTTCCAACTAGGAACCCTTTACCAATTAATCAACTAATGTATCAACCACCTTATTTAGTTGGAAATTATATTTCCATCCATGAAGACTTGCATGATTTACCTAAGAATCCTAAAAGGTATTTGCCATCCTTTTTCATTCAGAAGCAAAGACAACAGAGGAACATATCAAATCCTTTAAAGCTACTTTAAGATTATTGAATGTTATCAATGAGGATGTATCATGTAGATTATTTCCTTTTACATTAATGAATGATACTTATGATTGGTATCTAAATATAATAGAGAAATCCATCACTTTTTGGGATGAGTATCAATCTATTTTTATTGCATGATTTAGACATGTTACCAATCTTGGTTTGGTATATCAGCACTTCACCAACATGAAAAAATAGCCTAATAAACCTATCCATACTTTCAATGTGAGGTTTAAAAAGATTGAGATATCTATCTATGTTGATGAACCAATCACTGCCATGTTCCTAAAAAGAGTAGCCATGGTTAATAATTTGGAATTAGCATATGAAGAGGCCATCAATATAGATAGACAATAAAATCCTTAGATGCCTAGCATACCTAATGTCAACAATGGCTTCCCAATATTGAATTTGATACCACATGTAAAGTAGAACCAACACTACACACTACCTCCATTAATACAAACAACACAAACAAATTTTAGATTCTTGAATAATCATATGTCAGGCAATGGTTAACAATAGAATCAATAATTAGCTATGCCTTTTACCACTATTTTAAAAGGTAATGACTCTACAAAGGTAGAACTAGATTATATTTAGAAGATGGCTCAAAAGTTGGACAATGATTTTTTAAATATGTAAAGGAAGATGGGAAACAAAAATGGCCCAACTAGTAATTAGAACACTAGATTTTAGAGATACACTAACCAATCAACAGGCCTATGAATAATATGAAACAACCTAACAAGTTTTCAAAGATCAACATGGTAAAAATGACTCTTCCCAATTGGTGCAGAATTAACAATACTTTCAAGATTGGTGATCACAACTATGTTGAATTTTTCATAGCATTTGAAATATTTAAAAGAGAGGTAGTTATACAAGATCAGGTGCATAATCCACCTAAAAATCTCTAGATCCTGACCCTTCTAGTACTACTATATTCTTTGAAAATCATAAATTTCCCTTTCCTAGTGAAGATAATAATGAGCTAGAAGATAACACAAATGAATTTCATGCTTTCCAAAAATTATATAAAGGTGGCTACATTCTAAGGAATAAGTAGCCACTCACAACATCAACACCTCCAAATACTACTATAATTTTCCCTAATCTTAAAGCTAACAATGATCCACCTCCTCCAACATGGAGTGATCAGCCTCAAACCAAGGAAGAACCTAACAAGGAAGGATATAACATTATCAAAGACATGAAGAAGATAAAAGAAAATATAACTCTTCATGAGTTAGCATAGATTACTAAATAAAAAGAACTACTCTATAAATTTATTACAAGAAAAACATCTATAGAGAAAGTGAAAGTGCCTACGGATAAATCAAAAGCATCTAACACCAATGTTATTTACAAGATCAAGTTAGAAGTTCCACCCTTTTTTCTTACTATTTAGGTATTTGGTAAGAATATTCATAATTATTTACTTGATTCTAGAGCTTCTATAACTATCGTTTCTACTTTCATTTGTCAAAATCTTGGTTTAATGCTAATCCCTTCAAAGAGGATAGTTTAACAATTAGACAAGATAGTAGTTATTATAGTTGGTGAGATAAGGGATGTGGATATCCAAGTAGCCTCTAAACCACATATTTAAATGACCATTGATATCCTATTGGTGGACATACCTGAAGGCTATGGATTATTACTGAGTAGAGATTGGACAAAAACACTCAATGAATATCTCTCTATAGAATTTTCTCATATATGGCTACCATGGAGAGGAGTTACAAATCAAATCATAATTGATAGAGATCTAAGAATGAAGTATCTTATCATAGAATATAGAATGTCAAGAATGAAGAGGTAAAGTATGAGTCTCCTAGCCTTGGTCTTCACACTTTTACTAATCAAAATCAAGTACTAAAGCCAAAACTTGAGGGTTAAAAATAACTATAGACTTTACACTTTGATGGCACTAGATCCAAGTAAGGATTAGGCATAGGAATTGAGTTAAGTGATCCATAGGGTAATTTTTTTTGACAACATACAGATTGCAATTTCCATATATGAATAATAGAGCTGAGTATGAGGCTTTGATTATGGGATTATAATTTGCACTTAAGAATAATGTAAAACAAATACTATTATTTAGTGACTCAAAGCTGGTGGTCAACCAAGTCAAAAATAAATATCAGTGTAAGCTATCTTATTTAAGAAGGTACAAACATAGATCATGGGACCTAATTGAAATATTTGAAGCTTTCAACATAGTATCCCTCCCTAGAAAGCAAAATCAAGCTAACAATTCACTAACAGCTACTACTACTGATTTAAATCCCCTCCAAGAATCTAAGGTAAATAGGTTATTCATTAAATTAGTGCCTTATCCTTCTATTCTTGATAACATATAAAATTTCCAAGTTTTTGATGATGACAAATAAATTATTTAGTTTTTAACCAATTCAGGGGAATTTGAACCCCAAATAATAGATGTTAAGGATATTAATCACCTTTGTCAAGAAGAATCAAACAAGGAAGGTATTCTCTAACTTAAAAAAAATCACATCCCAATTGGGTTGGTTTCTTTAGAAAGGTCATTTGACATAGACCCTCAAGATCAATAGCTCAAGCAACCCAAGGTCAGTGAATTAGACTTCAAAAGAGAAAATTTGGGAGATGAACATAATCGATGCTATGTTAATATCAGTCTTAGTTGTACCCTAGAAGAGAGATAATGAATGAAGGATTTAATCATCCACTATAAAGATGTCATTGCTTGGACATATGAGGAATTGAAAGTATATGACCCATAGGTCATTACTCATAAGATTCCCTTAAATCTACTTCATAATCCATTTAGACAAAGGCAAAGACTAATCAATCCTATTTTAGAGCCTCTCATTCATAGAGAAGTAAATAAGCTATTAAATGAAAAAATCATTTTTCTAGTGAGACATTTTACTTGGGTAGCCAATTTAGTCCTATTAGTAAATAAGAATAGTGAGATAAAACTATGTGTGGATTTTAGGAACTTGAAGAAGGATTTTGAAAAGGACAATTATCCCCTCCCTTATCTAGATGAGGTGATACAAATAGTAAGTGGTTCTAAAATGATGTCCTTTTTAGATGGATTTTTAGGCTATAATCAAGTACTAGTGCAATCCAAAGACATAATGAAGACAAAATTTACCACAAAATGACAAACTTACACATATAAAAGGATGTTGTTTGGCCTAATAAATATGGGAACAACTTTTCAATATAGTATGGATCATACATTCGAAGGACTGATAGGAAAATGCATAATCATTTACATGGATGATCTTACTATATTCTCAAAGAATAGGGATGATCATATAGGCCACCTCTAGTCCATATTCAAGAGATGTAGAAGGTTTGGTGTTTTATTAAACCCAAAGAAGAGAATATTTGGAGTAACTAAAGGCAATCTCTTTGGACACAACATCACCAAAGATGGGATCACCATTGATCTAGATATAATTTAAAGAATTTTAAGGATTACAACACCAAATAGTAAGAAGGAGCTCTAATCATTCTTTAAAAAGATTAAATTTGTAAGGAATTTCATCTCAAGATTTGCATAGATTGTTAGGCCTCTGAATGCCATGCTCAAGTAGGATGCCAAAATAGAGTAGATAGCTAAAGCTCAAAAGTCCTTCTAGGACATTAAAGATGCAATATCATAGGTTCTAATATTAATCAGTCTAGATTTTATGAAATATTTATACCTATATTCATTCACTTTAGAAAATATAATTTCTACTATCATAATGTAGAATAAAGATGAGATTGAACATCCAATCATGTTCATGATCACAAATCTAAAGGATGCAAAACTTAGGTATTCTATGATTGAAAAATAGATTTTAACTCTTATCGAAATAGTAAGGAAATTTCAACACTACATCTTGAGGAATAAAATCATTTCCATCATGCCTGATCTTGTTATCAAGCTCACCCTACAATAGAATGAATTAGGTGAACATTGGGGCAAGTGGATGGCAAAGCTACAAGAATTAAATATAGAAATCAAGCCTACAAAAATCATTCAAGGTCAAGGCATAGTTCAACTCATAACTGAACCTAATTCATGAATCACTATTAAAGAGATATGTGAGGCTCAAGTATCCAAAGGGGAATGGTATACTGATATCATATAATATTTGATTATAGGTACTTATTCACTAGAACTTAATAGAGAATTAAGGAGAGATTTGAGACTTAAATTTTCTCATAACATGATTAAGAAGGGAGTTCTCTATAGAATAAACTATGAAGGTATTTACCTCAGGTGTGTATCTATAAAGGAAGCAAAAGGAATTTTAGAAACATTGCATCAAAAAATAGGTAGTGGTTTTCCTTTTGGGAATACCGTAGCCTACAAGATCTTAATAATGGGCTATTATTGGTCAATAGTTTTCAATTCAAGGATGCTCATGCTCATGTGAGGACATGCCATAAATGCCAATCTTTATCCAAAAGAAAAGTACATGTAGAATTGATTTTATAGTTAGTTTCTGAAGGAAGCCCATTTTCCCAATGGGTTTTAGACTTCATTAGCATCATCAATCCAAATTCCTTAGTAGGCCATAAGTTTTTGCTTACTACTACCGACTACTACACCAAATGAACTGAACCCATAGATATAAAGAATTGTAGAGTGTAAGATGTGGTCCACTTCTTGGAGGAATACATGACAACCAAATTTGGCACACCTATTTCTTTATTTTATGATAATGGAATAGCTTTCATATCAGTATAATTTAATAAGTGGGCACACAACTAGATTATCATCAAGTCAACTTTTAACCATTACCCTCAGGGAAATGGACTAGTAGAATCAATGAATAAGAATATGATAGATATAATTAAAAAATTAGTAGGGGATAAGCCTAGGTACTCACATAACTTATTGAAGTATGCTCTTTGGGTAGATCATATGAGATAAAAATAAGCCCTTATAGCTTCTCCCTATCTATTAGTATATGGATGTAGGCATGTATTCTCAATTATGCTTAAGTCACCCACTTATCAGTTCATGGAAGACTACATGAAACCATGTGATGAAGTGGAATCAAGATTGTTGGACATAATAGAAATGAAAGATTCAAGAAATTAGGCATTATAAACATTCAATAAGCACCAGGATGTCATTAAGAGGTGGTTTTATAAGAGAGCAAATGTCAAAGCATTTAGTATTTTAGATCTAGTGCTACTTTTATATAAAACCCATGAAAAGAAAGGACAACATGATAAGTTTGCCTCATTATGGATTAGACCATACCAAATTTCCAAGATCATGGGAAATAAGGAATTTTATTTGGAGGACCTATAAGGTAATGAGCTTACATATCCAATAAAAAGATAGTTATTAAAGTGTTATTTTAGGGTTATGCTATTTACAGACATTACTAATTAATCAGGGGTAAATGAATGTAACTTTAGGATAAGAGTAGATTTCTTGCTTTCTTAGAGTAGATTTCCTACTTTTTTAGATTAGATTTCCCATTTTCTTAGAGTAGTTTCCAACTTTCTTAGATTAGATTTCCTATTTTCTCTGGCAATCTAAACTATATTTTCTCTGATTGTAACTAAGTTAAAAATCCAAACCAACTAAGATTATGCTTAAATAGACTTGTAAAAAAGGGGAAAATTAAAAATTTGGCAATTTGGGACTCATTTACAGATTATGCATACTTCTATGTTTTGAGTTTTGAGGATGAAGGTATGTAATCATTAGCCATTCTAGATATTATCACAATTGAATACTTTTACTAGGCATATGGAAATTACTCTTAGAGTAATTCATACAAATTTAGAATTTTTTATTGTTTTATTAGATCAAATGCACTTATCACAATAAATACCTATTTAAAATGATAATTTTAGGTATAGGTGTGGCTGGTAGGGATGTTCTAGTAATGATGTGTTTTATAATTATACCAGCTCATTGGGGTTCCAACTCTTCTCTCCTCATTCAAGAACAAAATAAAAATAAAAGAAGAAAATAAACAATGGGTTTAAAAGAGCAAAAGACTATCTAAATAAATAAAAAGGCTCATATGATGAAATAAAGTCAATCTACCACACATCATGGTTAAAATAAAATAATGGAAAGAGAAGAAAATGAGCCTAAGGTATCTCTATCAAGGCTATTGACACCCGAATGATAGCAAAGCAATGCCTGAGCTTCCCTTGATTTAATTTAATTTAAGAGAAACTAGAATAAAACCTACAACTTCATCAATATTTTAAAAAACTCATCACAACAAGGGTTAAATTAATTACACATTTGACACACAGATCCAAAAAAATGGAAGGCAAGTATGTTGATTGAATCCACTTAAGATATTTCATTTTTATAATTTATATTTTTATGGCACACTTTATGATTGATTTAAGGTTTTCTAACTAAAGTTATAGGTTCTTGAATACTCAAGAGTATTTCCCCTATGAGTCACCATTTGTTGTACCCAACACACCCCCATTTTTGAAAATAGGGACCCTTGTTCAAATTCTACAAATTTGTGATATAAATTAAACATTCAACTTGATCAAGAACCAATATTAAATATCTTGTGATGATCTAGTCTATTATCACATAATTTTTATTTAACTCTATCTAATGTTTCTAATGTTTGATTCTTATGTTTTCATGATGCAAGTTTAATGGGGTCTCATTTATGAGAACACTACCTAGTGGCTTTATACTTTAATGATTAAATTGACTCTTTATTTTGAGTAACCATTGGTATTTAATTGTTTAATTGGATATATGTTTAAATCATGTTAAAAATACTTAGTCTAAGTATGTTATCCTAGGTTTGTTTGAAATAAGATTCAAAATTTACACAAGGTCAAAGTTATTAGGGATCACTTTATTGTATTAACTTAAGACTTTATCCTAATTACCTTATGTTTCCCAAGAAATTTAGGCTAAGTTAATTTTATTAATCATTAGGTCCCTTTTATTATGTCTTAAACCTTAGTCTAAGACCTTAGCTTAAATTTTTTTGAGCTCTGACTTAATTATCTTTGTTCATAAAAACTAAACACAATCAGTCTAATGGATCAAAATCCAATGGTATGCATTGGATCACTCACAGATGATCTAATGATGTGAGATCAAATTTGAAGGGTCAAAGGTTCTAAGATCTCTATGAAAATTCTAAGTGGAAACAACTCAAGAGCTCAGGTGGTAGATAAATGATCTATAGGCCCTTCCCTAGAGTCAACAAATTCAATAAGACCAAAAAACCACAAAGCCATCAAGTGGAGAAAAGAGTTTTGAGGAGGTGCTTAAAGTGTGATGGTCATGTAAACATAATTGATGGTCACTTGGACATCAAATGATGGGTTCACAGATGTCAAAATTAAACTTAGTAATTAACCATTTGGTGTTCAAAGTATGATAGGTGTGTGGATATCATTGATGATCACATAGATGTCAATGACAATCATGTGGATGTCAAAATAAATTTTATAAATTATCCATTAGGGTTCAAAGATTGATGATCACATGGATGTTAATGATAATCATGCATACATCAAATGATAAGAGTAGAGATGTCAATTTTAAGCCATGGTAGATAACTATTTGGATTCAAATAATCTCAAGATCAATTAACTACATTGATTCATATAAATAGATCCAATGGTGCAAGATCAATGGGACTTTTCAAAGCATCTAGAGCTAGTAGAAAATTGACACTTATCATGATCTCATAATCTTGGAGGTGAAAATTGACTTTGATCTTGTATAAAGAAAGCATGAAGTAGGGACATGTATCCAAAGGCAACATCAGTCATGTTTTAATTAAATGGATAGCTCAGCATGGATATTGCTACATGAACATGACATGTTAGATTATGAACTAGTGAAGAACACATGAGTCTTAGACTTAATCTGGTTAGAGAATATAAAAAGGAAGATCTAGCAATAGAACAAGAGAAGACTGTAGTTACTCAAGTATCTCAAAGATTAAGTTGACACAACATATTTTTTTAAGATAAATACCTTGTAAATACTTTCAAAGGAATTTTCTATTTTGTAAAGGTAGGGGAAACATGTAACACACAATAATAGGGAGTTAGTTCCAATTAAGTAATGATTTTAGTTCTGAGGCATTAATAAAGGGACACTTATCCTTAATGCATGTCTAATTTCCATTATAAATGGCTAACTTAAAGTATTTGACAAGTTGTTCTCATGACCTATAAGAGAACGTATTGTCATGCATATATTTAATTTACATGCAGTTTAAGCTTTAGTTATAAAAAAAATGCCCTTCTTTCTGCACATGCACATGTTGCATAGATTTTGTAAAGGCTAACTTAAATTGATGACTGTAAGAAGACTCTTATATGGTTTCAACCACTATTAAAACTCAATTTATGACTATCACTGTAATGACTTTACATGGACTTGGAGGATGAGGAAACCCCTTCCCCAAGCCTATTTAAACAATTGTAATCCACTAATTGGAGTGGCTGAAAAAAATTAATATGCAAGAGTAGATGTAATTTTGATTGTCAAAAAAAAAGTGTGTGTATTATCTCTCCAATTTCTATGTAATTAGGTTTATCTTTTTGGTTATATGTTTCAATAATTCTTAGTGAAAAAGTTTAAATAAATACAATCTTTTCTTGATTGATATGTTAGTCTTAGATGTGAAAATTTTATTGAAGGATTAGAAAATTACATTGATTATTTGAAATTAATTTGATTGATTAATGTTTTGAATGTGTACGAGTGCTTTCTTTTGATATAGTTTTTTATCAATGTGTGAAAAATCTACCTCAGATACCTCATTAGCTTGAGCCATAATCCCTTGATTAAGGGTGTGCAATAACTGCTCTAAAAGGGGTAATATTTGATTAAGTCTTATGATTTTCCTATATTAGCATCCCCTTAGACTTCTAAATTATGTCTAACTATGTGTGTGAAATAGATTCTTATAATAGACATAGGCTTTGAAAGCACTAGTCCTTTTAGAAACCAACCAGAGAGGTGATTCCTAAAAACCATAGAGTCTTCTTTTTTACCTTACTCTTCCCTCCTTTTTTGAGTTTTTTTAGATCTACCCAATTTAGATTAGCAACCAACGACCCATATAACTCATGTAGGAATTCACTACTCTTGAGAGATCACACCTCTATCTAAAAACCTTGTCAATAACCTGCATGACTTACTAACTATTTTATCAATAAGTTGTTCTAACTACATACCTACAACTCATGCCTTGGATAGACATTACCTCCATTAAGATCCTAAAACATTAGAGGCTACCTCATTGAATATGGTGTGTATAAAAAGCACATCAATAGTTATCATATAGAATACTTATTTTCTTAGAATAAGTAGCACATTGCTTTTTCATTCATGATAATTGAATGCTGTAAGAGGTGGAAACAACCAACAATCCATGATGCAAAAAAGTTAATGTATAAAGAAAATAAGAAATACAAAAAATAAAAATTACATAAAACCACAAAATACCCCTAAGAACTATCAGAGTGACCACCCCACCCTTATATTTTAAAATACAATCATGATCATATAGATGTTGGACACAATCAAGAATGCATCTTAAATAATTTATGTGTAAGTATGAAAGAACTAGAAGGATGCCAAGATTAGAAAATAATAGAGTCAATAGTGTATAATAGTCAGTTTGAATGGATATGTAATGGACCCCAGATGACCACCAATATTTAGAGAATTAAAAAATAATCACTTTTGAAGAAGATGACACTCAAATCTGATTTACCAAATAAAAGTTATGCACATGTTTGAAAATCTGAGCTCACATAAAAGTTCTCCACCCGACATAAATTTGAAAAATGTTTGGGTTCATTAGAGGCACCAAAAAAAATTTAAAATGTTTGCTTTGATGAATAATTGGTTAGGTTTTAAATTTAATTCCCCACTAGTATGATTCAGGATTTAAGTTCCCTCTCACGTGACCACACCATACGACTAGGGGGCTAAGACCTTTTGTGAGTGGTTAGAATTCACAAGGTGTTTCTATAGTGGTAATAACCTATGTGACCTATGTATAAGGGTGTTATATATTGAGGGGTTCTCATGAAATGTTTTAATTACATTGGCTATTGGAACATAGTTTGGAATTAGTGGTCATACTTACACAGGTGTCAAGTTTTGACAGCTATGTGTGCATATGTGTCAAACTCTAGGCAATGTTTGTGCACTTGTTAGGATATAATGGTGAAATAGGAAAACTATTAGGATATTTAACTATGATACATAATGTTTTAGGTTATAATTCCTACTTGAGTAGGTGTCAAGATCTAAATCCTACTTAAACATGTGTTGGAAACTACCAACCATGCACATAGAGACCAGAATATCTAACGAGCTTCCAAAGTCCATTGAAGGTGAACTGTCTACCCCAATTTGGATTTACAACTTGAAATATTTTATGCCTATAAAATTTCTACCTAATCCTTTTTTTGAATACCAAAAGTCTAATAAAGTCTTTAAAATTGCAAAAACTACCTACAAGGGTTAGAAACTCTATCAAAACTAGAAAACCTAAATATATATATATTTGGCATGGATTATCCAAAAAGTAATAAATACCCATTTGAGAACTCAAAATCCCTGTAAAATCCTCTAATTTTTTTCCTAATTTTAGAATCATGTTGTATAGATATACATAAAATAATCAAAAAATCCCTGAAACCCTCTAAAAATGGTAAAAAACCATCACCATAAATCTAGGTCATGTTTATAATCATTTTAGGGTTTTGATGCCTTTAAAATATGATTGAACTATATATTTTTTATTTAATACTTTATCTGTATATTTTTCATTTATTTTAAATAAATCCCACTAAACCTATGAAACCACCAAAAATTAATAAAACTAATAAGAATGCTAGAAAGAAAGATCTCATTAAGGATTTTAGAAATGACATAATAGATGTTAGATTAGAGATTAAATACCATATTAGATAAATATAATATATTTTAACATCATATATTTCATGAAAACCCTAGGAGTAGGCGAGAGCAATGCAAAGCAAAAGTGAGATTCATTAACTGACTGATTGATTCATTGACCAAAAAGTACAAAAGAGGTACATTATGTTGTGAGAGATTAGGTCACAAAAAAATTAAAAAATCAACTCATAATTATAAAACACATTAATTGTATTTACCCTATGATCTTAAAAAACCTAATAAAGATAACTAACAACCATGTAGGTAAAATTGAAAGTGGGAAAATCCTACACTAACAGTTTGTAACCAAGTATGATGGTCATCAATTAATAATATACGGTGATTTTGAATTAGTTGTCAACCAGGTGAGGATTAAATTTCAATGTAAGTTTTATTGTTTGAATAAATATATTCACTATAATTGGGACTTGATATAATCCTTTTATGTATTTAACATTTTTCTACTCCTATAATTGATAATGACATGATATACTCACTAACTATTTTTATTACTAACCTTACACATTTAAATAATATGGATCTACAAAAGTTTTCCATTTAATTGGTTTCATGTCCATCTGTACCTGATAATTTTAATGATTTTCAAGTGTTTGATGATGACATACACATCCTAGATTTCCTTTATAATTCCAATGCTTTTGATATGCAGGTGGTTGACGAGGATGAGAGGAGTAATCATGATAAAGAACATTGTGATGTCGATGGAGTAATGAATCTTAAGGACAATCAAATCCCAAAAGAAATGATATCATTAGAAATATTATTCAATGTATAATGGCCTATATCTAAGTCTACAAGATATGTTCAACCCAATCAGAGGTCATGGGTTATAAACACGGGGACACCTACTCAACCTTAAAACACTACTGTAAGGCCAAAATATAGTGATGAAGAAATGCAAAATTTACAAAATATGTTAATCTATTACTAAGAAATCATTTCTTAGACTTATGGTGACCTAAATGTGTTTAATCACAGTGTCATGATGCTTAATAGTCCCTTGAAACTTGATAAGAAGCCATTTAGACAATGCTAGAGACTAGTCAATCATATTTTTGAGTTACTCATCCTAAAGGAAGTTCATAAGTTATTCTCATTGGTATAATATTTCTTGTGTAACAATTAAATTGTGTAACAAATTTAGTTTTATCTATAAAAAAGAGTGGATAAATATGTCTTTGTGTTGACTTCAAAAATTTGAATCAAACTTTAGATAAGAATAATTATGCACTACCATCCCTAAATGAGGTCATCCAAAAGGTCAGTGGATGTGAGATGATGTCTTTACTAGATATATTTTCAAGCTATAATCAAGTTTTAATTGATAAGTAAGACCAATCTAAGACAACCTTCACCACAAAGTGGGGCACATTCAATTATAATAAAATGCCATTTGGTCTGAACAATGCTAACACCACCTTCTAGAGAGCCATGGACATAACCTTCAAAGGGTTGATTGGTAAGTGCATTGTTGTGTATATGGATGACTTATTTTTTTTTTTAAAATATAGATTAAACTATTGATGGCACTTGTAAAATATATTTGAATATTATTGTAGGTTTTTTTTCACTTAACCCCAAAAAATTATGAAAGAAGGTATGCCAATTAACCCTGATAGAGATGATGTCATTTATAAAATTAAATTACCAAATAATAAGAAGGAACTAAAATCTTTCTTTTGTAAAATCAATTTTGTACAAAAATTCATTTCAAGTTTTATTGAGATAATTAAACCACTATATGTCATGTTAAAACAAGTATCTAAATTTAAATGGACACCTACCTAAAAAAGGACTTTCAAGAAATTAAGGATTTCATAATGTAGGCCCCTATTTTGGTCAACCTGGATTATAAAAAATAATTTTGCTTGTATTCATTCACATCCAATTATACCATTGTTTCCATCTTTAATCAGAAACTAGAAGATGGAGAGCATCCTATAGCTTTCATGAGCACTAGTTTGAAGGAATATGAACTAAAATACCCTATTCTAGATAATTAAACTTATGCACTGGTAAGGGAAAGAGATAAACTTAGGCATTAAATCCTAAGTAAAAAAATTTATATTATGGTTCTAGATCAAACTATCAAAATAATGTTAGGGCATAATGAACTTGGAGAAAGAAGAGAACATTAAGTCTCCAAATTTCAAGAGTATGATATTGAAGTTAGCCCTATTAAACTAGTTTGAGTCAAGGTCTATCATAATTAATCTCTAAAATTCACCCTAGTATTTATTTTTTCAAAGTTGATTAGTCTAAACTAAATCACAACCCTTGGTATGACTCCATTACCCATTACCTATTATATGGAATTCCACTGAATGGTTTGATAGGAAGCAAAAGAGAGCATTATAGTCAAAGGTTACCCACTACATGCTGAAGAAAGTTATCTTATACCACATAAATCATAAATGGATTTACCTAAGATTCTTAATAGAAGAGGAAACACTAGATGTCATGATTTTTTCCAAGATAAATTAGGCAATGAACATCCTTTTAGTAGTGTGATAGCCCAAAACATCTTAAGGGTTATTTATTATTGACCAACATTGTTCAAGGATGATCATACTCATATGAGATCTTATCATCTCTATCAAACCTTTGAAAAAATGGAAACTCATGTTGTTATGTTCCTTCAACCATTAATTGAGGAGTGTCCCTTTTCTCAATAAGGCATACACTTCATTGGATTCATAACTCCAAACTCTTATGCCAACCATAGATTCTTTATTATAGAAATTGACTATTGCATAAGATGGAGTGAAGCAAAATCCACCAAGAATATCACTTCTAAGGATGTAATTATATTCCTTAAAAAACACATTAAAACCAAATTTAACAACCTTGTAGCACTTACATGTGAAAATGGGTCTACCTTCTAATTATTCAAGTTTACTAAGTAAGCATATCAAAACAGAGTTGCATTGAAGTTCTATTTTAACTATTACCTAAAAATAAATGGTTTAGTTGAATCCATAAATAGTAGCTTATTGGGTGTCATCAAGAAATCAATAGAAGACAACCCATATAGTTAGCATCTTTTTCTCAAGTATTCTTTGTGGGTTGATTGAATAAGACATAAGAAGAGTCTCAAAAACTCCCTTCATACTAGTTTATGGCATGGAACTAAAATTTCTAATGACACTCAAGAAACCCACATATGAATTCATCATTGACTACATTGAGGCAAATGAGATAAGTTAGTCTAGGATATTGGACCTGATTCATATAGATGACATGAGAGATGAAGCCTTGAATAATTTTAGCAAGCACAAAGCAACTATTTTTAGATCTAAATGGTTCTAACTCAAAACAACCATAATATTTTTTTAAACCTTAATCTTACTACTAAGATTAATTACAATCTTTAGCTTAAATATTGAAACCTAAATAAACTAAAAGTATTAGATGTATGAATCATATCAGCCACTAGCTTAATAACTTCATTTATTACTCAAGTGTTGAACACATCATTAATATTAGAATATTATTTGTGCATTAAGGTATACCAAGTATTGTAAATGTAGATATAATCCATGAATCAGTTTAAAATAAAATTACATCCACTGGTGTTTATAATTTAGAATGTTTATACAAGTACATGTCATTTATGCATTAATTATACATCCAAATAAGGATATCAAAGTACAATGTCAAATATACATGAAAAAAGTACAAAAGTACAATATGCACTATTAATAATAACTCTATGATCCATCATATAGCCTAAATGTAATTCCATTTGCTTAATTCAACTAACATAGGGAGAGCATCATTTGATTGCTTTACTTGCAACCATATACCAATGATATCCCACACACCTCCCTTCTGGGAGTAGTCCTACCCTTCATGAAGGAAAAAATAAGAATAATGTAGATATTAATAACAATTAGAACATGTATATGTATTAAACACTATTACATACAATAATCAAATAGAACATGGAATCTATTCCTCTATCTAAATGATATCATTAAAAAATGTAAACTAGAAGTATAGTTAAAAGACAATGTCATAGCTATAACATTACTTTGGCCAAAATTTTCATTATAAAATATAGATTAAATAATTTGATTCTTTTTTAACTCAGATAATACTTTTTTTTACTAAACCATTCATAATGATAATAGGGGTTATGTATATGAGATACCCACTAGCATACTCATATAAGTAATGCTTGTTATCCATACATAAAATTTAATTAATGATTCAAATGTAGATCAATGAATACTTTCAATGATGAATATATAAACAATCATAGCCATGCATCCAATTTAACCTCATCCATATATGTTAACAAGCTAGAACAAGAATCAATTTTTTCTATATTTTTATCTCAACATATATTTCTTTCATAATTCCCAAGAAATTATAATACTAATAACTTCCAACACAAATTTATCTTATATCAAATTATTTCATAAAAAATAAATCAAGTATCAATTTATTTAATCTTTCATTTTAACATAATAATTTCTATTTATAATTTCAAAATTTATTCACACATAATCATACAATCAACCTTAATATCACTTCTTGCCAACATCTTATATAGACAAAGTCAATATGCATCATACTATGAGCTTGAAAATAATGTCAAATCCATAATATACTATAGAATAAATCTTGTTTAGTCCTTGTATAATGCAAACCTTGTTTCAAACAACTATTTCTATGTTATGCTTTGGAAGGATCTTTATTCCAATTCTACCATATCATATACAATTTCTATTTTTAACTCTAATATTTCTCATATATGTTTGACATAATATCTTCTCTCTTAATCCATATTAACATATTCTCCAAGAAGGGATCTAATTTATTATCAAGTATTTGGGTTGTATACTCACACATAAATAATCTTGTTTTTATTTATATATTCATATAAACAAATATTTATATATACAATATTGTATTCCAAGTTCATTAATTCATTATATGATCCTACCTTATCAAAATGGAACCTAGGCTCTTATTAAGAAAATGAATGCAAGAAGCATGATATCTTGGTAAAATTACAAAAACTACCTCACATCACATATAAGTCTCCACAAACATGCTCAAAAGAGATTGAGAAAGAATACACTTAGTTTGGGTTCCCCAATACAGTCAAACTACACACATACAAACCTATACATATTAAGTTAAAGCTTCTCACACAAACCATTTCATATCATAAAATTCTAATATCTCTTTGTATAATTTTTATCTTTAATAAAATGAATCTTACAAGACTATACTATAAATAATTTTAACTCAATATTAATTAAGTCCAACACTTCACATATAAGTCCCTTAGTCTTACGCTAAAGGATTTTAAAGAGATAATCTTAGCAAAAAATTCCACAAAATAACCATACCCACATACTAGTATAGGTCCATTAATATTTAAAGTTTCCATCTCTCTCTACTCTAGAGTTTATTTTGTATAAGTAGATGAGTATTTACAACTAATAATTCTTAAATCTAAGGATTAAAAACATCCTAATAAGTCTTATGATAAATTTTGAAACTCCACTATGGTCAAATTATTTCCCAAAATTAAGACCCATAATTTATATCAATTTCAACTTCAATACAAACAAACTCAAATTGAATACCAAAAAATAATGATTTGCTTCTTATATCATGGAATTACACACACACACACACATACACACATTATAACAATAAAAAATGCAATATAAAAACATATACATATATTCCTATTTAGAATATTTTCAACAACCAAGCCCTTTTACTTATCAAGTACATTCAAACCATAAAGGAATATCTTTGACCATGTGTGTGTGTGTGTGTGTGTGTGTGTGTGTGTGTGTGTGTGTGTGTGTGTGTGTGTGTGTGTGTGTGTGTGTGTGCGTGCATGTGCCTCTACGTGTGCATGTGTGTGTGTGTGTGTGTCTGTGTGTGTGTGTGTGTGTGCATGTGTGTGTGTGTGTGTGTGTGTGTGTGTGTGTGTGTGTGTGTGTGTGTGTGTGTGTGTGTGTGTGTGCATGTGTGTGTGTGTGTGTGTGTGTGTGTGTGTGTGTGTGTGTGTGTGTGTGTGTGTGTGTGTGTGTGTGTGTGTGTGTGTGTGTGTGTGTGCATGTGTGTGTGTGTGTGTGTGTGTGTGTGTGTGTGTGTGTGTGTGTGTGTGTGTGCATGTGTGTGTGTGTGTGTGTGTGTGTGTGTGTGTGTGTGTGTGTGTGCATGTGTGTGTGTGTGTGTGTGTGTGTGTGTGTGTGTGTGTGTGTGTGTGTGTGTGTGTGTGTGTGTGTGTGTGTGTGTGTGTGTGTGTGTGTGTGTGTGTGTGTGTGTGTGTGTGTGTGTGTGTGTGTGTGTGTGTGTGTGTGTGTGTGTTTGTGTATCTCAGACCTAGTAACTCTTTTTAAGGGTTAGTCCTTAGAAGGATAGGTTATGACTCCCTAATTAGATATATGGACCTAAAAATCTTAGGGTAAAAATCATAATTTTATGAAACAACCAATAGATATAATCACCAATATAAATATAAAATCTTATGCATTTCATATAACCCAAAAAAAGAACCAACCTATAAACTACAAGTAATTTGATTAAGCCTTCTATGGTAATTCCTTGCTTCAAGACTTGATTTATGCCTCTTTTTATTCTTCTACCATCCTCTTGAAAAATAAAACCTTATATCCATATTACTCCTCTTCCTTATACTTATCTTCTTTCCCAAATTGTGCATGTTTGACATGACTTCAACTAACCCAAACTATATCGACCCTCAATCCTCATGCAATAATTTTCATAAATGTTCCAATCAAGGTTTCATTACTCCAATCAAGCTTAGAAGCCTAACCAATCCTCATTTAAATACCAAGTTAACCTTCACCAAAAATCCTTACCATCCAAAACCTAATCCATTTACATTATCCATTTTCGTTCTAAATGAAAAACCTAATTCAAATTTCTTACCTTTGTAAAAAACATAATCATTACAATGTCTTGAAAATTCCAATGATAAAATCTTATTCAAACCCATAAACCTTTCAATACAAATTTTCTGAATTTAACACCAATAATTACCTTGGTGGGTATTTTCCCCTATAACCTCTTTTGTTAACAAGAGCCCCAAGGAGTATATCATAACAAAATATTGCAAGAAATAAACTAATCACTCAAGACTAGTTACCACATCATAACCTTCACATTCTAGAATGTGTAAAGAAGTCTCGAGGCTAGAATATTTTAATTCTAAATGATGATTTTTAAAGCAACCATAACCTAGAAAGATTAGGCCATATAAAAGTAAAGTAAAATATCTAAGTAAGATTTTATATAAATGTAACCAAATCTAAAGACTGCATACAAAATAATATCATTTAGATGAATGCACTAATACATCATAAAAGATAGTTATGAAAATAAACATTATCAATTTTATTCAAATTATTCAATCAGCCATATAGTTTGTAATAAAAAGTAAGCATTCAATCAATCTTATTATGGTGTGTGCGGGTTCTATGTATTCGTCTCTTTATCCCCAATGTAACCATATAATCCCCCCACTCTAATGATACTCTACCTCCACACTATCAATGAGGATGGAAATAGATTGCATCAAAATCATCAAACAAATCTATAACTAGTCCATGTCATGATAAAAAATAACATAAAATCATAAAACTATTGAATGTGGCTACTTAATAAAAAATCATGATCATAAGCATAATGTATAGCTCATCAAAGTAAAATATATTTGTTATCAAAACAACATAACTAATCCAACTCAATTTAATCATCAAATATATTAGTAAATAACACACAATCCACTTGATAATGTCTCAAATATCCATACGAAAAAACTAGATGTAACATCCTTCCCCTTAAAATTGGTCATCATCCCAATGATACTTATTTAAAACATAAATTTTAAAATATAATTAAGTTTAACATAATAATAAAATAATATTTTAATATAAAAATGAAACCTAATAAAAAATCAAGTAAATAGCTGAGAAAATAGCCTAAAAAACTCTTCATGGTCTTCCCATGCTGCACTATACTCAAAATATTGGTCCCATTGGACCTTGCACTATGATACTTCCCTATTACATAATCTAAGCTTATGAGTATCAATTATTCTAATTAGTTATACTATGACCACCCCTAGATCCTAAACCTATAATTCATTCCAATCCAAAACATGGGTGGATCAACAATATACTTTTGAGACATGAAACATGAAAAACATTATGCATTTGTGATCGAGATGGTGGAAATGCTAGCCTAAAAGCTATAGGAATTTTTACTTCTAGGACCCTAAAATGCCCCACATATCTTGGTGACAACTTTTATGATTTTCCAAATTTTATTAAACTCTTTTGGGGCTTAAATTGCAAGAAAATTTTATCACCAACTAAAAATTACCTTATTATTTTTAGATTAGTGTGGTTTTTTTTGTTTATCATTGGCTTTAGGTAAAATAAGACTTATTAATTTCACTTGATTTTCCATTTAAAAAAGCATGTTAGGTCCTAATACCACTCTATCTTCCAACTTATCCCAACTAATAGGTGTTATGCATATCCTACCATATAATGCCTCAAAAGGATCCATTTTAATAGTGAATTTGTATGAGTTATTTTAAGAAAACTCAACTAATGGAAGGTACTCTTCCCACTTGTATTGTTGGTTATGCAATACATTCTCAACAAATCCTCTAAGATTTGATTTATCCTTTCTATTTTTCCATCCATTTCAAAATAATATACCATACTAAAATCCAACTGAGTTCCCAATGCATAATTTAGAGTTTGCAAAAATTTAGAAATCATGTTTGGGTCCCTATTTGAGATAATATTTTTTGAAAATCATTTTAATCCATAAATTTATTTTACAATTTTTTTTGAAATCATAGGTGAATCATAAAGGAATAAAAATAACTACCTTGGTTAGTTTATCTACAACAACCAAGATCATATCATGATGATTCTTAGACATAGGCAAAGCTTCAAAAAAATCCATGCTGATCAGCCACTATTTCCATTCAAGAACTGAATGGGAGTATAATAACCCATATGTATTTACATGTTTAGCCTTGACTTGGTGAAATTACAAACATCTATAAATGAAATAAAATACATATTTCTTAATTCCTTTACAAAAATATAGAGGTTTTAAATCTACTACAAATTTAGTCACTCTTGGATGTCCTGAATAAGGTGTATTGTGTAGTTCATTAAACACAATATTCCTCAAATTATCATTAGTAGGCACATAAATCATGTTATTTTACCTTAAAATATGATCATTATCCAAATAAAAATCTTTATATCTATGATCTTAAGAGTTTTTAGCCAAAGCTTTCTTAACTTGCTCATAGAAATCATCACTAGGTGAGAATTTTACTACTTGATATCTGAAGGTGGTTCAAATTGTAACTAAAGATGTAATGTATCTCTTATTAATAAGGGAATATGATACTCTATTTTCCTTTCCCTTAATTTATTTTATATCAAAATCATAATCTTATAATGAATATAACCACCTTCTCTGATGAGCATTAAGGTTAGGTTGGGTGAAAATATACTTAAGACCTAAATTATCAGTATTTGGTTTAAAAGGTTTAACCAATAAATAATGTCTCTAAATATATTATTCATGAACTATATTAGCCAATTCCATATCATGAGGATCATAATTTACCTCATATAGTTTTAGTTTCCTAGATTTATAAGCCACAACTAAACCATCCTACATGAGCACTACTCCTAAACCATATATTGAAGCATCACTTATTACTATGAAATGTTAATTTGGGTCTAGAATCTACAAAATTGGTGAAGTAAGCCTTTTTTTTATAACCTAAAAGGCTTCTTCACATTTATCTAACTAAACAAACCACTACTTCTTCCTCTAAAGAGAGATGATTAGGTTAGCTATCTTAGAAAAGTTAGGTACAAACTTCCTCTAGTACCTTGATAATCCCATAAAATTATGTACCTCATGCATGTTTTTTGGTGATTTCCAATCCATGATGGCCCTAATTTTAGATGGATCAACTAAAATTCCCTCTATAAAAATGATGTGCCCCAAGTGTTAAACTCTTTTATGAATGGAAGCACACGTAGAAAACTTACCATACAACTTTTGTTTTTGTAACCATTACAACACTTACTATAAGTGCTCAACATGCTCTTCCTCATTCTTATAATAGATGAGGATTTCATATAGAAAGACTAAAATAAATTGATTTAGATAATCCCTAAACATATTGTTCATTAGGTTCATGAATGTTATTGATACATTCGTTAACCCTAAAGGTAGCACTCTGAATTCATAATGCCCATAGCGAGTTCTAAAAGCCATTTTCATAATATCTTCATCTCAAATACTCAACTAATGGCATATTTATTAAACATATATATTCAAAAATATGGTATCACCATGAATTTGATCAAAAATACCATCAATATGAGGTAATGTATACCTTTTTTTTATTTTTTCCTTATTGAGCATGTGGTAGTCTGTGCACAAATAAAGGGTTCAATACTTATTTTTGAGAAAAATTATAAGGGCACTCAATGACAAAAACTTGTCTGAATCAAATCCTTGGCTAATATTTCCTAAAGTTATTCCTTCAACTCAATCAAATCTATTATTCTCATCTTTTAGGGTGCCTTAGACTATGGTTCTGACCCTAGAATGATATCTATAGTGAAATCAAACTCCCTTTTTGGAGGCAACCTTAGTAATTCATCTATACAAATATCCTAAAATGCTTGTAAAAGGGGATAACCTTACAAGTTGGGTTATTTGGACTTTAAAATCTCATCCATTTTGAAAAGGAATGTTTGATATCCATTATATTGATCCCTCTTTAACTGAATGATATAAATTTACCTTATCTTCAACTCCTAAGTACTCTAGATTTGGGTTTGGTTTCCAAAATCATTTTGACATTCAACATTTTTAAGAAAGCAATCTAATTTGGATTTATGATAAGATAACCAATTCACTCCTAGGATCACATCATATGACCCTAGCAATACTACATATAGATCCAAAACTATGGTGAATTTTGATAATTAGATTTCAGCCTCCATAAGAAATCTATCGACCTTGACCTTAGAATCATTTCCATACTTTATTGACCATGCAGTTTCTATTAAATTAGTTTTCCTAGATAATTTACTTAACATTCTAAGATAAATAAAACATTCAATAGATCTAATATCAATCAAAATAGTATTTGGATTAACAAAAAGAGTACTTGATACCTTGATGGGAGAGGATTTTAATTCAACCTACTAGTTATTTACTACTATGTGGATATGTTATTAGGAGGTTCCCTACTATGAAGAAGTTGTATTCTAATTCTTTCCATCTACCTTCCACTGAAGACAATATTTAGCATAATGATAACCTCCACAAGTGAAACATACATGATCTTGGTGGTCCCTTTCTCTCAGATTGATTTGCACCCTTAATACCATCTCTAAAATTACCTCCTGGTTTCTTGTTCTCTTAGGTATTTACAAACCTTGTATTTTGTTTTTTTAATTGGTTCTTTGAATTTCCATTCTATTTCTAGTTATTCTTCTTAAAAGGTGTCTTGTAACTACCAAATTTTTTCTTAAAATTATCTGACTCTTTCAGTGATTTTAGATTCTATTCCTATTTAATAGCCTTTTCAAAAACCTGGTCCATAGTGGATGGTCCATACACATCCACCTCACATCTAATTTAGGGGTTTAGGCCCATAATGAATTTATAGATACAAAAATTCTCATAAAACTAATATTATGAAATACATTTTAAGAGATTGATAAACTAATCATAATACTCATTCACTGATAAATCTCCTTGCCTCAGATTATAAAAATCTATCAACTTCTAGTCAAAGTAAGGCTAAATAAACCACCATGATCTAAAAAGAGTCATAAACTATTCCCATGTGGTGGTAGTTGAATCTAGATTCATCTCAATATTTTTTTAACCCACCAAGTTGCTACTTTACCAACTAATTGGCAAGCTCTCCACAAAAATTTATTGACCTCAAAGTAATTTCTAATCTAAGAATAATTTTCCATATCTATGAGCCAAGCTTAATCTTTGTCACCCAAAACTGTGCCATCAAATTTGAGTGGATTTACTTTCTCTATGTCTCATGATAGTTCTAAAACTACTTGAGCTCTAATATCCTGATGCACATCCTCATACCTCTA
>JARHVA010005755.1:95000-187500 GCA_037957365.1 Torreya grandis
AGGGGGTTATACACCATAAGTATCTACAAAATATCATCATACTTCTTTCACTAAGAAACAAGACCTACAAACTAGCTTTAATATCTTAAGATGTTCTAACATTAGTATCTCAAATTTGAGGTGATATTCATAAGAAAACTCAAGGGAAGTGGACTAGAGGGTATATTTCACACTATAAGAACACTTAAACACTTTAAGGGATCCAAACACACTAATTACACTCTATATGACCTATTAGAATGAGAACTCCTTGCACTAGGCATGAAAGGATAAGGAGAAGTAAGGATAGAATCACTAGACCTCACCATTCATCACTTTGCACACTTAGAAAAGATGTTTATGAACTAAAAACTAGATTTATTATATTATAAAAATTCAAAGTACAACATCAAACCAACAAGTATTGCCCATACATGGTGTGGAATTATTAAACAAGAGCCAAAATGGTTAGTACTTATAGAATGTGAGAGAGGAAAGAGAAGAATAAAGTTTACGAGTCATAAAAGTAGGTGTCAATCTAAGAGAAGGTGTTATTTTTATGGGATAAAGGAAAAATAAATATAACATGCAATGTATTTATGGACAAATGTCTCTCCAAACATGAAACTCTTAAAATCTGGCATAGTACTCTTCAATTGCTTGTTTAGAAACTATCTTCATCATTTAACCTTACATGAATGCTCCACAAAATACTAAGAAAAATTACCACCTATGACCTATGATGATGGGGTTAAGGAAATTCTAAAACATGCATTATATGTGTCCCTAATTATTGATATTCTTCTAGCCAAGTGTTCTCATTGTTTGTAGTCATAATCACCCTTCTTTCACTCATCCTTCACACCTGGCACTAAGGTGATCATAAGTTTATTAAAAAAAATCCATAAATAGGGTGATGTGTCACTTTTAAATAGTCATCCTACCCTTATATCCATCAATCAGACCTTAAAAGGCCTCCCAATGAGATTTATTACATTCTCGCTTGATGATCATTCTCTATTCACTATGTCATTTTGGACTAGCTAAAGTCAATGTGTTATAAGAGATGTTTGGGAGATTTTATGAAGTAATAAATTGATATGAGGGGTTATATTAGGTCTCATTATATCTCCCAAAGTGATCCTCACTTTTTAAAACCCTTTTATAACTATAAAACATTGAAATTTGTCAATAAAAGCCATTTTACACCCTAACCATACAAGTAAGGTAGGATCCAACTTGAGGTGAAGGATATTTGGAGATTATTTTACAAGTAAAAGTCACTTTATTTCTCAAATTATCCTTATTTTATTAATTTATGTCAACTTCTTCCCCATTGGGTCCTTAACAAGGGATTTGGAGGGTTTTGAGTAATTTTCACCCTTAAGAATTGTTCATAAAATGTTGATGTTGAACCTATGAAAACATTTCCCAAAATGAAAGTTTAGGAACCTATTAAATCATATATATCTCCTCAATATTCCATGCTAGGCATCCATACATATATGATATTCCAAAGTTGTGCTCTTGAGCTCTGTTTTGCATCCTGAATACCTTGTCATATTTCTATGGATTCTCTATGAATTCCTATGAAAAACAAAGGTTTCAACACATCTTATAACTCCCCATGAATATTTTAACATGCATTACAATGTTCTTTTGGATCAATAAGTGATATTAACCCCCTTTAGGCATTAGACCTAGTCTAGGCTTGGTGGATTTGACTGTGTCTATGTGGGTTTAGGAAACCCTATTTGTTATCTCAATATTATGAATTGTTTTCCATGTTGGTATATGTCAAAAATATATGCCTAAAACAATTTTAAAGGTTTATTCAACTCTCAACTCACCTTATTATCATTTTCTTACTAAACTTGCAAGGTTTTCATCCTAGGAGTTCCCTCTATCTTAGATAGAATAAAGGGAACTTCACCTATTTCCTTAGTAAAAACAAGTATATGAGAGGTTTGATAAAGTTATGGGGATGTTATGTACTAGTTTTCATGACTAGATCTCATCCATATCCCCTCTAAATCTTCTAAAACCTAAGATAAACTTATGTGTAACTCACTGACTATGCAGGGTTAGTGAGTATGACTGTAGGTTGTCATATTAAAACCCATCTTTTCCCTATTTTCATGGTCTTGAGCACTTCATGTGATGGATATCACCACTATGGAGGCACTCCAAGCATGTACATATTTCTAACCTTTGACAAAATCTTCAAGGTGTAGCTTTCTCTTGATAAGGTTGACAAACTATGACTATATTCTATGTTTCTTTCTCAAGAAACTAGCATACCTATAAGTGTATCCTTTGTCTTAGATATTATATACCATACTCTACATATTATTGAAGTCTTCAATGCCATTTGACATCCATCTAGACATGTTCTCATCAAAAACATGATAGGTCAACATTAAGACAATCATACGTAGAGAACTATTTTACTACAACCAACTATAGCTAACCATTCTTAGAGCACAAGAGGTCTTATAGGTGCATATGCAGGCTTTGAAATCTATGCCACACATCCTAGGGTTCCTTTTAGGTCTTTAAAATCATCTCCAACCTATAGGTGTTCATGTTTTCATGCCTATAATCACCAAGATTCATCTCATGAGTTTATGAGTATCTATAGTTAGGTTGTAGGTGACTTTTCTAAGGGCCAAGTACACATGTAGGTGGTGATGCAGTAAAAACCCTATACTTTCACTCCTCTTGATTTATATGAACCAAAAATTTCTTTATCACCTTAATAGGATTATATACCATGAAGGTATGCTATTTTTATGCCACCTTAGACAATAAGGTCATTTGGGATTCAATATACTACAAAGAACACTACAAAAGTGTATTATAAGAATGTCTAGAATAGAGAACTTCTTTACATCAGCTCTTGAGGTCAAACACCCAATATATTTTTCAAGGTCTCACTCTTACACCTATAATAAAATATAAGATCCTTCAAACTTATCTAAACTTTATTACATCCTATTAAAAAATAACACTAAAGGTGAGTAAGGCTTTGTTTTGGAGATTTTAAGGTAACAAGTCCTTAAACTCTTTATCCATATATTAACATGGGTCTTCAAGTTTGATTTCCATTCCATGGATTGATAATTTATTTATATGAACTATTAAATTTTATCAAACTTTAAGGATGATTTACAACATGCTCAAACTCTTCCATGATTACCTTCAAGTCTCTGTGAAAGCCACTTGTAGGTGCAATTGTAGTACATAGGGTAGTGAGGATGAGACATGGATAATGTGCATAAAATATGGGCCTATAATCAGTTTTTAGACCTTATCATATTATTAAAATTAAAAATTTCCAATATGAATGACTTTAAAAAAGTCACATGACTTATTTCAATGTGCGTATCCTTTTGTATGGCACTTGTTGGTGCACATCAATGGTGCAGGACTATGTATAAAGATTGAACTCGTTATCATAGTCAGTCATATGTCATTTGGAAAGTTTATATTGATGACTCATGTTCCAATAATGTGTTTATTTTTTTTAAAATATTCATGACACCTCTATGAATGTTCTCAAAACCTTAATACACCTCCCTCAACTGATTGTGTATGGCAGTCATGCAAAAAGATGATCATGTTTTTTGTTTGATTACAAATTCATTGATGTGAAACCTTTAAAAATAAATTCAGAAAGATAAGGGATAAAAAATACATGGGATACATGAAATAAAACATATCACCCTCATATGAAACAACCAAAAGGACAATAACCCTCTATAATTGGTGAAACTTGATTGCAAGTTCATTAGTGTACTCAACCTATAACTTAAGAAGTTTGAAATCATAAAATAACCTCCAAAAATGAAAAAAAGGATGGAAACCATGAAATAAGGATGTAAAAATCTCCTATAAACAATTCCATCAAGTTGTTTATACAAACCAACTCATATAAGAATAAAACATGTAGGGTATGGGGATTAGCATGCACAAAGAGACAATCAAATTCTTAAGGATGGTTCATAAAGCATGGGAAACCAATATTTTAAATCCTAATATAAAATTTAATGGGAATAAGTTTAATAACACCCCAAAAGGGCATTTGACCTGAAACCTCCCCTACTGGTCATACCATTAGAAAACTTGTTGACCAATTTTATGTGCCAAGAAGAGTGATAGAGAAGCAAAGTATTTTTTATCCAATTTTGAGACTTAAAAATCTGATAAATCATTTAAATTAACTCAAGGAATTTGAAGAGTCATTCCACAAAATTTCCACATGTGCCACACTCCTCTAAAATATGTACAACTACCAAAACCTCCTCTTTTCTAACTATTTTATTGATCTAACTTGGGAATCTACACATTTTCAATTATAACCAATAATATTTATAATATTATAACATATTGGAAATTTAATTATATTTTTAAACACTTTTATACCAATTGAAACCATACATCCTTCATAAATAACTCAAATATAACCCTATATGACTAGAAATGACATAAGGAGCTAAAATAGATGCAAAAAAGGTAATGATGTATTAAATGACCACCATATAGGACTATGAAACACCATTTTAGACCATAATAAGCCCATATAAATGTTTTTTACTATATGTTTTTGACTTATTTTGACATATGGTTAAAATAGTCAATATTCTTGGTGATTTTTTAGGGGTGGCAAGCTGGGTATGCCAAGATCAATAGCCTTCTCCTCTCCATTGTGATATGGATTCACATATGTACATATGTGATAATTAATTTTAATTTTTAAATATACCAAAACATAATAAAAAACAAGAACAAGACACAAAACAACATACCACACACTTGTGTTTCATGAGCACTTATGGAACACACACACAAACCAAACCAACTCACTCAAATACAAACTAACATAAAATAAAATATTCTTTCTAGATCAAATGGGAATTTTTAAACCTTTCCTACTATATGAAATTAATTAATTAATGACATGTTTTAATGTTTGACCCTTGGCATTGATGCCTCCATTTTCTTCATGTTGTTTACTAATCTTTTGGGCATGATAATCAATGAAATCTAGGAAACTACAATTAAATCACCTATGGAGGTGAAATTTTACTGTATCTCAATATTCTCAAACTTATCATAAGACTCCTCAACTATAACCTCTAATGGTGATTCAATAAGGCATACCTTCTTTAATTCCATGGTGCTCTCAATAAGATTAGGTTTATTTTCAGTTTCAAGCTCTTTAAGCTCATCAAGGAGCTCTGCATAGTCCACCCAAGCTTGGTCATTGTAATTCATGGAAAAAAATTTATTTAACTTCTCATGTAATTTTGCTTCAAATTATAAAATTTATTCAATCTCTTGAAAAAGTTTCATTTATTGCTACCAATCATCCTTGTTCTCCTTGTCTTTGAGAACCACCACTTCTTTAACTTTCTCTTCTTGATGTATGAGGTCATCAAGATGATATTCCTTATGATCCAATACATCTAAAAATGGTTCAACTTCAACTCGAGGTGTTAAGTTATCTTCAATGACAATATATTTTATGACTATAAATTTTTGAATAGCGACTTGAAGTTTATCTTCATTCTTAACAAGGATCTTTTCTTTATGCCTAATGACACACTCAACTTTATTCTTGTTAGGATAATAACTAAACTCATGATTAGATATTAAGTATTTCTTAGGATAATAAGTTGACTCATTTAGCTTCTAAAATTCCTAATTTATGACATTTAACTTATACCATAAGTCTTATTCCTCATGACTATTATGTTCAGGGGTTGTTTCATCATGGATAGACGGTATGGGGGCTTTCTCAAACACTTCTCTCTTCATTATTTGACCAAATTCCTTGTGTGAAACTTTAAAAATATCTTAAATTTCTTTCTCCTCTCTTAATAAGATGGAATTACACTTAATTTCACCAAGGGGAGTCCCCATGGTGATTTATTCTTTATAGTCACTTGAAGCATCCTCTTGATTAGCTATGGCTTGAGCTTGTTCTTATTATTTACTTTCTACCCTAAAAATGGGCTCTCCTTCAAGAATGGATGAGATGGGAGGGTGATAGTTAGCCTCATGGGATGAATATGGAGTATGAGGTGTGGTGGAGGGCTTGTGAATGAATTTGGGAAAAATGACCTCTTGAGTAAGATCATGGGGAAGTGATAAGTTGGGTTAGTTAAAAGGAAAAACACCTACTTATATAAATGTTTCACCTTGCCCATATCCTCCTTGAGTATTTTTGACAACTTAGGCTCATTTTCAAGTTCTTTATCTTCCCACATCCTTAGTATATCTACTAGGCATTAGAGACACTTTTCTCTAAGTATGTCTTGTCCTTGATATCCCATCATGTTTTTTCTTAAACTATATCCCACATGTGCCTACACCCTTGGACCAAGCCTCTTAACCATTCCATGAGATGACTAGGGATCAAATAAAACTCATCATCTTGTGTTCTCATTTCTTATTTTATATCTAGTAGAGTTGGTATGAGTACCAATAAGGATTTGATAGAAGTTGGGGTTGAAGTAGGAGGAGGAGGGTAATGATGGGGATTGAATCCAACTTTAGTTTTTTGTAGTTGAGTGTGTAATAATTAATATCTTGCCTTTTAATATCTTGATGTAGAATCCTTGGAATAATTTTATTCTTCATGACAAGATTGAGAATCCTTTTGAGGTTGATAGACATCATGATATGGTTGGTAAGGGTCATATTAGGATTGATATGAAGGTAATTATTTAGAGGTTGATTAATAGGGCTATTCAACAACATGATGTACTTATGGAGAAGGAAATGGATCAACATAGGGCTGCCATGGTTCATAGGATTGGTAGCCATTGTGATAGGCCTATTAAGGGGTGTGACATGGTTCATATCAAGGTTGATAGGGAGGTTCATAGTATGGATATTCATTATAGCTATTGATATAAACCTCATAGGTGAAATGAGATACAATAATTCATCAAAAACTTCAACAAAATATACCTAGGTTGCTTACAACTAGAGGATTTTATTTAAAGTTGCCATTGGTGATATCTTGCTTGCTTCCAAAAGTTTATTAGAGGCTTGAAAGGCACACCAAAAATATTTCCACTCTCTTGGACCTTGGTCCCATCGATCATGCAAAAAATATTATCACCAAATATTTCAACCTATAGGAAGTTGTTCAAGAATACTCTAAGATTTGGTCAACATTGAAATACCTCTAGGCCTGTGGGTTGCCTATAATAGAGGTAGACCTCTAGGTTTAAGGGATAACTTCCTAAATTGAACTCAAAGTACTTATCACCTAAAATAAATAATTATTTATGAGAAAAGGGGTATAAATATGCATGAAAGTAATCTAATATAATGGGGTGATACACCATAAGGATATCCATAAGATCTACAAACTAGTTTCAAAGTCTTAAGATGTTTTAACATTAGTATTTCAATATAGAGGTGATATGCATATGAAAAATCAAGGTAAGTGGAATAGAGGATAGATTCTACACTCTAATAACACTTTCACACTTTAAGGATCCAAACACACTAAATACACTCTATATGACTTGTTATAATGAGAACTCCTTGCATTAGACATGAAAGGATAATGAGAAGTAAGGATAAAATCACTAGACCTCACCATTTATGACTTTTCACACTTAGACAAGATTCTTATGAAATTAAAAATAGATTTATTATATTATTTTAAGGTGAATTACAACATCAAACTAGTAGGAATTGGCCACACATGGTATGGAATTATTAAACAAGAGCCAAAATGGCTAGTACTTATAGAATGTGAGAGAGGAGAGAGAAGATTAAAGTCTAAGAGTAACAAGAACATGTATAAAGCTAAGATAAGGAGTTATGTTTTTAGGAGAAAGGAATATGACATAAACCATGAAATTTATATGTGGACAAATATCTCTCCAAACATGAAACTCCTCAAATATGGCATAGGACTCTTCAATTGCTTGCTTGGAAACTACGTTCAGCATTTAGCCTTCCTTGAATGCTCAAAAATATATTATGAACAATTTACACATATGAAATATTATTAGGGGGTTAATTAAAATCTCCAACATGCATTAGATGTGTCCCTAATCATTGATATTATTTTATCCAAGTGTTCTCATTATCTGTAGTAATAATCACCCTTTTGCAATCATCCTTCACACTTGGCACTAAGTTGGTCTTTATTTTCTCAAAATAATATATAAATAGGGTTATGTTACACTTTTAAATATTAATCATACCCTTGTATCCATCAATAAACCATCTCACTTGATGATCATTCTCTATTCACTATGCCAATTTGGACTAGCTAAAGTGAAGGTGTTAGTAGAGTTACTTGGGAGATTTTTTGAATCAATAAACTAATATTAGGGGTTATATTAGGTCCCATTATATATAAAAAAGTTATAATCACTTTTTAAAACCCTTATATACCTACAAAACATCAAATTATATCAAGAAAATCCATTTTCACCCTATTTGTATAAGTAGGGTAAAAGCCAACTTGAGGGGAAGGAGCTCTAGAGAGTCTTATGCAAGTCTACGATACTTACCTACTAAAACTATCACTCTTTGATGAATTTATATGAAATTATTCCCTATCAAGTCCTTAATAAGGGTTTTGGAGTGTTTTGAGTAGTTTTCACCCTTAAGTATTATTCCTAAAATTTTGAAGTTGAAACTATGAACAAATTCTACAAAATGTAAGTTCAAGACCCTCTTCAATCATGTCTAACTCCTTAGGCTCCCATGCTAGGAATATGTACATATATGAGCTTCCAAAGTTGTCCTCTCAATCTCTTCTTTACTTCTTACATATGTTGTAATGTTTCTAAGCCAATAAATAGCTTCTCTATGACTTGATCTACAAACTAAAGGTTATCACACACCTTATAGATCCCCATAAATATGTTACCATGTATTGTAATGTTATCCTAGCCTTATAAATGATATTTGACCCACTTTAGGCATTAGGCCTAATCTAGGCTTAGTGGATTTGACTGTGCCTATGTGTGTTTAGGCCACCCTATTTATTTTCTTAGTGATGTGAATTATGTTCCATGTTGGTAAATGTACAACATAGATCCATACAACCTTATGCAAGGTTTATTCATCTCTCAACTCACCTTCTTGTCATTTACTTACTAAACTTGCAAGGTTTTCATCCTAAGAGTGCCCTCTATCTGAGATAGAATAGAGGGAAATTACCCTATTAAATAAGGAAACACAAGTCCATGAGATGATTGATAAAGTGATTTGGATGACTTGTACTAGTTTTCATGACTAGATCTCATCAATAGCCCCTCTAAATCTTCCAAAACCTAAGACAAACTTATGTGTAACTCATTGGCTATGCAGGGTTAGTGAGTATGATTGTAGGTTTTCATGTTAGAACCTCTCTTTACCCTATTACCATGGTCTTGATAAGTTAATTTGATGGATATAACCATTGAGGAGGAACTACAATCATGTCCATACTTCCAACCTTTGCTAAACTCTTTAAGGTATAGCTTTCTCTTGACAAGGTTGACAAACTATGATTGTATTTTGTGTTTCTTTCTAAATAAACTAGCATACATGTAAGTGGATCCTTTATCTTAGACCTTATGTACTATGATCCACATCTTATTTAAGTATTAAATGTGATTTTAAATCAATCTAAACTTGTTCTCATCATACACATGCTAGGCCAACATCAACATAGTCATACTTAGAGCACTGTGTTACTATAGACAATTGTAGTTGACCATTCTTGGAGCACAAGAGGTATTATAGGTGCATATATAGGGTTTAAAAGATATGAAACACATCATAGGTTTATTTTGAGGTATTTATAATCATATCCAACCTATATGTGTTCATTTTTACATGCATATAATTACCAAGGTTCATCTCATGAGGTTTTGAGTACCTACAATCAGGCTATAGGTGACTTTTCTAAGGGAAAGGTACACTTGTAGGTGGTGATGCAGGTAAAAACCTTTTAATTTCACTCCTATTGATGTTATAATAATTATAAATGTGTTTCTCACATCAATAATATCACCTTCCATGATGGTATGCTCTTGTTATTCCACATTAGACAATAAGGTCATTTAGGATTTAGTATACTATAAAGAACACTAAAAAAGTACAGTGTAAGAATGTCTAGAATAGAGACCTTATTTACATCAGATCTTGGGATAAAACACCCACTTTATTTTTCAAGGTCTCACTCTTATTCCTTTATTACAAGATAGGATCCTTCAAACTTATCCAGACTTTATGACATCCCATTAAATAACATCACTAAAAGTGAGCAAGGCTCTACTTTGGAGCTCTTAATGTAACAAGTCCGTAAACTCTTTCTCCATATATGAACATGGATATTCTAGTTTGATTACCATTACATGGATTTAAAATTTATTGATATGACCTCTTAAATTTTATCAAAATTTAAGGAGGTTTTACAACATTCTCACACTCTTCCATGATTACATTTAGGTCTTTGTGAAAGCCACCTGTAGGTGCAATTACAGTACACAGGGAAGTGAGGATGAGATATGGATAATGTGCATAGAATATGGGCCTATAATAATTTATTATACCTTATCACAATCTTAAAATGAAACCTTTCCACCATAAGTTACTTCAAACAAGTCACATGCCTTATTTCAATGTGTTTAGCCTCATGTATGGCACCTGTAGGTACACATCAATGGTGCATGACTATGTATAAAGCTTGAACTGGTTATCACAGTCAGTCATATGTCATTTGGAAATTTTATCTTGATGGATAATGTTTAAATAATGTATTTAATTTATTTAAACTATTCATAACACCTATATGAATGTTCTCAAAACCTTCATACACCTCACTCAGTTGACTATGTATGATAGTCATGCAAAAATATGATTGTGTTATTTGTTTAATTACAACTTAATTGATGTGAAATTTTTGAAAATAAGTTTAGAAGGATATGGGATAAAAAATACATGGGATAAATTAAATACAACATATCACCCTCATATGAAACCACCAAAAGGACACGAACCCTTTGTAATTGGTGAACCCTGACTACAAGTCCATTAGTGTACTCAACCTAAAACTTAATCTCATAAAATAACCTCTAAACATGAAAAAAAGGATGGAAACCATGAAATAAGAATGTACACATCTCTTTAAAATAATTCCATCAAGTAGTTTGTATGGACCAAATTATATAAGAAGAAAACCTGTAGGGTGTAGGGATTAACATGCATACATAGATAGTCAACTTCTTAAGGATGGTTCATAAAGCATGGTAAACTAGTATTTGAAATACTACCATGAAATTTAATTGTAAAAAGTTTAATAACACACCAAAAGATCATTTGACCTAAAACCTCCCCTACTAGTCATACCATTAGAAAACCTATTGACCAATTTTGCATGCCAAGAAGAGTGATGGAGGAAAAAAATGGTTTTTAGCCAATTTTGAGAATTAAAAAGATGATAAAGCATTTAAATTAACTTAGGTAAGTTTAAAATTCATTACACAAACCTACCACACATGCCACACTCCTCTTGAAGCCGTACAACTACCAAAACCTTCTCTTTTTTAACTATTTTCTTGATCTAACTTGGGAACTTGCACATTTTCAGTTAGAAATGACAAGATTGAAAATATTTTGACATATTGGAAATTTAATAATAGTTTTAAACACTTTTCTACCAAGGGAAACTGTACAAACTTCATAAATATCTCAAATATGACCTCATATGACTAGAAATGACATAATGGGCTAAAATGGATGCAAACAAGGTAATGAAATAAACTAACTAACTAGTGTTGATCATGAACTAACTAGCATCAGTCATATATAGCTGACCTCAGTCACTGTGTGCATCTCAAATCAACCTTGATTATTATGCAAGATAACAAGCTAATAAGCCATCTTTTAGAGCTTCTTTTGGGGTCATATGGACATCATTTTTGATGATTTTTTTAAAACCATGTGTTTTCTCCTAAATTTTTAGAATATGATATAAGTTTACCTTAAAGTTTCATAGAGTTTTCACAAAATATTGCAATAGGAGTTTTAATCTTTTTAAATTTTCTAATTGTTGTTTCTTGGTTTCGTTAAATTGTGTTTTCTTTGTCTAATCATCTCCTTATAATTTTTTAGAAGTTTTTGTTTAACTTTAGACTAACATAATATTTTTATTAATGTTTGTTTTGCCTTTGGGTTCATAAGTGATCAATGATAGTCTCAATTGATTGACATCAGTTCTTCATGACCATCATAGGTTCTCTTTGAGACTGACTGACCATAGTTGCCTTAAAATGGCATCGGTCATTTTTGACCGATCACAATCATTGTGTGTTCAAAAATAAAACTTGATAGCTCATTTTCCAAAGTTAATTTGCTCAAAATCAAAAGTGCTTCAAAGTATAGGGTTATCATCTTAAAAATGTAGGTCATAGAAGAGATCTTCACACAAATTTGGATGTTTAGACTAATAAAACATCTTGTTTTATGATTCTAAAAAGAATCTAGCTAAATCTTACACATTTCAATTTAGGTATTAAAATGAACATGTTAGATATTTCACATTTTTATGTTTGTGTTTAAAATGAATTAGGATGGCTAAATCTTAGAAACACTTCATTTTGGTGCTTAAAAAGAATGGCTTAAGTCTTGAACACTTAATTGTTGGTGTTTAAAGATGAACTTAGGCTAAATCATAAACAGTTAGATTTTGGGCTTAAAATGAACATAGATGTTTTAATTTAAGTTTTATTATGTAATTATTTCAATATTTCACACTTAAGCCAAGGGGCCAAGCAAATAACATCACCACATTTTAATTTGGTGCCTAAAATCAAACTTCACTTATAATGCTTTACAAATTGTTTATTTAAAAAAAAAGAATAGTGCGTGTATTCTCTCCCCCATCCCCTATAGGGAATTCATGGGATAAGAAGTGCCTTTTCATTACATTTAGTGCCTTTTTCTAAGGCATATAAATAAATTTTCTTAAGATCTCCCCAAAACCCGTATAGGTTAGGTGATTTAAAATCAACCCTAAAGTCTTTCTACCTAGTTTATTTTTTTACAATTTGGCTTGTGAATGGGATGAAATTACCTCTCATGAGTTCTCTAGGGAAGCATTGAATTAGGGATTCATCTCCCTAAAGTGTTTCAATCATGTTACATGATGGGATATAAATATATGAGAATGCATAGTTCTAGAGCCAAGGGGGTGAGCAACTAACCTCTCCCTTAGTAATGAAGGTTTGAATCAATTTTGGTCAACTAGGGGATACCACTAAGTAGTCTACATATGGTACTGTCATGTAAAGGAATATACCTTTGCATGATAAGTTTATTGGTATGAAATCAATTTATGTGTTTATTTTCTTGTGTTCACCACACATTTGATCTATCTAGACAATCATAACTTTTAAGTTTTAGTCAACCCCACTTGGCACACCTTGATAGGATCTAAGATGATATAATTAGTTGTAATTTATCATTTATTCTTTTATTGTTTGGTGTGTTGGATCTAAAACTTTTTTGTTTATACCACATCATGAATGAGTCTTTTGTCTAACATTATTCCATTATTTGAGGCATTATGTCATCCATTTGATACCTTTATTTAAATTATAAAACTTTTATGTCAAAACATTGAGTGTGTCACTTGATTAAAATTGGTAATATTATGCTACCCAAATCAACTCAAGTTTCACACCTTAAAAGTCTTTGAAACAAAAAATCATTACATCTTGTGGGGGTAATAATTCCATTACATTACCTAAATTATTTCCTAGACTTGTCTTGTCTTATATTGTTTTCACATCATTTAAATCAAATCACATGTGCCTTGTTAGATATTTATTACATTCATGTTGTTCAAATTTACCTAGCTTATTAGTCATTAAAACCCTAGTTTAATTAAGTGGAGTTTTTGATTAATTTTCACAAGTTTGGATTCAAACATTGAATAATTTATGTTTAGGCCTCAACTCAAAGGGGATGATACACATATCTTTCTTTTTTGGGTTACACAACTTAAGTTAATTTATTACCCAAATTTGGAAACTATATTGTTTATGCCTTGTTTGATATAATCAATCTATCTTCAATTGATTTTTATTTTGTCTTTTATACCAATTTTATCATGTTTATGTCTAGAATCAAGTGCTTAGTATTTTCCAAATTATTACAAGTTTGTTAGATTAATCATCATATCTTTGTTTCAAGTCTAGATTTTAATGCCCTGTTTGGCTAAAAGTCCTAACACAGCTTATTTGAGCCTAGATTTTGACTCTGAATTTGGATAAAAGACATAAAAACTTTTCCCTTTCCTAGTTTAGACCTATTTGGAACATATTTTAACCTAAACTTTATCATATTGTCTCTATTTAATTTTACTTGACCTTCCTTGTGTAAGATATTTAATGTTAGACATTTGACATTATAGTGTTTCTACCAAGTCTTTGCATATACTTTTAGGAGTTAAAAATCTACCCTAGACTAAGTTAGATAGTGTTTGAACCATTTTTCTTTTTAGATATAAATTTTCAAAGTTTTTATAACTCTAATATTATCTTGTTGTGAAACATTTGTTATAGATTTGACCATGGATTACTAAACACATAACAAAGCTATGTACAATCTAGGTTATGGAAATTTTGTCACACAAGATGACTTTGTTCAAGACTATTACAGAGATGATGTTGTTTGGGAGATGGATTCTTATCCACCATATAACACTCAAATAGGGGAACAAATTTAATATCCTTTGGCCAATTATTTGGTTAGCATGCCTCTTTATATGGATCAAGACCAAGAGAAGATGAACCAATATTTGGCTAGTATACCTATAGTTACAAAAATCATCTAACAACAACATTATTATGTTATAATGTTGTCAAATTATGATTCTAATAGATCCTTAGAGGTAGGGCATGAAAATTTACCAAGTTTACTAAGAGGGCCTTATAACATGTCTTACAATTAGAACAATGATCAAGCCTCTTCTAACAACCCTCTTGCCATAGTACCAATGCCATATCAATATTTGAGTATGAATCTCATAAAAAAAGGACTCATGGAGGACAAAATCATTCAAATGTAGATATAATACCTTACATATCAAAACCGAGCACATAAATTTAATAATATAGCCATGTCAAATATACCTCGTATCCAGTCACTCCTTTCAATAAGAGTCTTATTTGAGTTTATAGGTAAACAAAATTATGGTTTAGACCCATTTACACAAATCACTTTATTAGAAAACATGTTCAATACCCAAAACATCAAATAAGTGTCTTTTACTTCTATGTAAAATAGTGATCATAACCTAGTGGACAATACATCAGTACCATCCAATTTAGACCAAAGTGGTGTTAATGCATAGATAAATAGTCAACAATAAAATGTGCCTTTAACTAGTAATATTATTGGTTCACAAACTCAAAGAATAGGAGTTTCTACATCCTAACCTCAACCAACTACTACTAATCCTCAACTAACTATTTTATCAAGCACCCAATATCAAGGATTAGTAGTCAACCAATGACTAGTGCCATGCTAGAACAAAATGTGATGAACATTACTCCACCCTAATAGGTGATGAGTAATATTACAAATAATAGGTAACATCAAACAAACCATGTATTAGAGGCAAAATATATTACCACCTCAACAATGGGAACTAATGTTCCACCTTGTTATGTAGTGATGAACATGCCTCTTCAGTCACAAAGTAACATGTCAATCTAACACAAAATGATGTATAACCAATAATATACTAGTATTATTCAATAACAGATGTCAAATATCTAACATGTATCCACTTCCCAATATGGATTTGTGAAATAAACAGGGTCCAATGTTCTATAAGTACCTATTAGACAAAAATTATCTTTCATGTAAAATATGCCACAAATTCAATAATGGGGTCTTGTTTTAAAAATTCCCCTCAATCAACAACATATCCCTATTCAACCTCAATAGGCATAATATATCCATTTTCCTCCCTTCCAACCTCAATATTCCTAATATCGAGCCTACATACCTAATCCAACTAGACTATTATATTATAGTACATGAAATTTCAATAATCACACCCTAATTTGTGTATGCATATTCTTGGTCCATTCCATATCCAATCTAATATTCCCTAATAAATACCATCATTTTACCTTGATCAAATTAATCCACTTGTGACCACCCAACCATCACCTCAAACAAATGTTCCCACTAGTTTACTCAAACAAGAATTGTAACAAATGAAGGATTTAATTGTCACCATCCATGTTGTGAAACAAGTCAAAAATTTTAAGTTGGAAGACATGTATTCTTATCCTTTCAACATGGAGTACTTGTAAAAACCATTTCGTTCAGGGTATGAACCACCAAAGTTTGACAAATACAAGGGGAAAGGTGATCCCAAGGACCATTTGATTGACTTATTTATTGTGTACCAACCAGTGGCCTATAGAAACATATACCTTTTGATATAGTTTCCAATAAGCCTAGTAATACAAGACTTATAAGGGTTCTTAAATTTATCAAAGAATTTAGCTTTTAATTTTGATAATCTTTTAGACAAGTTCATACAACACTTCTCTTACAATATTGATCATGAGATTTCATTGGTAGACTTAACACAAGAAAAATAGAAATTTGGAGAAATCTTCACAAGTTATCTATATTGGTGGAGATCTCTTTCAATCTAATTCACCCATAGTCTACTAGACAAGTAATTAGCCATTGTGTTTACCAAAAATCTACATAGTGAGATATTTTACATTTTGGAGTTATAGTGTGCACATACATTCAAGAAAATAATTTAAAAAGGTTTGTTGATTGAAAGATCCCTCATTAAAAAAGGGATAATTAAACTAACCTTGTCAAATCAGAACAATGCCTAGAACCAAAACCAAAATAATGGTCAAAATCAGAAACAAGTCCAAGCATAAGCATCACAATCAGTACATGCTAATAATAATGATAGACCCAAAGTAATTCAATATCAAAAATAATGTTATAAGGAACAAAATAATAGTTTTGTGGCATGTATAAATGGTATAAACACCATCTACTTAGCCTATGTTGCATTTCTAAATTACTCCTAACCAACAACCTCTTTATCAAATATAACACACACAACTAGTGTAATGACCTATACCAATGTAGAAAATGCAAAAAACACAACCTATGCCTTTACAAAACCTTCCTCCAAGGATAAATGTGCCCACTAATTATGTCTTTAGTAACCTTGGAGAGCCCATTGAATTATTATTTCATAAGATCATTGTTCCTAGCTTGATTAAATGGTTTATTCTGAAAGGGCCACTTCCTAAGGGTACTGCATATCCAGACTAGTATAGGTTGCATGAATTCTATGAGCATCATCAGGTCAATGGTCATAATTTTCAATGTTATGTGAAAATTAAACATGTGATAGAGAATATGTTGGAAAATGGAGAGATTACATTAGATCATGGAGCTTTCACCTCTAATCAATGCTTTGGTATCAATTAGAATCCCTTTTCCCAACATAAAAATCAATAACAACAACAATAAAAATGGTTAGTGAAACAAAAATAATTACAATATCAACAACCAAGGCTAGACTAATAGATCTAATAGAATTAGCAGTAGAACCAATAATGTCAAACTAATGGATATAACAAAGGTTATAATGAGGCCAACAACCAATAGACCTACCATGTAGTTGTAGGCCATAATGTAAGAGGTCACGTCAATATCATTTCCATCAATCCTAAACCAAGTATAAATCAAACAAGACTATTACTAATCATACCCAACCAACCAACCTATGTTAGTAATCTTTCCTGACTTGGGACTGCATATAGGTGAACTAGTATGCAGGGATTCCCATGTTTGGACCTTATATTGATAACTTATCATTATCCCATGACCATGCATTATTGCATCAATAATTAATAATTATCTTATGTGCCTCCTCCACCTTCATTTGTTAATAATAATGGTCCTGATCTAATATTGATTATGTAATCATAAATTGATAGTCAAAGATTACCATACCATGCCCATAACCATCTACCACTTCACCCATCATCTAAGCAACTATTCTACCTCAAAATAAGCCATTTATAGTTGTCCAATACAAGACATTTAACATTATGGAATAATTGTAAAAGATGTCTGTATAAATCTCCATTTTAGATTTATTTCATACATCCACCATAAAAAAAACATCTTGGCAGAGTTCCTCGATCAATCCAAAGTCCCTAATGACATCTCTCCTAAAAAATTTCAAGATTTGGTTGGACACCTAGTTCTAGGACAATAATTAACCTTCAACTAAAGTGATATGTCATCCCTTGGCCCATTGCATAACAACCCATTATACATTGAAGTTTACATAATGTGGCACAAAGTTAAGCATGTCCTCATAGATAATAGATGGGGTCCAAATATCATGTCTCTAAAGCTCATCAAGCTTCAAGAGTACACATCAATATATCTCCAAGAAAAAACAATCACCATTAAAGTGTATAATAATGAAGAATAAAAATCACAAGGCATCGCTAGCTTACTAGTTATCATTGGACCCTTAACTCATGATACACTTTACCATGTGTTAGATTTTAATTTATCATATAACACGATTTTGGGTAGTCCTTGGATATATGAGATCCATGTAATCCCATCAACATTACACTAGTGTATCAAGTTCTCCCATTTAGGTATAGATGTTACTATTCTAGGAGACTTAAATCCATATGAGCATTATAAACATTTAAAGGCCGAGTTTAAAATCTATAACTACCATTTTAGCATGAATCCAGTTACCAAAAATGATAAGGGAAAATCAATACTTGTTAATTTACTAGAGGCCAACTGCATTGACCCTAATACCCTTAAATCAATTTCCCACATATTTCCTCTTGAAATGTCTAATCATTATACTATCTCAGCTAATGGCCCAGGAGAATATTTGACTCACAATACCTTTCACATTGTTAATATTCCACAGAACCCCAAATCCTTTGGAAGACCTAAATCCAAACCACTTCACATGGAATGGAAAAGAAAGGGCAAAGCCAAATTGTATAGTCCAAGACCTATCACTTTCATACCAGCCTCTGGCCAAGAATAGGACCCTCTTATAGAAGATAAATCATGGCTATACAATGAAAAACTAGCCAACTATTATAAAAATGCAAAGTATCATATTCCTAATCAAAACATGGACAACCAAGACTATGAAGGAGGAGGCCTCAGGCCAAATCAATGGGGAATACTTGAGATAATTTCTATGACTAAGTATAAAGGAACTTATGGACTTATATTTAAACTACCTAGGGGTGACCCCATTTATCTTGTTTGAGTTCCATCACCAATGACTAGTGATGATGATACTCATAGTGGAGTAGAGTCCAATCATAGCCATTTTAATGACCTAGCCCAAACTAATTTATTTGAAAATAATTCCCTTTGTACCCTTCGACTAGTCATTCACCATAATCCACTTCCATTATATTATCTCCAACTAATAGAATAGGGACAATAAGAATCCAATGTGTCAGTTGATGAGTTTCAGAATGATGAGGCCTTCTACAATTTTCTAGGCCTTAGGGATAATGTTTCATTGGGAGGCCACAAATAAGGGTTCTTAATTAATTTGGATCCTGAAGCCTATTTTGGAGACCAAGTGAACACCCTTAGCCAAAAGAAATTAAATAAAACATTAAGGTCCTAAAGTGAAAATCTCTTTGAGGTGCTTTCAATCTAAGGAAATAATAAAGATAAAGTCAGTCTAGTGGTGAAAACCTATTTTTAGTTCCATTAAATGGGGGCATTCAACCTACTTCACACATAGACCAAGAAATAACCAATGATGAACTTGTCCATGGGTCTAACTTTACTATTGAAAAACATTAGGCTTTTGATCACATCATCTAGGAAACCAATAATGACAAACTTGTTTATGGATTTGAGTTTAGTCTTGAAGAACAACAAGCCTTTGATCAAATCATACAAGATTTTCCAACTATTTTTGTCACATGGCCATCCTTACCCTTGGGGATTTCTAATTCATCATGCCTAGGAGAACTTGAAGAGCCAGTAATAGAGGAATATATTATTATAAACTAGTTCAAATCTTTGTACACTATTCTTGAAGATGGTTCAACCCTTCTAGTGGAAGACACAACAAAGGCAAACATTAGGACCCAAATGAAACAAAATTGATTAAATTAGGCACATCCCTCACTGAGGAGGAGCATAAAGTCTTTACAACTCTTTTGAGGGAGTTTTTATATATCTTTGCATGGGCCTAATCTGGCATGCTAGGTTTAGAGCCTGCCTTGGTTGTTCACCACCTTATGGTACTCTTGATCCCAAATCAATGAAAAAAATTATGAAAATTACATCCTCACATTATTGTAATATTAAATAAAGAGTTTTAAAATCTCTTATAAGTGATATGTATAGGCCAATTGATTATTTTGAATGGATTTCCAATGTAGTGCCAATTAATAAAAATCTATAAGGAATCATAATCTACACTAAGTTTAGGGACATTAACAAATCATACCCCAAGGATGAATTTCCTCTACCAAACATTGACATGATTTTTGAATCCATAATGGGTTATGAGATGTTTTCATTGATGGATGAATTATTAGGCTATAATCAGATTTAAATCATACTAAAAGATCAACACAAAACAACATTCACCACTCCATGAGGAATATTCTATTATTAGGTTATGCCATTTGGTCTTAAAAATGTTGGGGCCACCTATTAAATATCCATGAACATCATTTTTCATGATATTATGCATGACATTTTTTAATACTATGTTAATGACATAGTAGGTAAATCAAAGATCAAGGCTGATCATTTAGTAACATTAAGGAAGATATTTGAACAACTACGTGAATATAAATTTAGGCTCAACCTAAATAAGTGTGTTTTTAGAGTTACTTCAGTAAAATTGATTGGCTTCATAATGTCTTTTAGAGCCATTGAAGTCATCCAACCAAAGTATGAGCCATAACAGAGATGCAACATAGATGCCACCACTGACCAATTTGAATAAGCTCCATAGTTTTTAGGGAAAGATTCAATCCATCAGATGCTTCATATATTAATTAGTCAATAAGTGCCACCCATTTACACAACTACTGAAGAAGGGTTTAACATTTATTTGGGATGATGATTGTTAGAAATATTTTCAATAACTAAAGGTCTATCTAGCAAATCAAATAGTTTTATTTCCTCCCGCACCAAGAAAATAATTCTTGTTATATTTTTTAGCTATTAATAATACCCTAGGGGAACTTCTAGTTCAACACAATGATAATGGAAAAGAGCATGTAGTTTAATATCTAAGTCATACACTAGTCACGTATGAACACAATTATATGGCCATTAAAAAATCTTGTCTAGCCATGGTCTTCACAACTCAAAAACTCTAGCATTAAATGTTGAATAATAAGACCATGGTCATTTCAAAACTAGATCCACTCAAATATATAATATCTAAAACAAATTTACAATGTATTATGGCCAAATGGATCATGCTTCTCAATGAGTTTGAGATAGAATATGTGAACCAAAAATCCATTAAGGGGTAAGTTCTTATATATCAACTAGCTAAAACACCCCTTGCAGACATAGAACCATTGACATTCTAATTTCTTGATGAATCCATAATGATATTCATTGAAACACCTCTTAAGGAACATCAATAGAAACTATATTTTGATGGATCATTCAAAACACATGGATCAAGGGCAAGCCTTCTATTTATTACTCTATAGGGGATATAATCCCTAAGTCATTCAAGATTAGTTTTCCTTGTACCAACAACATGGACAAATATGAAGCACTCATCATAGGGATTTGATAGGTAGTACAATAGAACACACATCATCTATAAGTTTATTGTGATTATTAGTTAATAATCAATTAGGTTACAAACCATTTTTAGACCAAAGATGACAAATTGGTTTCATAAAATGCCATGGTTGGCATTATTAAGTAGTAGATTGCTGACATTTAGTTTGGATATATACCAAGGGAAAGTAACATAAAAATACATGCCATGGATACCATTGGATCTTTGATTCAACATGTATACATAGCCAAAGAGTATCAATTTCTTGTTAAAAATCTAACAGTTCTAGTTCATTAAAATTTAACTATCGTAATGATATATGATATTATTGGTCTTAGGTTTACTTGGTATTCAGGCCTATATGGCTATTTACATGACCAAATACTACCACCATACTTATCCCATAAATAATCTAAATCCTTCATCCATAATTCCCATGTTATACCTTACTCAGACCAACCCTATACCACCATAGTTTTGATGGAACTCTACTTCATTGTTAAACTTTGGTAGAATCTACATTAGAATTAAGGGAAGTTAACAAAGGAATATGTAGATCCCACACTAGTGGGGCCATCCTATCCAAAAATCTCTTAATTATTGAGTATCATTGGACAATGATGAATGTAAATGCAATTACATATGTTAAAAGATGTGATAAATGCCAATGGCATGCCAATTCAATTCATTCCCCAACCAAGACTTTGAAACTAATGCTAACACCATGGCCATTTGATACATGGGGATTCAATCTCATTGGGAATATAAACCCCACCTCATCTGATGGCTATAAACATATCCTTACCACCACATAATTTTTTATTAAGTGGGTTAAAGTTATACCCCTTACGTGAATGGAAAGAAAATTTCCAGGTTCATTTTTAACCATCTTATTTACCGGTACAATATCCCTTCTAACATTATATTTGATAATGGAGGATCATTCAAGAAAAAAGATGTTTAAAAGCTATGTGTTGAGTACAAGATCAAACAAAATTTCTCCTTGGTATATTACCCTCAAGGTAATGGTCAGGTAGAAGCATCAAACAAAACCATTATCAACATTCTCAAAAATATTGTCAATGATGTCAGCCATGATTATCACCTTAAAATATGCCATGCCCTCTACGCATATCATAATGATAACTTTATTCCTAAAAGTATCACTCCATACTCATTTGTTTATGGTACTAGAGTAATTATTCGCATTGAGGTTGAGTTACCTTCATTATGCATCTCTTTAAAACATGTCCTAGATGATGATGAATATCAAGTGGCTCACCTACAAGAACTAGAGTTACTTGATGAGAAATGCATAAATGCAGTAAAAAACCTACAAGCATATCAAACCCAACTTTTTGGCCACTAAAATTGGTACATGAAACATAGAGAGTTTGAACTTAGTGATCTTGTTCTAAAAGAAAACCAAAAGAATACCACTACCAAAAATAAACATAAAGGCAAGTTCAAACCCAACTAGGTAGGTCCTTTCATCATTATTTCAAACTATGGTGTAGGATCATATAGGCTCTCCACACCAGATAGGGATGAAATTGGTGAGCTTATGAACATTATACACCTTAAGCATTACTATGCTTGAGTGACTTGGTGTATTGTCTATGAGGACCATTTCAAGTTGTACCACATTATCAAAATTCTTATTTGTGCTATATCATTATACCATTTTATCCAATCCTCATACCACTCTACTATCCTATTCACTTTTCCATTCTACCATACATTTTCTATCTACCAACATGTTTTGATCCTCCCTACCTAACTTGTTTGACCTTGGTTCATCCATTGGTTCTATTTTTAGCATGAAGAATTAGATCAATTTTAATAGTTGTTTCAATTATTCCAGACAAAGGCTATTTTTTGGAGAAGTATGATATAATTTTTTTAAGTTTCATCCTTCATTTCTTATTCAATTCTATATCATGATTGTTTGTGTGAGCCTAATTATAACCACCTATGGGAAAATTAATGTCTCACAGGTCTTGCTACTAATTATAACCACCTATGGGCAAATTAGTATCATTGATCTAAGTCATTGTGTCTTAGTTATAACCATATATGAAAAAACTAGGGTAAACATTTGTTTATTGTGCCTTGACATACCAATTTTCCATTCCTATGTTGTATTGTGCCATTGTAACAACTATGTCTATTTTATTTGAATTAGCTGCTACACTAGTTAGATTCCTCCATTGTAAGCTAGAACTACTATGACCTAGGACCATTTTGGGATTACATGGGTCATGCTCAATTCACATTGAGGTCAACTTAGTCTCCCTTTTCCATATGCTCTCATCATTTTGTGAGCATTTCAAGTTTGAATGCTCTCATTTTTTTATGATCTTGGACCGTTTAGTGTTTCATCATTCTCAATTGAGTTAAGATACCTAGAAAATGCCAAAAAAATTGTAAAACCATTTATAAAAATTAAAAACATTGACAACTTCTTTAAGTTAAGGATTATGGGAACTCTCACTAAGTCACAAGAAATCACTTGTCACATAGTTTCCCCATATTTTTTTATCTTTTTATCCCATGCTCACCATTTTTTGAGATCATTCATATTATTATATCACATCCATCATGTTTTTTGTCTTATTATTTTCATTTCATTTCTTGGGATAACTACATTTGACCTAAAGTTCTTGTTGGATATTATGTCCATGAAACTATGTAGGCAGTGTCTACTTACCTACTGCATATGGAGACAACTCGTCCACCCCTTCCTTTTATTATATTCCCCATTATGTTTGTTTGTTAAATTTTCTCCTTTTTTCTAGGGTAAATGAGCATCACTTTATTTATGTCATGTTGTTTCTCCTAAACATTGTGATCCATTGTTGTTTTCTTATTTGCTTGCTTGTGTGTCTACTTGTTTGCTTTCAGTAATGTTGCCTTGATTCAATCTATGTACATTCATTGGGTGATTATTTCATATTATTCTTGAATCCATACATATTCATATGTCAACATTATCATCATGTTTTTTATCATTGGTGCATTATTTTCAATTGAGTATTAGATACTAGGAGTTAATCCTTATGCATATTTTATCCAAGTCATCATGGTATTTTATCATGATGCCTAGCATCATGTGCTATAAAAAAAATTATCTTTGATAAGTCTCATCGATATCTCCTTAACACTAACACTAGAAACATTCTTGATCTGATCCAAATCATATCCCAAATAGAGTAATTAATAGAAAAAGAATTTCAACCTTTATTATTTTAGATGAACATCTCCCTACTAACAGGTTGCCCAAATTCATCTTTATCCTCTGTACCACTTTAACATAATCATATTTGCCATCATCATTTCATATCATGTTTACCACTATCAGGGTCTAATGATTATATCTACCTAGGGGCAAATCATTACACACCATCACACCTATATTTTTAGTGATTATAACTACCTTCAATCAAATCATTGCATTTCCAAAAATTTAAGGTTTAATGATTATAACCACCTTTGTGCAAATCATTCACTTTTTTCCACCCAATTGGGGCTTATTTACCATAATTAGGATACTAATGATTATAAATACCTAGGGGAAAATAATTTTATACCATCCCACTTGCATATTTTATATCATATTTACCACTATCAAGGTATAATGCATAATCATAGCCACCTTTGAGGAAATCATTGTACACCATCCCACTTACATTTTTAGTGATTTTGACTGCCTTTGGGTAAATCATTGTGTTTTAACCTCATCATTTTCATCTATTTGGTCCACTCATTTCCTTTTTTTTAGGGACCGTTTTTTGACCCCCTTTTCCAACCACTCCCTTAGAGGATCACCCTACAGTTTATCCATTATCATTTAAGTCATAAGCATACAAGAAATTTTCAATCTTTGAGAAGATATTATTGTGATTATAGCTTGCAACACCTTCCAAAATAGGGGCAAATTGTAGACATCTAAAAATGGCCACCAATGGCTTCATACTAAAATTTTGATCAATTCTTGCCAACCTTTGAATATCTATCCTAAGAATTTATAAATGTCTTGAATTTGGCTTCATCACATGCAATTTGGCTTAAAAATCAATCAAATAGAGAAAATGCACACATCTAATTAAATCAAATATTGTAAAATGTTTAAATGCCTAAAAATAATTAATTAACATTCAAATCCTAATCAAATGCCTAATTGAGTTATTCCATGATCAATTAAAGAAATTCAAAAATCAAAGAATGTCATAGGTTTTCATAATTAGCTTTTCTGAGTTGTATAAAATCCAAAATATATCAAAAACACCTATTCCATGCTAATCATGAGGTTTGGACACCTTTTAACTCTATTGGGGTTAATTAAGCAAACCTAGGTTAGGATTTAACACATTCCAAGCCCTTTTCTAAACCTATAAATACAAGCATTTACATATTCATTTGGAGAGCTTGAAAATAGTAAAGTTATAATGTAAGATTTAGGGTATGAAGCAAATACATAATGTTATAATGCCAAAATTGAGCCAAGCCATTAATTCATATCAAACTAGCCATGGTGTCAAGGAGAGATGGAGATAACCAAGCTCTATTGATGAAATTTTTTTGAGCACAATCCGATCAAGCTAAATGAATAAATCACTTGGAGAATTCAAGGATGGTAAGAAAGGTAACTGTTCTTGCATTTTAATTATTCTTTGTTAAATTATTTTTCTTCACTATGCTCCTCCCTCTGATGTAGGCAACATAGTGTTATGCATGTTAGTGTGTTTGTTTTCATTTTCATTTGATTTGATTGTAAAGCTAACATATGATCTAACCACCCTTCTTGGATTCCTTGATCACATGAATCTCTAACCATCCTAGGCACTCCTAAGCACTTGGAAAACATTTCAAGGTGCATTTTTAGACTCATAACACTGCTACAACATCCTAAACATGTTATAGACCCCTTATGTACTTGATCTAGACAAAAAATTGAAATCATATTGTTCCCATGAGTGATTCACCTATATCAAAAAGGCATGACCAGATAAATTTCTTAATCCCACCACTAAAAATTGCATAATGTGGGAATATGTGAATATTTTTAAGGCAATCCAATAGTAAGGGATAAATGAAGGGGATGATGCATCTCTTGAAAAATATATGTATGGGAAGATAGTACTAGTTTAAGATAGGATGGGATTGTCACTATGTTGATATATTTAATAAAACTCTTTAGTACATTGTGAAATGAAGATATATTCTAGAACATCATGAAACTAATCTATAAGTCGTTAGAATGTGCACAAAAATTCTAATGGTGAATGGATAAATTGGTTTAATTTTTAAAGACTAAGAATCCTTGGCACATCGATGTGAGAATGGACATAGAGCTATCCAGGTATGAAATAACCAACACTATATTAAAATTTAGAAGCACTATAATTATGATCTCTAGATCTACTTTGGGATCCTTAGAAAGACATGCATTGAGCTATAGTCTTATCATGCTTATACTTATAGACTATAGAAGGATCAAACCTATTGGTCACTTAGAGGATGTAGAAATCAAAGTTGTATAAATCAATATGCAAGGTTATTTTGAAGTGATTGACATGAAGATAGATGAGACTCACTACCCTAAATTGATAGGGAAAAATGGGGCCTATGATGGGTGTATGACTATCAACATAGTCATGAATCAATTAGAGTCTCATCTAGAAGAAAAGATCATTATCATTCCTCTAAACAAGACTAAATATAATTCCATCATCCCAACAGAACTAGACTCACCCTATGGTTCTTCTAATATAAGGTGGATGAAGGTCACAATCGAAGACAAGCAGAAGGCTCTGTGAGTAACAAAGTATAGTTTCATCTACAAAAACACTATTTTCATAGACTTATATTCTCAATTAATAATATATCTTGGGAAATATGGGATTGAATACCCTAGATATCCCTCAAAAGGTTGAGGAGGATGTGTGATCAATGATGGTAAGATCTCCAACACAAATTGATATAGATTTTATACATCAAATAGGTCATACTAAGAAAGATTACATATAACCAAATCCTTAGGGTGTTCTCCCATGGGATAGATATTTTTTAATAAGTGTAGAATTAGACATACATGTACTCAATTGGGTGAAAGGAGATCATGAGCTATGACCTTTATGAATGGTCTTTGCAATTGAGTGACAAATATCCTAATATTTTTCTATAGATGATGTTGGTGAGTTCATCATACAATTTCAATAGTATATACTAAATGTAAACCATAAGGTTAGTTCCCTTAGATATGAAATGAAGGTAATTACTATGAAATAGTGGGCCATCCATAGGAAATATCATTTAATGTGGGAAGAGGTGTGTGGACTATTAGTAACTTTATTCCAACTATATAAAAATTTGAGAAGAGACACGACTATCTATCAGAAGGGTAAGTTTATGGAATAACATGTGTATTGGTGTATTGAGGTATGGAATTTAGAGCATATCAATCCTAATTACTATACACATACCTTCATCTATACCTTAGGTGTTTTCCCTATAGCATGGTACATCCATCAGGAGTGAATAAGATAAATAAAGCATTAGGCATAGATCCAATCCAATTTCATTAAAATATTCATATTTGAGAGTGAAAATCCTTAGGTATAAGTGGTTTTTAAAAATATGAAAACCTTTCTGAAAATGATAGAGTTCAAGACTTACCAATGCCACTAGAACTAGGTTTACGTGAAGTCATAGAAAAAAACTTGACACACATCCTGTAGCTTTACAAAGTTGGCCAAGGTGAAGCTCAAACATGGATTCAAACTTGCCATAGGATATAAGAAGAGGATCAGTAGTCCAATGGGATGGACAGTGAGGACTACATGTCTATAGGGGATCTCTTTGATCTAGAGAGATTTGGAGCCTCTATTAGAACCAGTCATAGAGGAAATAGAGGAGTAAAATATATAACACATATAGTTCCTAGACCTTAAAGGAGAATGGATACTCTGTAACTTCATTCCTAAAGAAAAATATAGGATGTATTAGGAGCCATTAAAGGAACACATAACAAATATTGGCATGGAATATAGACCCAAAATGGCACACATCAAATATTATTGGATGTAGGTAGATATCTCAAAGTTTTTATAGTTGCTTAGAGAGTATCAAGATGTATTTCCACAAACTTACTAGAATTAAAAGATTTTGTTCATTGTTTAGGGGATGTGCACATAGAGTTGAAGAGTGTACATGACCAATCAAGAAAATATCATATAGGCTGAACCCAAACATGAATATGAAAGTGAAAGATGAAATCAATCACATGTTGGAAGTAGGCATTATCTTCCTAGTCAATAAAACTAATTGGGTTATCCCCATAGTAGTAAAACTATAGAAGACTAGGGAGATATGAATTTACAAATACTATCATATCCCCAATGATGTTTGTGTCAATGACCCATTTCCCATTCCCTTCAAGACTAAATTTTTATAGGTTGTCAAAGGGTATGAAGTGTTCTTGTTAATGGATGGATTCAATAGTTACCATTAGATACCCATCACAAAAGAGGATGGGACAAAAACCACATTCAAAATATAATGGGGTTGATTGGCTTACAAGGTCATGCCATTTGGACTCAAAAATGCACCTACAGTGTTTTCTAGGGTTGTATTTATTGTCTTTAATGATTTCATCCATGACTTCTCATAAGTGTATTTGGATGATTGGGCAGTGTTCTCTTTATTCAAGGAATATTTATCAAAACTTAGCTTAATGTTAGAGTGATGTAGATCACTATGAATAGCACTAAATTTGAAGAAATGTTTTCTTTCACACCCTTTGGTGTTTTATTAGGTCATATAATGTGTAGTAAAGGAATTTGGTAGAACACTCTAATATCATAGTCATTATGGGATGACACACCCTACTTATTGATGCTTGCACAAGTTCTAACATTTTGAAAATGTAGTCAATTTTTTGCAATTAAAAGCTTGTATAGTACTAAGAAAAGCTAGTCTATTGAAAACTCACAAGGGTGGTAGACTAGTATGATACTTAGTTGAAAACTTGAAAGGGTGGATAAGTAGTGTACAAGGGGTTAAAATTAGTTAATCATCACCTTGAGAAAATTTTGTAAATCCTATGCACTTCTATAATTTTTCACCTTTTATTAGTTTTTCAAATAACCTACCTCTATGAGGTTGTCTCAAGACAAGACAACCTTTTAAGTTTGGGAAAGTGTTAATGGTAAAAGGTAAATGTAAAACCATTTGTATGTACAAGAACATCCTATAGGTAAAATATTTGTATTCTATTTTCAAGTTATTAGGAACTGTTATGAGAATATCTATGTTGGTCAAGACTCAACCAAATGTGATATGGATAACTATTCTTAGTGTTAAATCTAGAAGTTACAACCATTAGAATTAAAGCCTATATGTATTTATAAATAATGAAATAGAAGGGTTGATGAGTATGTGATTAAAATAATATTGATCATTATTTTGATCAGAGATATTTTGCATACAATATTGATAGAACTAGACCTTGATCTATGAAGGTTTCCTTGTTGTAATCCCTAGTACTAGATCCTCTATTATGAATTCTAAGCACGTGTACTCTTTTATTGTATAATCATAGAGTTTTATATGTTATTATGAATGTTTTCCTTATTATTTTGCTCTAATGTGTAATTTTATATATCTATAAGAAGTTTAAATTATATGTTGAGATATTAAACAAGTTTATTTCTTTGCGATAAACCTTGCATATGTTTCAAAGTTTTGTTAAACCATCTTGTAAGATTTTGATGTAACTTCACACATTTTATCCTTGTAATTACTATATTCTATAAAAAACCCTAGAAACTCTAATAATATGTTACTTAAGATTTATTTCATCTATTCGAGCCCAAAAATACATATTGGACATTTTAGAAGTGATCAAATAAATCTTATTTTTCAAGGTAGTCTCAAACAAGCCTAAAATGAGGCTAGGTTTCAAGGTCATTTCATGGTTCTCACACTTCCATAGGTTATCATGACCTTCAATTTGGAATGGAGGTTTTTTATGGATTAGGAAAAGTTAATCACACACTTTTGGATGATTTTACACATGTGGGAGAGATATGGAGTAGAAAAATAGGCTTCTAGGCAAGAGGACTAATTGAGGAGAGACAGGTAGAAAAAAACACTTCCACTAAGAGTATAGACATGAAATTTGCATGAATCTATAAGGGGATACTGAGTCCTCAAATGGGTTTTTAGTTTCCCAATAAATTATATAAATTATTATACATAAAGAAGTTTACATGTTTTTAGGGCTACAAAGAATGAGACCAAACGAGAGATTTTGGTGTAGAATAAGTCCTTGGGGATAGTTTGAGACATAAAAATTAATTTTTATATGTTTAATATGATGTTAATAGGCAATTCATATATATACAACAAATTTTAGAATATTAAATCAAGTTTTGACAATTGTAAGCAAGATTGGCCTAGTGAGATGAAGGGGTTTCAAGACACCTAAGGAGATAGATGATGATTTCCACTAAGATGTTAGTTAGAGAGATTATGAAAATTATTAAAAGTGTTAAGAGTATATATATAATGCATCTAAACATGACCTAACCATCAATAAGGCTACTTGTCATTCCATAAGCCAAGGCAAAGGAAAGTTTTAGAGAGCTAGGCAAGATGTCAAGCAAGGTTTGAAAATTCCATGCCACTTAGAGTAGAAGAACATATTTATAAGACTAAAACTTTTTTTTAAAGACCTGATGAGGTATTTTCGTAAATCTCTTATTACTTTTAACTCATGAGGCACTTGTCATTTCTCTCTCCTACAATTTTTTCCTTCTTCTCTCACTTTCTCTATATATTTAACCATGATAGGCTAAGTTTGTATCCTCCACCTAGGTATGATGAAGCCATAACCATTTTCATACTTATATAAATTATAATATTCTATTTTTACTTTCTCCATGTATGGGTTTTAATACATTTATGTGACTACTTTATCTTTTCAAGTGACTAGCTTTGCTTCCTTGACATGTTTTTCCTTTTCTTGCATTTATATTCAGTTTGAAAATTCTTTGCATGTTTTTTTAAGTGTAAAACTAGAGTTTTTAGGGTTTTATTGAGTTATATTTTCATTAATTTCATGTCATGACCTCTTGACTAGTCCTCCTAGCTCAAGCTTGCTTCACAAACCTTCATGAGAAATACTAATGTAGAGAGGTAGATTTGGAGTAGTGCTATGAAAAAAATAGTCTCATGTTTGAAGTACATTTTTAGTTGTTTGATAGTGGTCAGGTCATATTTGGTGCATCACCTCCATTAGAGTAGGTTTCTCTCCCTTGTCCTAACAAGTGGTAGATTACTATTTGAGCCTAAGTGATTCATCAAGGGGACCTAGCCCTTTAACCTAGAGATTCACCTCTCCAATAGGGTACCCATAACTTTCAAGTGTTTCTATGTTACATTAAATTTTAAAGGCTTAAAATACCTTCCAAAGGGTGTAAATTTTATTGATAACACCTCCATTGTACCCCAATCAATATAATCCACCTTTAACCACCCAAACATAATCATAACCAAATGTCCCATCAAGTTTTTTAGACTAAGAACTATAAGAGATGAAGGATACAATTGTAACCATTGAAACAGGAAAGCAGACCAAGAATTTCAATTTAGATGATGTGTCTTCATACCCATTTAACATGGAGTATCCTTAAATACCATTTCCTCTACGTTATGGACCACCAAAATTTGACAAGTATAAGGTTAAAGGAGTCCCTAGAGAGCATCTAAAAGAGTTTTTTGTCACTTTATATCTAGTGTTTTATAGTGGCATATACCTACTTCTTATTTTTCTTCAAAGCCTAGTTGCATAGAATTTAGAATGGATTCTTAAGTTGCCAAAGAAATTAATGTCTAAATTCGATTAGTAGATTTGAGTCACGCCAAGTAGTATGTTGGTGAGATATTTGTGAGCTAATTATAGAGATGGAGAGTGCTTGTTATTCACTTCACCCATAATTTACTAGATAAATAATTGGTATCTATGTTTACCAAAAATTTACACAATAAAATATCTTATAATTTTGAAGATTAGTGTGTTCACACATTCAAAGAGATCACTGAGAAAGCTATACAGATCAAAAAGGCTCTTATTAAAAAAGGTATTATCAAGTTATCTTTTTTAAACTAGAATCATATCCACAACCAAAATTCAAGCCCAAGTAATAAACCTATCCCAGTTCAAGTTCAAGCACTTGAACCTTCTCAAGATAATAATTATGAAAATCCTAAGCCATACAACTACAATAATAATCTTGTCGATAATAAATTAACTAAGTCATCTCATGTTAAAATAGTACAAACACCATCTACTCAACCTATGTTCCAAATGTAGTTTATGCCATAAATATAGCATATCTAGCAAGTGTAGCCTATGCCTTAACCCAATCTATCTGATCAAATGTTATATCCACCACTTTTGTAAACCCCTCTGATAAGAAGAATACCCACTCCTAGAGTCTTCAACAACCTTATTGAACCTATTGAAGTAGTGTCTCACAAACTAACCATAGACAATATGATTATTTGGTTGATTCCAAAACACTTTACAGAGGGTCTATCTTATCCATATTTGTACAATGAGCATGCATTCTATGAATACCATCATGTTCATGGACATTATATACACTATTATGTCCAATTGAAGCACCTTATTGAGAATATGTTGGAAAATGAAGAAATTAAGTTGGATAATAGAGCATCTACTTCTAATCAAAACCTAGGTATCTACCAAAATCCTTTTCCATAGCATAACAATGCCAATAAATAAAATTAACAGTGAAGATCTTAACCATAGAAACATCCACAATAATAGTATCAATGAAAACAATAACAACTTCAACCATCGAATGGGAGGAACCAAGGAAAAAATGACCACAAAAACTAATAGACTTACCATGCAGTTACACATGAATAAAATAAAGGTGTAGGTCACATTGCAGGTGGACATGTTTCTACCATTACCATCAATCCTTGACTGAATGCCAATAGAATTAGACCATTATCTAATAATATCAATCAGCCTAATAATTTTGGTAATCCTTACTTGACCTTTGACTATATCCAAGCACAATAATAACCAAGGATTAACATTTTAGGACATTATTCCAATAAATCTTCATTTCCCTGTGACCATATCTAAGTGCATTAGTAATCAAGAATTATCCTCTCTAGTCCATCTCCATCATTTTCTAGTTACGATGGTCCTATACCCAATTTAAATTACATAATCATAACTTCGTAGTCTAAAATCACCATCCCAAGCCCACAAACCCTACCAATGAGCTAATCCAACCCATTATGCCAGCTAGGAGTAAGCTAATTACCATTGTTAAGTAAAAGACATGATATTATGGAATAAATTGAAAAGATAAATGCCCAAATTTCCTTCCTGGATTTGTTGCATACATATAACATCCATAAGAATATACTTATATAACTCTAGGCTAATCATAAGTGTCAAATGACATCACCCCAGACAAATTTAAAGCTTTGGTTGGACACCTAGTCCTAAGCCAACAATTAACTTTCAACCAAAGTGATATGTCATCCCTTTCTCCCTCTCTATATTAATCGATTATACAATGAAGTTGTTATAACATGGAACAAAGTTAAATGTGTCCTCATAGACTATGGATCGGGCTTGAATTTTATGTCTTTTAATCTAATCAAGCACCTAGGATATAAAATAGCTAATCCTCAACCATATACTATTACTATCAAGGCCTATGATAATAAGGAGTAAGAATTACAAGGAACCGTAATTTTACCAATAATCACTAGGTCATTGACCCACACTACACTTTACCATGTGATATACCTAGATTTATCATATTATTATTTTTAGGTAGACCATGGATACATGAAATTCATGCAATCCCTTCAACATCGCACCAATTTATCAATTTTCCTCACTCTGGAATAGAGGTCACTATCTGTGGAGATTTACATCCATATGAACATTGTAAGCATTTGGAGGCTGAATATGAAAGTTAAAAATATCATTTTGGTCTAGACTCAATACTAAATAAGGAAAAAGATAGAGAGATACTTGTTAAACTACCAAAGGCCAATTATATAGACCTTGATATCCTTACATCAACTTTACATATGCCTCTTATTGAAATGTCTAATCATTTTACCATTTCAGATAATGGTCCAAGAGAATATCTTTCCCATGACACATTTCATATAGCCACGGTTCTAAAAAATACCAAGACCTATGAAAATACCAAATCTAAACTAATTTATATGTAATGGTGATGAAATGGAAAAGGAAAGATGTATATCCCTATGCTTGTTATTTTCACACCTATCACTTGCTAAGAACAAGACCTATTTTTAATGATTATTCCTAGTTATATAGTGACAAATTGACTGATTATTACCATGATAGAATACATCCTATCCTTAATAAGATTATAGATATCCAAGTTATGAAGGTAGATTCCTAGGGGGAAATTATTAGGGTACATTGAGCCCATTTCTATGACTAGTTACAAAGGAACTCATGGTCTCAAATTTAATCACCTAGGGATAAATCCACATATCTTATTCATGTTCTAATGCTAATGACTAGTGATGATGATGCCTGTAATGAAATAGAATCTAATCATAGCATAGATGATTACCTTGTTAATACCAACTTATTTTACCTATATACTATTTGCACCATTATGCCAATAATTTTACACTCCCCACTTCCCCTTTATCATCCTCAACTTATATATTAGGACCAAAAATAATCCACACTGCCTTTAGATGAGTTTGATAATGTTGAGGCTTTTTGTGATTTTCTAGGTGTAAGAGACAATATTCCATTGGGAGACCATAAACAAGGGTTTTCAATCAAACTATATCCTACAACCTATTTCAGAGAGGGTGAACACCATTAGCAAAAAATAAAAAAATAAAACATTGAGGTTCCAAATTGAAAACCTCTTTGAGGTGTTTTTGAACCAGGGTAAAAATAAAAATAAAATCCAATCTCTTGGTAAAAAACTATTTCATGCACCATTAAATAGGGATGTTCACCCTTCTTTGAATGAAACTCGAAAGACAACCAACAATGAACTTTATTTTAGGTCTAATCTCAATATAAAGGAACAACATGCCTTTAACAAAGTTATCTGAGAATGTTTTATAGTGTTTGTAACATAGCCATTTCTACCATTAGGATATTTAGATTCATCCTATTTGGGAGAGCTTGAATAACCATTACAACTAGAGGACTTTGCCATTATAAGCTAATTCACATCCTTGCCAACTATTTTATAAGATGGCTTGACTCTCCTAGTAGAGGATACTATAGAATTCAACATTGGGACTCTATAAGACTTGAAGTGGATCAAATTAGGTGTGTCCCTCACTAAGGAGGAACATAGTTTTTACAATCCTTTTAAGGGAATTTGTTAATATATTTTCATGGGCCTATTCAGACATGCCAAGTTTGGAACCCACCATGGTTGTACACCACCTTATTAGACATATTGATGCCAACCCTGTGAAGAAAAAATTATATAAAATGCATCCCTAAATTTTTTTGTCAATTAAGAAAAATTTAGAAAAACTCTTGGAAGCTAGATGCATCAGACTAATTGACTATTCATAGTAGATCTCAAGTAGTGCACCTATCAATAAAAATCTAGAAGGGATCAAAATCTGCAATGATTTTAGGGACATCAACAAGGCCTAATCAAAATATAAATTTCCTTTATTTAATGTTGACATGATAGTTAACTCCATAATAGGGTATGAAATTATTTCTTGAATGTATGACTTTTTAGGATATAATCAGATTAAGATTGTACTAGAAGACCAACACAAAATAGTGTTCACCACTCCTTGGAAAATGTTTTACTATCAGGTTATGTCATTTAAAATCAATAATTTTGGGGCCAAATACCAAAGGGAAATGACCATTATATTCCATGACATGACACATGATATTGTTGAAGGCTATGTTGATAACATATTGGGTAAATCTAAGACCCATGCCGATCATCCAGTCATACTACAAAGGATATTTGAAAGGCTTCATGAGAACAATGTTTAACTTAATCCTAAGAAGTGCATCTTTTGTGTCACTTTATTAAAATGATTAGGCTTTATTATCTTTTATCAAGGCATTTAAGTTGATCTTACAAGGTACAAGCCATTATCAATATGCCTCCACCTTCCTCTTTGAAGTAGATCTATAGTTTATAAGGAAAAATCTAGCATATCAGACACTTCATTTCACATTTGGATGATAAATTCCATACTTTTACACATTTATTAAATAGATATATACTTTTATTTTGGATGTAGAATATCATAAATACTTTGATAATATAAAATAATATTTAGATAACCCACCTATTTTGTTACCACCAATGCCAAAGAGGCCATTCTTACTATACCTATCTACCACTAGTAATGCCCTAAGGGCACTTTTAGCTCATCATGATTAAAATGGGAAAGATCATGCCATGTACTATTTAAGTTGTACATTGGTAGTGTATATACATAGCTATATGTCAATTGAAAATGATTATTTATCTATGGTATTTATAGCTTAGAAGCTATGTCATTACATGCTTAACAATAAGACCATAGTCATTGCCAAAATACATCCACTCAAGTATCTACTATCAAAAACAACTTTATAGGGCTACATAGATAAGTGGATCATGCTTTTAAGTGAGTTTTAGATTGAGTATGATAATTAAAAGGCCATAAATGGAAAATTTCTTGCATATCATCTTACTAAAGATCCCATTTTAGATACTGAACCACTCACTTTTGTATTCCTAGATAAATCCATCATGACTATCATAGAAACAAATCCTGAGGACCAACACTAGAAGATATATTTTGATGGGTCATTCACATCTCATGGATCAAGAGTATGCTTATTATTTATTACATTATAGGGGGATCTTATTCCTAAATCATTTCATATCATTTTTATTTTTACTAATAACATGGTTGAATATGAAGCACTCATTTAAGGGATTCATCAAGTGTATAATGCAACATTCAACATCTCATGGTTTATGGTGATTCTCATCCAATCATTAATAAAGTTATAGACTAATTCTAGACTAAAGATGATAATTTGGTACCATAAAAGGCCATGGTGGACCTTCTCAAGCAATATATTTCCCATAATTAGTTTGAATACATACTTTGGGCTAATAATAGGACATCAGATGCCATGGCTACCATTAGTTTTTTGATCCACATCACAATCAAGTCAAAATATTATTAGTTCCTTATTGAACATCATCTAGTGCTTGCTCATGAACCTTAGACTATTAAAATTATTTGTGATATTGTTGGTCTGAGTTCTATTTCATATTTACACTTATATAAATACCTTCTTGACCAAGTCCTTCCACTAAACCTTTCACATAAGAAACAAAAAGATTTCATGCACCAATCCTCTCGATAAACCCTATTTGGCCCAACCCTTTACCACATAAGCTTTGATGGAACTTAATTCATTGTTTAAATTCATCAAAAGCCATATTAGCACTGAGGGAAGTTTATTAAGGAGTTTGTGAAGCCCACATCATTGGAGATATCCTTACCAAAAATATCCTATGTACCAGTTACTATTTCCCAACCATAGATGTAGATGTAGTTTCTTATGTAGAAATATGTAACAAATGTTAGAGGAATGCAAATTTGATTCATACTCTAGATAGAATATATAAACCAATGATTATACCATGGTCATTTTCAATGTGCAGCCTTGATATCATTAGGAAGATTAACCCTACCTCTTTAGATGGTCATAAGCATATCCTTATCACCACCAAGTATTTCACTAAGTGGATTGAAGCTATAGCCCACTTACATGACTAGAAAACAAATTTCCAATTTCATCTTCAACCATCTCATCTATGCTATGTTATCCCATTTGACATTATATTTGATAATGGTGGATTGTTTTAAAATAAGGATGTCACAACACTCTATGCTTATTTTAACATAATCCAACACTTTTCCACTATATATTACCCATAAGGTAATATCCAAGTAGAGGCATATAATAAAACCATTGTAAATATTTTAAAGAATATTGTTAATGATGTTGGCCATGATTATAACTTGTAGATATTTTGTGCCCTTTGAGCTTACCCTACTAATTACCATACTCCAATTTGAGCCATGCCATATTCCATTGTCTATGGCATTGAGGCCATCCTTATAATTAAGGTTGAGTTTCCTTATTTTTATATCTCATTGAAGCACATCCTTAATGATGAGGATTATATATTTGCTTAACTATAAGAGATGGAGTTACTAGATGAAAAATGCATGGCCACTATAAACAACCTTAAAGCATATCAGAATTGATTATGTGCTTAGTATAACTAGCATGTCAAGCATAGAGAGTCTGAGCTTGGTGATCTTGTCCTTAAATAAAACTAGAAGAACACCTTAACCTAGAAAAATAAGAAAGGCAAGTTCAAGCCTAATTGGATAATTTCATTGTTGCTAATTATGGATATGAAGCTTATACGTTAACTACATTAGATAGATATAAACATGATGATCCCATGAACATAATACATCTCAAGCATTATTTCACTTAGGAAACCTAATGTATTGTCTATGAGGATTGTTTACATCATACCATAATATCACCTTCCTTGTATCATGTCATATACCATTCCTTTCATACCTTCCCTATTGATCAAAGTTGGTTTACCTTTCCTTCCCACCCTTTTTCCCATTGGTTCTGATCCATTGGTTCTTTGATCACCTTTAGAGAGGGGATTCAGATAAATTTTTAGTATTTGATTCAATATTTCACAAAGAGGTAGTATCTTAGAGCAATATAACAATGGTTTAGTAATTGAATTATTCATTCTTGTTATGTTCTATCTCATTCCCAGTGCTATTAATTATAACCACCTTTGGGAAAATTAGAAACATTAACCCATGACATTATTTCCTAATTATAACCACCTATGAGAAAATTTAGAGAAACACATTTACCATGTATTACCAGATCACCTTGCCATTACAATTTTTATACTATGGCATTTGCCTAATTCATGATCTTGTTGCCACCTAGTCATATTCCTCCACTATAAGGTATAATTACAATGACTTGAGGTCTCATTTAGTACTATGTACACAAATTTAAATTCATATTGAGGTTATCTCAGTCAACCCTTTGCCATGCTCTCACCATTTTGAAAGTAATTTAAGTTTGCACACTCTCACTATTTTAAGAAAATGTTTAAGCCATACTCTCACTATTTTATAAGTTGGACCATTATATATCTCATAATTATCAATCGAGTTGAGATGTTTAGAAAATTCCAAAAAAATTTAAAAACTATAAAAAGTTACAAAAATCACAAAATCATGAAAATTGGCTTAGAATTTCCATGCAAGATATAAAGCTACAAAATTTTTCTAGGATGGACAATCTTATAAATTCAATTTTTTTTAGACCATCTTGGTCTTTTTCCTCCCATTTCTAGGAGAACTACATTGACCTAAGGTCTGCACGAACTATGTAGATATCACCTAGATACATGGGGTATCTCAAGTTAGTTCAACCACACCTTCCTTTCTTTTTTGACCACTTTTTCTCATTAATGATTCTATGATTCCTAATTTTTCACAAGTAACCACTTGTCCTTTAGTTTCCCCATCCTTATTATCCTTAAGAATATGATATTTACTTTTTATGAGTTTATATTGTTAGTATTATGCAGTCAACTTTGATGCACTAATGACCACTTAGCTTTTCTTATTCTCTTACCATTTTAAAAACAACCATTTCCAATGCTCTCACCATTTTATGAGTTATTTAGGCTCCCACCATTTTACAAGATTATTATCATTATCAGTCTTAGAAATAGTAAGAAATATAAACCCAATTCATGTGTGCAAACTTATCTATCCCCTTTCAATGTGGTTTTAGCCTAAACCATACTCTTGTGCTCACACAATTTGTTTGTGTTGATGTTTTCATGACTATGAACATCATCCCTCTTTTTTTCTACACACTTACCATTTTGTAAAACCCTTCCCATATTCCTCTACATGACAATAATGTTTCCTTATCATCAATTTTATTATATCACATATCCTAGGAGAGTTAAATTTGGCCTAAATTTCATGTTGGATCTTGTGTTCATAGAACTATGTAAGCAACGTCTACTTGCTTAGTGTACCTAGATTTAACTCAGCTACCCATTCCTTTTATTATAATCCCCCCCTGCATTTTATTTTTGTGTGGCATTGTTCCCTATAGCCTAGGGACAACATTTTTAGTCTTTTGTTCCTATGTTGTTATATCTAATTTATTGTTATATAGCTTAGGGCTCACCCTATCGCCAAGAGTAACACTTATATTATACATGAATGAATAATTTGTATTATGTTTGTACTAAAATTATGATTAACCATTGTTTCTATTTTTACTTTGCCTATTTATAATTTTTTTTATTGCACTTTTCCTTATTTGAGCTTGTTTATTTGTGGCCACATTTGTTTATTAGTGTATTTTTGTGTGTTGATTTTTGTTTATTGGTGTTTTTTTTTTGTTTGTTAATTGTTTATTTGTCTTATTTTATTATTATTTGCCTTTTTTCATTTTTATTTCTCATTCACCATAAGATTCTTACACTTTATTTACATTTCAGTTTTTATTACCCACATCTTGTACTTGAGTTGTGAATTAATGTACATTCTTACACTTAGTTTATTTTTGTCTATTAACTTGGGATTTGGTTGTTCATATATTACACCTAAGTTATTTATAATTTAATTTAAATTTATTTTTACCTAATTTGGATACACATTATTATGATAATTATCTATAACTATGATATATAATATCCAAAGCTACAACAAAACTCAATTTGGTGGAGTTTACAAGTAATGGTGCCATAGTACTTCTCCTTGTTCACTCTTAGAAAATTCTTGATCTACCCTAATAATACCAGAATTTAAAGTAATTAAATAACAAATTAATATTAATGCCTACTAATTATGACATACATATCCATACTAGTAGGTAGCCTAAATTCATGCTTATCTTTTATGCTAGCTTATTCTTACTCTATGATTACAAATTCAATATGTAAGCCCCCTTTACCAATTTTACAATTGGAGTAAATATTAATTATATCACACTTCCATCTAACCTATTATGTAAAATCATTATACTGATGATTATAACTACCTTTGGTAAAATCATTGTGTTTCAATCTATCTGCCTTACTAGGGCATTTTCATTATATTATTGATTATAACCACATTTCAACAAATCATTATTTTCACCCATACCTTATTGGGGAACCTCACTATGATAATGATTATAACTACCTTTGGATAAATGATTGTATTCACTCATCTTCCCTACTAGGGCATTTTTCATAGTATTAATGATTATAACCACCTTTGGGAAAATATTTATTTTTATCTACCCTACTAGGGCACCTCACTGTGCCACTAATTATAACCAACTTTAGGAAAATTAGTATTTTCACCCGTATTACCTATATATGACATCATTTATTTATTTTTGAGTGAACATTAACTGACCATATTTGTCACCTGCTCCCATAAGGGGGCATCAAGGGCTCATCCATCACCTTATGGGGCCTTCACCTAGGCATTAATGACTTTTTAATTCTTTGAGATGTTACTATGAATGTATCTTGAAATATATTCCCAAATAGTGGAAAAATATACACACCTCATTTTGGCCACAGCTGTGTTCCAATTAGACTTCAAATTGATTTCTATTAAATAGTGCAAATTAAGCCTAGAAAACATTGAATATCCCAATTTCATATGCACATCAGACATTAGTGCTTAGAATCATGTTGAGGCATCCCTATTTAGGGTATTATCCTATACAAAATATTAACCTCTCATAGATTCATCTTCAGTCAACTTAAAACCTAGTAAATTAACAATTTGGCATTTGGACCCATTAAGCAAGACACTTAAATAATTATTAAAGTGTAAAAATGTTAAGTAAAATGAATTAACTAAGAAAATCAAATCAAATGTTTAAGTAAAAATTCCATGTGAAATTAGTGAAATTGAATTTTGTAAAACTAAAAATTCAATAAAAATGAGGTCATTATGATATCATCATCCTCAAAGTCAAGGAATTAAAAATATCTTCCCTAAAGCCTTAAATTTAGAAATGGAGAGTCATTCTTAATAAATGGGATATCTATCCTAAATATTAATTGCTTGTCCTCTTTTTAACTCAAATAGGGTTAATCTAAACTCAACCATGGTTAACTCTAATCTAACTACACTTGGGTTAGAGTTAGTTTGGAAGGCTATAAATATAAGGCTTCACCCATTATTCAACAAGATCTTTTGGCATAATGTTATGATGAAAAAATACATTTAAAGACCCTCTTTGTAGTGTTATAATTATCATTTGTTGAGATAAAGAAAATAAAAAGCTAAGCCCAACATTGCCAAGATGAAAAAAGAGATGATGCAAGGAACACCATTTCCAAAGATTCTTTGATCACACAATCAAGAAAATTTCTCTTTGGCCAACATACAACTATTGATCTTAAGGAAGGTAAACATTATTTATTTTGTATTATATTGATTTTTAATATTATTATTATCTTACTTCTTGAGTGTCTAAACTTGAAGTGTTAGTTTTATTAGTGTGTTTTTGTTTGATTTTATTCATATTAACATGATACTAATCTCCTTTGTTAGATTCATATTGATCACGTGTGTTGTATGTAATAATGGAATTATAGTTGACCAAGCTAAGATTATTATGATAGTTAGGATGCCACCCCAAACCACATATATAGTACACACCTTTTTGGGTCATATGGGATGCTATAGTAAATTTATCAAAGGATACGCTACCATATTTTTGCCTATAGAAAAGCTAATGCATAAAGATAAAAAGTTTGAGTGGACCTCAAAATTCCAAAAAACATTTATTGATCTCAAAAAAAAAATTATAAAATTAATAATCCATTGAAAATAATTATTATTGGATCATTCCAAGATGTATAATCTCAGGTATTGAAAACAAAGAACATACAAAAGGAGAGATATGTAAAACAAAGGGTTGTAAACTAATACATGAAACAAAGTAAAAAATATCATATATTACATCAAAACTTTTTCCATGTTATTACAATAGGAAAAATACAAAAACCACCTAGTAAATGTGAGTAACTATATGCACCTAAAAATTACATAGTGCTACATTTTTTTATATAAATCTAAGGATGATGCAATGATCTCTTATTTTGTGGTCCACAAAGAACTCTCTATCTCTAAAAACCCTCTGCTTCCACATACCTATTTTATCCATTATGACCCCCTTTATCTTGACCTTCCTATTCATTTCTTTATTATTTTAAAATTTAACCATGCATATCAAAACCACCACCTAAGGTGATAGAACTACCCCAGTTAGTTGCAAAATTACCCCTCAATTTCCATAACCACCATGACGATTATGTAAAATAAGAGGAATTTTTTACATAAAAGTGTGGTTATGAATTAAATTATGGGTGGTTTAGTTATATTATATGTCATTTTTGACAAGATAATTGACAGTTCTATAATTACCCCTTGGATAAAGTAGTAGTTCTATTATAGTAGAAATGCCTTCCAAAATTAGCTCCTGTAACTCCTATTTTTATGAATTTTTCAAATTAGTTTTTAATTTATTATTCATAACACTTTTATTCACTTAAAATAATTCCAAACTCACTCACTCTTATAATTGTATTCTTCTTTAGTTCATCTCAAGTTGAACTCATTGTCACACTTAGTTGATCTCTCTCATGCAAACTCTATTATCTTCCTACAAGAAGGCTAATTTTGGCATGACTTTAGATCTAAAAATTACCATTAGATATATTTATATGGAAAAATTTACAGCCAAAACCTTGATAAAATTTCTAAGAGATTCATCCCCTAGTATTTTTGATTTGACTACACAGTTGTAAATGAAGAAGTGTCATTGGTGAGAGCAATATAGACCTTGCAAGCCAAGACATTAGCCAGCCTCAAATCAACTACTCTTATTTTTTTGGATTATGTATTCTCCCATTTTTTACCTTGTTTCAAAGTTTATACATCCTCCATAAATATAGTTTTCTAAATTTACATAAGATCATACAAAGCTATCATGTTGAGGATTCTTCTATCAACACACTACTTATACTTCAACTGATTTATCCCAGAATAAGATTGGAGTTATTTTTATTTCTATTATTTGTTATTTATTATATTATATTTAATATTTCTTGTTATTATGATTAAATTAGTTTCTCATTTAAAATAAAAAATAATCAAATCTAATAGTGAAATAGATCTACCCCTTTCATTTCTATTTTCTACCAAAAACATAATTAGTTCTGATTTATGCTTATATTCAATAAATTACTTTTCTTTCAAGTTAAAAAAACCTCTTTTAAATAATTCAAAAAAGATATCTTCATTAAGGTTCAATTCATTTCTATCCAAAACAATGTTTCTTCATTCAATATCTAGATAAACTTCTTGTACTTTAAAAAATCACTTGGATAAAAATAAAAACATAGGCACAGGTGAATGTATGAAGGTTGTGTATTGATGATTTTGTTTATTTTAAAAGGTTAAAAAAAATTTCATTTATCTCTTACAAAATATAAAAAATAGAACTTATATCTTTTGTTTCCATCCTATTAATTCATTAGAAAAAGATTTTTTATAGCAAGTTAGAAAGGTAGAGAAGCTAAACCTTGTTTGCTTAAAATCAAGGTTAATAGAAAGTGTTTCATTACTAATTTTTTAGATTATATATCTTATCATATTAATTTTTAATAATATATTTAATTCATGCATTTAATCTATGTAACATAAACTAATAAAAAACAAACAAAAACATTGCATTTAGTTTACATGAAAATAGATCTAAGAGAAATCAACATCTTGAATAGTAGTATAAGTTTATTCCCTCTCTTATTATATGTATTATAAATATTAAAAATTATAAGAAAAAGAGATCTAATTTTTGTTTTTTTTTCATTTTTTCTATTATTTAATTTTAGATCTTTGTTTTTAGTAAGTATTCATTAGTTAAAAACTAGAAAAGTCCAAAAATAATTAACAATTAAAACTTTGTCATTTGTCCAAGCAACCACAATCAACAAAAAAATCCTTATCATTCATGCAAGAACCATATAATAATAATATCATTTTTATCCATGTAATCAAACACATCACATCAAAATCCTTGCCCTTCTATGCAAACAAACATATCTTACATAATCCTTGTCATTAATGTAAGAATTATATATCAAAGCCTTGCTTCATCACTCAAAAAAGTATACCTCACAAGCCATTGACTAAACAATATCATATGTTTTTCATTAGATTATACCTAGTCTCTTTTGGATGACCCTTCCTAAGAAAGTATATCTTATCCAACATAGCTTATTCCCTAGATTTATAACAATTGGTCCTAGTATTATAACATAGTCTGACATTATTATGGAGTTGAGACGTGAGATCTTTCCATCCAGTCCACTTCCCCACCTCATCATAGAGTCCTTATTTTATTTATAATAACAATAGCATATCCTCAATTCACCTATCATTATTCTCCCATAAAACAAGGGATGTAAATAAAATGTTATCTAAGCTTAGTCACCCATCCATCCCATTCTTCTTCTCCTCATGTCTAGCCTCATATCATATCACTAATGTCTAGTAGATGATATTAGCTAGGTAAAATCAACCTAATAGAGTATATATTTTCTCATGAGTCATTCATCATAATCTTCCTCATTTATATAAGCCTATCATTGAATAGGAACTCTAACTTCTTGTGATATTAGAGACCAAAGGGCCTTAGATCTCTATCTCCACATAGCTTGATGCTCTCAATGAGTATCAATATGTTACTAAGGTATTTATATTTAATCACAAGAATCCATTACCATCGCCTATCCCAAATCCCATTCCATCTAACAACCAACCAAACCCCTAGTCAATCCATTATGTCTACTGCCTTAGCTATATCTCAGGGATGTCAAGTACATAGGTTAGTGAGAGATAATTTACATGCATATAGTAACCTAATCTAATACCATAATAAATTAAAATTATGTGATAAAAATAGACAAAAACATAGTGGCATAACCATGGTATGAGTCCTAGAAATAAAGCTTGATCAAGTACTCATGTACAATATATCTATAAAGTGGAGAAAGAGAGAAAACCTATAAGAAATAAAACTCCCCCCCCCCCCCAATAAAAAAAGATGTAAAATAATTGACAACTTAATTTTTAATCCACCCAAGGATAATTTTCATCAATAATAAAGTTATTTATACTCTACTTTGGGTTTTTAAGATGACCAGTGTCAATGTTGAGATCTTTAGGTAGAAGATTGTAGAAACTCCATTTACATCAAATAATGTTTCTTCTTTTTGACAAAGTAAGAACATAAATGGTGTAATGTAAGTATTCTTGTTCCATAAAAGAATATGAAAGAGGTATTAGTATAAATATCTTTGAATCACATCCAAATATGAAGTGTGGCATAGGTCTAGAAATATCATGCACAAGAACTAGAAGTAATGCCATGAAAGTGAATCAATCAAAAGAAAGACATGGAATATTCACTAAAATAATGTCCATGTAAAGTGGAGAATAATTATTAACATGTATACTCTCACTAGAACCATTATATTCTTCCAAATTTATAATTTGTGGTGGATCAACATCTTACATAGGAACAAAGGTATGTTCTACAAATAGACATCCCAAGTCTAGCAAAAACTCATCCCATAGAGGTGGCTCAACAAAAAGAAGAGAAATTTATATCAAGAATGTGTCATCACAAAAAATTATATTAGGAAAAGAGAGTACACCATCATAAGATAAAACCTCACTTAAAGGAAAAGGATATTTAGAAGCATCATCTATATCACCATCAAAATATAAACCCTTGCTAATAAGAGGATAAAGAAGTGGAACAAGAGGTGGGTTAAGAGAGAGTTTAGAAAACCCAAATGTCTCAATATCATCCTTAAATAAGGTTTAAATAAAATATAAATCTTCCTTTGGTGATGTGGCATCCATAATATGAATGTGCAAGTAATTTGAAACATTGAGACAAATCAAGGGAAGAGCCTCATCTTGCATAGATGCAATCTAGGAAACATCTTCCTCATATATGAAGTTACAAAGGTTATTAAGTACCATTATCCAAAATACTTTAAATTTAAGGTGTATATTCATTTTTATTTTCCATGTAATTTAATTTGAGGTGTCGAGGGGCTCCATTTTCAAAATACAATGAATAAGTTGGAAAGAAGAAAGAATAATCCCCCCAAATAACAACTCCTAATTTAAAGAATTACTAATAACAAATAAACCTAAAAAAAAGTGTAAATCTGCCCCTCAAATTTTGATACTTTATAATTGAGTGTGTTTCAAAATATAATCATCCCAATGGATGGATAATAAAAAAAAACATGCACTTTTGGAAAAAAAAAAACCCGATTTCAAGTCATGGTTCAAAAGTCATAGCTTTTATAAGTTTATCATCATTAAAATGGCTCAAAAATAAAATTGTGCCAAAAAATATTAAATTCTTGTAAATTTTTTTTATTTCTAATAGATCTATAAAAAGTGGATTTGAAGAAAATTTACAGTAAAGGAAAATAAAAAATTTCCACATAGATCAATCTTCCATGCTGATTTTTCACTTTAAATAAAAGATTTGATTTTTTTTATATTGATTGAACATAAAAAAATATAATATAAAAATAGATTCATAGTGGAAACTTCAGAGCCTCATATATATTTGGATACTTATCAAAATCCTTGTTATGACAACTTTATGTAAACCCCTCAAAGGCCTCTTTCCTGTAGTGAAAGAATTTTATGAATGAGACACATGTGTGTGGAGAAAATGGATGTGAAAGATAGTCACAATTTTTTGCTTTTTTTTTAATAATTTATTATAAAAAAATTATATGGAAAGGATAATGTAGATCATGTAAAGATGAAAACTAGGGACATCAAAGATGTAGAGATAACGAGAAGAAAACTAGATATCTATAAAAAAAAACTTTGTAGCAATAAAATTATTAATGGATGGTTGTAACACCTACCATTCTGATACCATGAAATAAATAATTACTTGATTATTCCCAACCATAAAACATTATGTGTGGAAAACAAAGAGTATCATAAAAGGATAAATCTATAAAGCAAAGAGTTATAAACTGATATGCAGAATAAAGTAGCAAATATCATATATGACATCCAAACTTTTTATATATTGTTTGAAATGTGAATCAAAGCATCCTAACTAATGTGAGATAAATGCAAAATCATAAAATGATAAAAAACCCTAGTAAATGTCAAATAACCTACTCTAATATCCATTTTATGTACATGTGGATGCTTCTAGTATTGCAGTAGAGGTTTTATCATAGCTAGGGGATGATGGGTTGGATGATCCCATACATTTTTATAATAGGAATATATCATCAGTAAAGAAGAACTACACAACTATATAAAGAGAGGGCCTGGCTATAGTGTTTCAATTATAAAAAATTTAGCATTATTTATTGGCCACTACATTTAAACTTTTCACAGACCACTAGGCATTGTGATATCTAGTTAACAAGCCAATGTTATGAGGAGGGATATAAAAGTGGTTAATGTTATGTCAAGATTTTTAATTATGATTCAATGTGAAGCTAAGATGAGAAAATGTTAGACTAGATCATCTGAGAAAGCTATAAAACTATGAGCAACTAGAGAAATAGATGATGAGTCCTAAGGTGTGTATTTATTTAGGGATATTATAATATCAAATAATATGAAAGACATTGAAATATTCTTATAGCAAGGAACTTTCCCTGTGTATTATATAAAAAGGGTAAAAAATAAAATGGTCACTTGAGCTATTCCATATAGTCTCATCAATGGATTGTTGGAAACAAGATGATTGAAGGGGGGGTGAATCAATCTTTAAAAAATTTCATTTAATTATATTTAACCATTAATGAACCATATTAATAACCATGTACATCTAAACAATCATAAGCATCAAATCATAAGAGCATGAAACACATGAACATGACATATATATGGTAAAACCTCTAGGGGCATAAAACCTACTAATGAAGCAAATAGAATGAAATCTTATAAGATAAACACCAATAGTTATTTGATTACCCACTAAACTTAGAGAACCAACCCCAATATATCAAGCACCAAATTGATAGAGTCTTTAGCTGAGCACCAACCCAACAAGGATCACCAACCCCTAATTTACCAAGCATCCACTTGGCTTTATCAAAAACCAACTTGCAAGGAGGCAACAATACCTTAGATGACTCAACACCAACTTAGCCACTTAATTTTTTGATAACCTTTAAACCCTTGTTTCTTATACAATAGATGATGATCTACTCCTTCAGCTCTTCACTCTCTTTAATCCCTCTCAAATTGATTATTTATTCTAACCTTGATACTCATATGTATAACCTTTATTAGATATTCATAAAAATATTATAAATTTCCACATGACCTCATTATACCTACAAATGATCTATGTCATTCACTTATCCTCTTATGCTCTCATTCTTTAAGCATACACAAAATAGGCCTAACTGCTTTTCTTTTATATAAGTCACTTGATCATATCCTTCTAGGTCATATACATATTAAAATCACTTAGGTTATCCATGAGTATATCTTATAATATTAAAATAACATTCCTTAATCATTAATCAATCAATATAATAGGTTTATCATACATAAATTATCCGTTACTCCTCTTTTAGGCTTATGGAGACCTAATAGGTCTTCTTAACAACACGTTACCCTTTGATATTTATTAAAGATTATCTAAACACCTCACATGGTAGGAATACATCATAATACACTCAAATAAACCTTATAAAACTTCAAATTAGGTATAAAATACCTTTTAGGTCCGACTACCACTTGAATCCTTCTTCAAATCACTGCTTATAAAAGGCTTGTGCATATACATAAACTCTATCTTGAACAACTAAGGTATATCCTTAATTTTTCCAAAAAATCATGGAAAAAAATTAAATATTTAGAAACCTCATGACCTTATGGTCATCAAAAAATTCATTTTATGCTCCAACTCAAGGTAAACATGCTCAAACACTTATCTCAAAATTTTCACTTAAAACTACCAATTGACTCCAAAACATAATCAAGGAAACATGAACATATAACACATGATTAAATATATTAAAGATATTTAAATGCATTAACATTATCTTATAACATCCTTAGATCCACCTTAATCAATCAAATCATGAGCTCTACTAAAAACTATTAGTCTTATAGACCAATCATCTAACCTTCTCTTTCATAGACTCTACTTAGTCAGATAAGCTATTTTGGCTTCAATGTTTCAACCTCTTACTCTGACTTCCAAGATTATGTAAATTATGGATAGGTATTTAAATACCTAAAAAATATCATAATTAATTTAAATGCATCATTCTTACATGAAAACAAATTATGAAACATATTTTCACTTATGTTTGATTTCTTTTTTGTCTACACCACTAGGTCTGTTAGCAATTGGTCAACTTGGATCACCAACTTTGCATACCTAAGATATATAAACTATCCAAAAATATTCATTAAAAAAAACTATAAATCTCACACTTTTAAATTCATCCACTTAGCAAATCTGACTCAATCAACTCTATCTACTACAACAAATTTCTTAAAGATAAGGACTTTTTTGTAGGATCTTCTCACTCACCTGAGAAACCAATCACACTTGGAGATTCTTGAGAGAGTTTAATACAAAATCCAATCACTTTTTTGACCATATCAAATCATATTTATCTCTTTTGAATAATATCTTCAGCATCAAGTCACTATTAGGGTTTTATGAGGGTTTAGACCATATTTTAGTCTTAACGATCATTCATAAAACTTAGCTCCTTTTTTAAAAATAAATGATTAGAAATTTGATATATAACGCTTACTCATCCACCATTAGTATCTTAATATATCATGCAAATTTTTCACGTGCCAATGAGCATTGAGAAAACCTTTTTAGGTAGACAACTCTACATTATGTGCACTCGAGAAACCTTGAAATACTTTTTAGGTATTTTCTTACAAACATTGATCTAAAAATTCATTAACATACTTAAAAAAAATTTAATCACCTTTGTCAATGTTCACCTACATACTCATGCTATGGAAATTGATCATGTTACCTCCTCTAGCCACCATCTCTCTTCTTATTTTCTAAGCCTTGACTTGCAAGTCTAATTATGCCTTGAATCTGACCTTTTAGCCACATTGTAGGCTCCACCTTAAAAATATCCTATGTTTTAATGTCTCTTGTGTATGCTCAAGTAACCTCATACACTTACTCTTATTTGGAGCTTTAATAGAACTTCTTTAGAGCTACTTACAGATATTTAGAGTATGACTATAACATCTTTTGAGCTACATACACATATTTAGAGATGAACTTTTAATAATTTACAAGGTCTTCAACACCTCATGTATAGCCTCAAACAATCTCTCTCATGCTCAAACACTATCAAGTGTTCTTTGGAGCATTCTCATAATTTTAGCTCATTTAGAGCATCCTCAAAACTACTTATATAGATCTTAGGAGCATACAGTTTCTTATTCAAAGCTCACTCATTTCATCTTATCACCTACAAATACTATCTCACAAGTTATATACAAAACATTACAAGATGATTTATATTTGTTATATTTACCTATACTCACTCATGCCACTTCTCAAATATTTCACTCAAGTTGACATTAGAATATTTTTTAAACAATATTCTTTCATCATAGCAACAACACTCACTATAATAATAATAATAATAAAATATCATATACATACATCAAGGCTTACTTGACTAAGCATTTACATAAGAACCTTTGAAATCAATGAAATAACCATGCATATTTATTATAACCTTTGACATCAGTGACAACATTAAATATCAAAGCTCAACACTCAATGACAATGCTCAATAATCTTTCCCTTAATCAATGGCAATATTCAACATGGATTTATGTACAAGATTGGGAAAGATGATGTGTTACTTAGATTCACGTTATATCACAAATTAATATAGCTTATTTAATAAGAACATTAGGTAATTATAGGGGGTCACTTTTCCAAAAATCCATTGGAAGAAAAATATTATAGAGTGGTCTTTGGTGGTCAACCTTATTTTAGGATGTGTATGGGGTAGCCAAGCATTATGATGTGTGTTAATGAATGGGAAAGCCAAATTAGTGTGACGAGATGCATTTTATCCTAATGCTCACAGAACAACCATTTGAATAATGGGTAATTGACTTTTTTGGACCTATAATTCCCTTGATCAAATGAATTCATGCATGATACATGAATATTGTGACATATTATTCTACCAAGTAGGTGGAAGATATTATAACCCCAAGTTGCAGTGTGAAGGATGCTTCTAAATTATTATATGAAAATATCATTACAATATTCAAATGTTCAATCAATATGGTTAGTAACTAAAGAACTCATTTTCTCAATAAATTATCTCACACCACAAGAGCATGGCTTATCACCCATAAACAAATTGACAAGCTAAAGTGTCAAACAAAGTATTGGGAAAAATGCTAATGAAAATATCTAATGTGAAAAGGGATGATTGGGAAGACCAAATTATTATGATTCTTTAGGTGTATATAAAAAATTAAAAGCATTCCATTAGTTTCACCCTCTTTTAGCTTGGTTATGGTCTTGAAATAGTAACACCTGTGGAGTACATTATTTTTGAGTTTGTGCACATCAATAGTTATGAGTCTACATGACTAAGCTCCTTGAAGTAAATATTAATGGACTTGGTTAAAATGGAGGAAAGTCTAAAAAAGGCATAATGGATGCAAGATATCCATAATCTAAGCCAAAATGCATGGCATGATCATAACTTGTGATCTAAGTAATTTAATCCAAAATAAGTGGTACAATTGTATGATAGTAGGTTTAAGGCATTCCTAGGAAAATTACACATAAAATTAAGGGACCATAAATTATTGATAAAGTCTCATAATAGGGTACCATTATGTTAAAATATCTATATAGAACCATATTTCCAAGACGTGTTAATGAATGTAGGCTTAAACCTTATTGTCATTAGTCTCTATCTTTCTTTGCTAAAAATGATAGAGGGTGCCAAGTAGCACCATGTAGTTAGGAATTTTATTTAATATTGTTTTGTGTTTTTGTTTTTTTTAGTGTTAAATTATTTATATAGAGTGATATTTGGATTGCAATACATCATAATCAAGCTGGAATAGATAACATCGTAGACTACAATTGATTCATAGAAAGATGTTGAAGGAAGGAAAAATAGTAACAACTACATGGTGGTTATTAAATAAGTCTAGGAAGATGGTAATAATAGTATAGGTACAAAAAAAATATGTACAATGATTATTCAAAACTATTAATGACAAGACACTTGAATATATTTCATATTTCTCAAATTAGATCATGTGGTAAAATGATAGGTGGGGTCATAAAATAAGTGAGATAGATGAAATCATGTTGAATCACATTAGCTACTTGATAATGCATGTATCAAAGAACATATATATAAAAGGGTAACCATCATATCAAATATCAGCTAATTAATATTAATTTGGGAGGTAAACTCATGTGCAATCAATGAAACACATTTAAACTATTCAACTATACATATTCGAGTGTCAAATGCTATATAAAAAAGGGCATGTATAACATAAAGACATTAAATAATTTTTCCAACAATCAAACTCTATGATATAATTTTAAAACACCTTCTTATTCATATATTACATACTAGAGCTAAAATAAGTAAATCAAATATTCAACCCAAGACACATCAACAACCATAGAGAGAGCTCAATTATTCATTCCACTATCAGTTGTGAAAAAATAATAAATGGGGATTGGCCAACATCTACGAAAAACTAAATATTAGGATCTAAACACATTTGAATTCATTTATGTAGTAAAATCCACTTTATTTGTATAAGAACCACAAGAAGCAACATAATTAGGAGCCCTATCTCTAAAACATCTACTATGAGGCTTAAATGTGGAAAGACCAATTAAACTACCTATAGTAAATATCTGGATGAGGTAATGCTCACTCTTCTTAGTAGGTATAATGAAAGGGCTATTCATTTGTCCTAAGATGTTATAATTTGGATCACTTCTTAGACCATGGCATGAGCAATGGCTCTCTTAGCTTGTATAAAATCCCTCTTACCTTTCAAGTCTACCACTCCACCAATTCACTCTAACACCAGGGAGAAATACATGACAAGGATAGGAAGAGGCATAGCCATTGACTTGATAGAGGATGCTTTAGTGCACATCCTAGTTAAATACATTACCAAACAATTTTTAAAAATAAAAAAAGTAAGTGAAGTAGGCAACAAAAAGTGTGATCGACATTACGTATCACATGATATGCCTCCATGAAAACTTAAAATAGATTGAGTCTCTCACATCTGAGTTAAACACAAACATTGAAAATATACACATAGGAACCTCATAAACATTCTAGTATCAATTTTTGGTTTTGATTCTTTATTTTACATAGTGGAAATCATCAAAAGGACCAGTCAACCCTGTTATGGATTTATGGACTATTGTTACATTCAAAAAATTCACATGGATAAAAATATGGAAGTATTATGATCAATTGGGGAGGTTCACTAAATGGTGGCTAGAATCCCTAAACATAATATAGTCATACCCTAGAATACCTGAAGATATCATACAATATCTCAGATAATATGCTTTAGTTACAAAGTTACATTATGACATCCAAATAAAGGTACATGACTTCCAAAATCAATTATAACTTCCCTTCTATTTTTCATTACTATGTTGGATGCCAAAGTAGAAGTGTTGAGGTAAAAATCATTAACTATAAGGTCGGTTCCACCACTATGGTCTATTCCCTAGTTGTGCAGCCACTCATATAAACATATGTGCATCTTTAAGAAAAACCATAATCATTACCATAATAAATAATTTATCCAACACTATCAAACAAAGGGAAGATAAAATCACTAGTGTGATAAGCCTCACCACCACTACCAAAGAAGAGATCATGATAAGCCAAGTCTTGGCTAGATATTATCTATGTACCTAAAATAATAATTGAGTGTCACTTAATAAATTTAGGATTTAAATAGATTAAATTACTAAAGTCCATGTTGGAATAATTGGTGATGATGTGTATGAGCATGAGGAAGAGAAGGAATTTTTATTCTAGAAAGAAGTATGCACCTAGAAAGTGCATAATCAGGTAAGGCAAGACCTTTGGGTTGACATCATTCAAAATACACCCTATATAATTATTGACATTATATGAAAGTAAGTATCTTGGAAAAAGTTAAAGGCCAAAATATTCCATAGAGTTCCAGTAGGAAGATCCTTTACAATGTAGCTAGAGGAAATATCAACATAGGAAATCCTACCACCATTATTGTTGTGTAGATCATGGAAACATTCCATAATTTGACCATATCTAATGATCAAGGATAAAATCATGTCCTTATTATAACCAATAGAGGCTAATTTAGTATAACAAGAAGAAAAAACACAACAATAGACACAGGGCTAGACTATGAAGAGGCAAAAGTAAGGCCTCAATCCTTCTCTAACATCCTATAAAAATATAGTTGTACATCATGATACAATTATGAAACATTATACTTTAGAAGACTCATAATCACTCATAATTTTGGACTCCCCAACCCCCATGCAACAAGCTAAATAAAAAAGTATACCATAGTTGAAGCTTTAGCAAGATTTTTTAAAAGAATAGGAGGATCCTACAGAAGCATAAAAGGAGGTAGAGAGGAGGGTAAAAAATGAAGATAAAGATAAAGGAACAAAATTTAAAGTGAAAGGAAAATATGGAGGAAGAATAGTGCAACAAAATATAGTTACACAGGAAAAGTAATGCTAACAACAAGTTGTAGAGGTAGAGTGCAAGAAATAAGCTAACAAAGTAGAGGCTCAAAAGAAAAGAGAAGAAAAAGTAGAGACTAAAAATAAGTGAGTTGAGAAAGTAAAGGCTTGTAAGGAATGAGATAAAGAAGCAAAGGAAAATAAAAAGGAACAAGAAGAGGAAACATGAAAATATCAAGAAGCATAGGTTACACAACATAAGTAAGGAGAAGTAGAGGATAAAGAAGATAAAAAATATAAAGAAGAATAATATATTAAAGAATACAAATCCAAGAATACATTCAAAGAATAGGTAGCTAGGAAAAATTATAAGGCTAAATTTTAAGCCAATGCCAAGGTTGAAATATAGGCCAAATCTAAAGTTGAGGAGGAAGCCAAAACTAATGCTAAAGCTAAAGTTAAGGATAAGGTCAAGGCATAAGCCAAGGCCAAAATTGAGGTAGACATTAAGGCATAGTTAAATATAAATCTAAAACTAGAAAAGAAAAAGAGGATAAATCCAAGTAAGAAGTAGAGCACATAGAAAAATATAAATTGGCAACACAGGGAGGTGCACAGGAGGAGGCTTTACAACCAAAACCTCAAATCACTATCCAGTGGTTATCAGATGTTCCCACATCATCCACTCGACACACCAAATTTTATTTTACATTATCATAATTCATGTTGGCTCCTATAGTGACTCCAACCACATATATGACCCTAACTACCACTATGCTTTAAACATATTTAGATGTCACCCAATTACCATTGACCAAGAAAATTGAGGGAATAGCTATGTTTCAAGAGTCAATATCATAAAAGGATTTATCATTATAATAAGAAGTCTTCTAGATATGAGACAACAATGTAGAATTGAGTTGCTAGCTTGAAATGTGTGCTATATGACTAATAGAAATTGTCTCACACTTGTTACACAAGTCCTATGTGATCAAGTGATGTCTGAAGAAAAGACACTCACACCAATATTGAAAAAAATCACAAAGGACTGGATGGCTACACAATAACTACAAACACTAAGATCATAGCGGTAGAATATAAAATCAAAAATGGAAGCAATTTAAGAATTTATTGAGGAATATGAATAGGTTTTGGATATTACTACATAGTAAGCAAAACAAATAGCATAATGTATGCTTAACTAGAGGTATCACCTTAACAATTCATTAGTTTTCACTAAACTTGAGTTTGTAATAGTAAATAAAACAAAATATATAATGGATTAACAAATAAATAATTCTAATGTTATAAGCAACATCCTAAAGAAATCATTGGATTCAATGGATAACACCATGCAAAAAATTTAGGCTTGGCATAATGAGACTCTATGCACTATAGTTTCTAGTGTACAAACTCAAATTCATGCAGATCAATTGGACAAGTTGGTTCCAAACATATAGCTCAAGGTATTGAATGTTAAAACACTAAGCACCATCACAAAAGATGAAAATGTGCAAAACTTAATGGTAATTTAGATCATATTATGCATATTACTTACTATGGTATGGGAAGTGCTGAGAGATCATAAGATGCTTAAGAAAAATCTTTCATAGATTGATCCCTCCATTTCCCAACTTGTGGTTGAGCCTCAGTTAATTCCACCAATAATATCTTTAATAGGTATTATATTAGAAGAATATAATCACAAAGCCAAAATTAGACAACCAATAAAAATAACAACCTCTACCACTAGATTCTATGCAACCAAGTGATTCATATATAGTGTAATAAAAAACAACACAATAATATCCTATTGTGTAGCCAATTCAAACTATTCCACCATCCACTCAGTAGGTATTAAACACTCAAATTATGTAGTTTTTTCAAGTTTTACAAACTTTGTTGGATATCCTTAAACATTAGGATAAGTCCAAGTTGGTTAAAAACTCATAAAAGGAAGCCACTCAAATATGTTAGTCTATTTAAAACCCAAAAGGGTAGTAGGCTAGTATGTTACTTAGTTGAAAGCCTAAAAGTGTTTTTAAGTAGTGCTCAAAGAGTGAAAACTAGTAAATGATACTGGGAGCAATAACTTAATGAGTGATAAAGGGTTTTGGTTTATTTCATTAGCTTAATAATATAATATCTTGATGTGACTTTATTTCAAAATGAGATAATGGTTCAAGTCTGGGAAAGTGTTTGGTGAATAATATGGCTTACTAAAATTGTAGAGTATAGTTAATGAACATATGTGAAAATTTATCTATTTTTTCTTTTGTATAATATTTTATATGTATTTGACCTTTTTAAAGCATAAGATATATGATAGGATGTGAAGAGTCACTTCATTTGGGTAAGTCAAAAGTTTTGAATATGAAGAGATAGCTCTATTAAAATTCTATATATAACACTCATATGTAATTTATATATGGTTCTGAATGTGATAGAGATTGATACAACTATTCTGAAATGGTTTTCCCAAATATCTTTTATTATTTTTATGTCTATAATGAGTAATTTGGTGCCTTAATATATTTATTGTATAAGTGGATGAAAAATATTAAGACTTTAATAAACACATGTTCCTTTGTGCATCAATCTATTTAATTTGGTTAATAAATACCTTTAGTTTGAATATGGTTTCAATTGTTTTGTTTTGTTATCTTTGCACATGTTATATGAAGGGTTTATAGAAACCTCTATTAAAAGGTAAATACTATGGTGGGTGGAGGAGGTGGTAGATCGTACATCCATAGGATAGGGAGGATGACTTCAGAGGGAGGAAGTAGTAGGGGTCATCATGTTGGGCTTCATATTAGAGAGGGTGTGGCAACCTCTAAGGGAGGATCTAGCAGGAGATGACACTAGAGTGATATTCCTTGACATTATTTTGCATTAGGACCCTCTCACAGGGGGAGGATAGGGTCCTAAGATATATTACAAATTTTTTTGACATTCTATTATATACGTTGATTCTTTTTCTAAGATTATATGAGGCACATCAGCCCTAAATGGTGGATATTATATTTAGAAATTCTTCTTGGATAAACTTGAAAAATATTAATGTACACACACACACACACACACACACACACACACACACACACACACACACACACACACACACAAACACATGTTTTGGCTTACTTATAAGTGATTTTCAATCATGTTTTATGGCCTTAAATTTCATGTTTCATTTTTTAGTTCATGCACTCTAGATGGCTAGGCATGTGATGATGTATATGTATATGTATATGTATGTCTGTTTATTTTGATATAATGATATGGGAAACTATCATGTACATGTGGGAATATAATAAATTCAAATGATGTTATGTGATGGATAAATGTATGTAACATAAATGCACTAACATTTATTTTGCAGGTGACTACCTAGTTATTTTTACATAACATTTGAATTTCAAATTGCAACAAGGGATGAAAGGGGAAATATTATAAATATGAGGAGATAAATAATAAAATCCTTAGATCAAAATTTCATAGGGGGAAATGAATATGACTTAATATTTATGAGCAAAGGGGAAAATGTACTTCTTACTAGACTTATAAAATAGTAACTTTATTGGTTTCACCTAGAGATAAGTATTCCTAATAGAAATGATAAATGGGAAAAGGTTACACTCTTTAGACATAGGCATGTAGGCAATATTTTTGAATAAATTTCTCTTTGGACACTCTTTGATTTGATATTACTTCTACATTTAACTTTTACTTCTCTTTATGATCCCCTACACTTAGTCTCATGTGACTAGGAAGATGTATGGGCTCATCACCAAAGGATATATATAGGTGAGTAAGGGGAATCTCTCCCAAATGTTAAGCCCACATAACCATTAAGATTAAAGTCTCTTAATTGAAGGTTATCAAAATGGTGAGAGATGTGAAATTTGAATTTTGTATTTGCATAAGAATTTTTATTTTCACAAGGGTGTCTACTTTTTTGTCTATTAGGCCCTTACCCCCAAATCTTGGCTGCATGCAACTAGTAAGATGCAAGGGATCATCAATGAGTACAAAGATAGGAAAGTAATGATAGGAAAGTAAAGTTACCTATTTTTAAGAATGATAATTTTCATATTTTATAAGGCACTATAAGGGAAGACTATATCATGGATAAGCCTCTAGACTAAACTTTAGGCTAGCATTTTTCTAAGTTATGCAAGAAGATGTGGGGAAAATAGGTGTGTATATACACAATATTTTCAACTTTTATCAAATACTAATGCTTTTTATCTTAAAATAACTTATCAAGTCTTAATATCTTTGAGTTCACACCCTAAGGGGTGCACCAAGAAAAGGGTGGGTAGATAATTGTTGTTTTGTTGGATTGTTGTCCCTTAGTTCCACTTATTACCAATCCAATCAACTCCTAAAACATTCTCCTAAGATATTATTCCTCTTTTTCATACTCATCTAGTATGTTCCCACCTTCCATCCATTTTTTCCTCACCTTAATCCCCTTTTGATAGTCTATAGTACTAAGTCAACTAGGTTAACCATGTACTATTTTGGTTAAAATTCATTTAGGGTCTAATTTAGCTCTTAGCCAACCTAGCCCATGACCTAGTCAATTCTTATCCATAATATTACTAAGGAGACTGGGTTGACCCTGCTGGCCAAATTTTTTTGGAAGGGCTTAGGGTTAAATCCACCTATATATACAAGTTTATTTCATCATTATTTATGAATGATCAAGAGTGATTATTTACTTGTGCTTCTTTCAAATCTGCTCTTCCATGATTCTACTTGAGGAGTTTTAGCTTAGGGTTTTTACTTGTAGAATATAGTCTTTTGGAGAAGTCTTGGATGCTTTGGCCTATGTTAGTGATCCTTAAAAACCACAAAAACCTCTTGAGAAGCCCCTTTGGCCAAGGGAGAGATTGAATTTTGATGGGTTCATCTTTCAAGCAAGTTTTCTCTAGCTTTGCTCCTCTCTTTAGTAGATAGAAGTAGCATAATTATTAGCTTAGAATAATATTAATCTTATTATTCCATGCATTAAGGTCTTACTCATACATATCCTAATTAAGATCCACCTATGCATGTTTGTTTGTTTACTAACCCCCACTTTTTGCTACAAGCTCTGGTGAGCACTAGATTATATTTCTTTACTTAACTTGTTTTTAATTTAGTGAATATGAAAATGTAAGACCTAGTTAGGGCTATTTCATGATTGTGTTTTACTGGAGGCTTTGGAACCCTCCCTAGCATTGTTTATTATGGTAATAAATCCCTTAATTGGGTCTAACAGATCCCCATATTGGTCATGTACCTAATTTTCTAATGTATCCCCAATCAAAAGTGTAAGTATGATTTATCTTCTCTAAGTTAGGATTGATTTATAGACATGTTGTATTTTTGATTACATACATTCTAGTGAAACTGATGTGAATATAACCCTTGCAAGTTTTATCTCACATTTTTCATTATTTTATCATTTTATTTACTATATATATATATATATATTTGTGATACTAGGTTGATGATGCTAGTATAGTTTCTGAATTTTGTGCATAGTTTTAAAGCATAGTCACATCAAAATGACTCTATTATATTTGTGAAGGTCTTCATCAAATACTAGCTATTGGGTCAACCCAGTTAACATAATATAGGTTTTCACTTCCAGATAGGCTATTAGGTTTACTCTGTCGACATAATATACTTCCAAACTTATAAAAAACATACTAGGTTGACATTATCAATATAGTATTCTTCACAAGCTTCAATAAATAGGGAACTATAAAACTAGGTTGATGTATTCAACATAGTTGGTAGAATTTACAAGTAAAAATCAATGAACTTCAACAACAATCTCACATTCTTCTGCATCCTCCAACCCAACAAGGTTACTTTCTCTCTTTCATTGTCATTTCTATTATTCATTATAGTTATGTTTTTCATAGTTTGTAGTCTTTGAAACTACGTTATACAACAAACTAGGTTGACCTAGTTTTGTATTATGTCTAAAAGACTAGGTCAATATTATTAGCATAGTTCTTAATAGACCCTTGCTTTAATAGTATAGTAGTGACACTATCAACTTTGTTCTATAATCCCTGCATACACTATCATCTAAACTAAAACTATATTATGTTTCAAATTTGGAATTAGCACTTATATACTAATAATTATCTCACACTTTCACTTTCAATTGCTTGAATGCTTAGAATAGATCATATAGTCTAATTAGGTGGTTTTTTAATATACCATTTAACATCACTATTTTTCTCATTCTTTCATACACTACCAAATCACATATTGTTAAAATGCATTTAAAAAATTGTCTACCCAAGGCCTACCTACTTGGATTTCATCACCAAGGGGGAAGCCAACTTGATTTTTTGGCTAAGTATAAACACATGGTTAGTGTATTTTTTAGAAAATCACCCAACACCCTATCACTTTGATGTGTAAAGTGAGGGGGTAGGACCCAATATCAATCAAGTACCATTGCCAACACAAATCCCTTTCATCCTAAGCATCCTAAAACCATCCATAGATTTCTTTCTAGTTCCTTACAACCAACTTCCTATCACACTTAAAATCATACTCTAATAATCTAACAACATTCAGGATGACCACTTAGTTAGCATTTATATTCTAAGTTGACTACTTTTTCTTTGCTCAATTGTATGGTGTATTTCAAAAACTTGAATTGGCCAATGTTGGTGCAAGGTTTTATGTTGTGTGCCTCAATTGGATCATCCTTATTTACCTAATTGATTATGTATTTCTTTTCACATCTTTCTTTCAAAAGTACTTTCAAAATTTTTATTATTTTAGTACATTATCATTTTGTTTGACATAGTCTCTTATAGATTATCTATCTCCCCTACCTACAGTACTAAGTCAACCCTATTAACACAATATTCTTTTCTACCCCTCAAGATATAGTTCTAGGTCAACCCTATTGACTCTATATCCCTATTTTCTTAGTCTTCAAACCTTATTTTTAGTACTAGGTTAACTCAGTTGACTCTGTAATCTTATTAATATTTATTTTCCCTAGTTTCTAGTAAAAGTTCAATCTAATAAATTGTGTACTCTTATTGCCTTCCCTATCTAACCAAATCAATTATTTGTTTCTCCTCAGCTTTTTATTCATTTCTCTCAATTCATCATGAATTCCCCTATCAGAATCTTCTTGGATAACCTGAATCCATTTAGATACTATATGGGATGTTCATTTCTCCCTCTCTTTTCTTCCCAAGATAACCCTCACTCTTGGGGCATCTCTTACCTTCATTCATATATGGTTTGTAACATGGTGAAAATCACACCTCAAGATGAAATAGGTGGATTTGATTCTTTCTATACCTAACAAGACAATTCCTATATTCAAGCTCTTCAAAATAATGTGGGAGAAATTGACACAAGTTTAATCAATAATCCCACTAATAACCCATCTTGTAATGACTCTCCCCCTAATACCAATTTGGGGATTGCTCCAACAAACACCAACCCACCTATTGATATGACTCAATTTATTTCATAAGTCATAAAATAAATGAACATAATGCAAACTTATAACACCTATAAAATGATGCAAATACAATGTCATTTGATTAATATGGCTAATCAACCTCCAACTATCCATCCTCAAGCCAATCCCAATTATATTACTCCACCTCTTAGAGATGTTTTAGGAAATGTTATTCATTAACCTATAATGAGTAACAAAATCCTCCAAAATATGGTTCTGTGTGGAGGACCATGGTCTTTTGGTAAATGCTCTCTCACTATTAAAAAATGGGAGCCTAACATGGATCTCTCAGATTCTTTTTTCTTAACCACTCCCATTTGGGTTAGACTCCCTAGACTCCCTTTAGAGTTTTGGCATGAGGACATTTTTAAAGGTATTGCCAGTTCTTTTGGTGAACTTGTGGCATTGGATAATGTTACGGCTACCAGAACCAAACTTCAAAGTGTCAGACTTTATGTTAAAGTGGTAGATCTAAATCATCTCCCAGAAAAAGTGGATCTAATATCCAAGCTTGGTAAAAAAACTCAAGGAATTTTTTTTGAAGATTTACCCAACTCTTGCTATGCTTGTAAGAAATAGGGGCATCTGGTCAAAAATTGTCCTTCCAAAAGTAAAATTCATCCTAGTAGTGTTTTGGATGGGAAAAATACCAAGGTCCAGCAAAAGAAAGTATGGAAACCCAAAGAAGATCATCAACAAGAACAAAAGAATAATGAAGATTCTAAAGCTCTTCATGCTGAGGTGGATAAAGAGCCTTCTTTTGAAGATCCTAAAGCCCCACATGTTGAGGTGGATAAAGAGCTTTCTTTTGAGAAAGAAAATTTTGAGAAAGAAGGACATGGACTGCAATCAGATACCATAATACTTGTACAAAGAATAGATGATTTGATAGATCTATCAAAACAAATCATTTTCTATCAAAGGATAGAGGATCGATGGAGAGATCTAGATGACAAAATTGTGCTAGAGGAAGGTGAATTCTTGGCTGAATCTGGAAATAAATTAGAGGAGGGAGATTTTCTTTTTTCTCAGTCCAGGGAGATTTAGGCTGATAATGATTTCCCTTTGGATGAGCTTCCTGTGAATGATAATGGAGAAAAATTAAAGCATATTCTAAACCAAAGAAAAAGCACTGAAAAAAAGACCAATACTAAGGGGGTAGAAACTAGAAGCAGCAAAAAAGATCAGCAAACTAAGGTGAAACATCTTGCTTCTACTCTGGATAAATTTGGAAAAAGAGATGAATAACATTTTAAGGTGAAATCAGATGTTGGTTTTCAGGACAAACCTGGAAGAAGATCCATTAAGAAAACTAGAGAGCTAGAAAGTATGCAAAATATTACTAATGGAAGGCAGGCAACTATTCTAGATTTTGCCCCTAAAAAATAGATAATAAATTGTTACTTGGAATATTAGGGGGCTGAATATAAACTAGATATTGATGTTGTCCCTATATAACCTGATTTTGATGCTACTATTTAGTAGGTTTTAGGAATGCTTTTCCTAGTGCATGTTAATGCTTTATCTTTTTTGATTTTGTTGAAGGGTTTTGGGGTCCCTTCAAAACCTATTTTTACCTTAATCTAAAACAAAATGCTCCAAAATATTCAAAATGAGCCTTTATCTACCTTCATTGTGTTTATTAATATTGTTAACATATCTCCAACTATCAAGTATGATGGGACTAAAGAACCTACCTCATTTCTCAAAGCCTTTGACAATCTATATAAAGAGTGGATCTAAACTAATACCTTCACCACAACTAAACTCTTAGTCAAAACCTTCACTGGTGGTGTATTAAAATGGTACAACCAACTCCCTCAACATTCCATTTGGAAACTTGAGGATTTATTCAATCCTTTAGTTAAAGAGTTTCAACATAACGATCTTCCCAAAAATTGTCTTAGCCACTTCATCAATGCTAAATAATCTCCCACTAAATCAACTCATGATTTTATCAAACGATGGAAATATATGGCTCATAAATCTGATCATAACATGACTAATTATAGTCTACTTAAACTCTTTATAACTACCTTAACTCTTTCTCTTCAATATAAGGTTCAAAATTTTGCTTCCCAAACACTTGATGAAGCTATTAACCAAGATAAATGTCAATATTTTCTCATGAAGCAATTTGAACCTAACCATAAACTTCTTAATGGATATTTTAAAAAATCTTGTAATGCTATCACTAGTAATACTCTACAAATCAAACTAGGAGTTTCCAAAGCTAACATTCCTTATTCTTCTCACACACTACTCTCAGTGTAGCAAATGAAATAATTTTTATCACCTTCTAACTTTTACTTATCCTAAAAATCCTCCTAAGTGGTATGACCCTAATCAATTTTGTTAGTTCCACACTGACATTGGTCACTCCCATGAATCTTGTAGAGGGCTCACTAAATTTTATTGTCTCTTATATTATTTATTATTCATTCAATCATGAAGCTATGATCAACCTTCAACATCAAGAGTACACTACTGCTTCATAAAAACGATAAGTTTCCAAAGCTTCTTCCTCAGATATAAAAAAATATTTTTCCATAACTAATAATCAACAAACTACCAATGATGTTTGTACTATTGATGTTGATTATGACCAATATTATAATAATTATCAATATGTTTACACTTCTAAGTTTAATTATCATTGTATGTCAGCTCATAAGGATCCTGTTACCAAGCCTAAAAATTCATCTTTAAAAGAACAAATTATCAAAGATACTATAACCACTAATATTGCTTTTGAATCCCTAAAGGAACCACTTCCTCCTTCCAAACCCCCAATAACTTTTATTCCCTCAAAATCTACCCTACCTCCTAAACATCATGATAGTTCTTCTAAATCCCATTGGAACTTACTTGAAAAAATTAACTCTATGCCTTGTAATATTCCACTTATGGTATTGGTCCATACTTCCCCTTATCATTTTAATTTCTTTATACAACAATTATAATAAATTGAAGATACATATCCTATATATGAAGAACCACCTTTTATTGAACATCAACCTACCAATGTACATACCATTCAAACCATGTGTCCTTCCAAACCATCTATTAAATTTCTTGAAGTGGACATGATTAATGATGAAATTATTTTTCATGTCGATGAGCCACCATTTTTCATTAAAATAGTAGTTAATACTACCTTTATTTCTAAAGTTCTAGTTGATGAAGGCTCTATTATTAATGTGACATCTTTGTGGCTTATCTAATTACTTGGTTATAACAAGGATTATCTCAAGCAAACCTACCTTACCTATCATGGTTTTTAAAAGACTAATCAAAAACCACTTGGTTATATTTGGATTCCTATAACCATCAGACCTAAGACCATTAGAACTAAACTTATGGTCCTCGATTTACCCTTATCTTATAACATACTCCTTTGTCACCCATGGACTCATAGAATGAGGGATATTGCTTCTTCTGATAGCCAATGCATTAAATTATTACATAATGGGAAATAATATAAGCATGAAACTAATCCCAACCCTTAGAGTATTCAAATTCCTAATCCAAACTCTCTGTATTGTATTCTTACCATTCCTAAGATCAATAATGTTCCTTTACCCAAGTTCATCAACATCAACCATGATTTACAAGTCACTCTTGCTAATTCAGATGATGATGAACCTAATGATTTGAAACATACTTTCAATATTACCAAGCTACCTCCTTATATTGTGGAGTGGATTCATCCTTCTTTATTACCTCAGGATCATATTTTCCTCTCATTTATGAGATTACTAATTTTTCACCTCTATACAATGTTTAGGATCCTTCTTTACCTGAGTAATCCTTCACTTTCAATGAATTTGGGGTGGCCAAATTATTTCAAGATCCTCTCATCATGTCCCTATGTATATTCAATAATATTTGGATTTCACCTTCTAAAACTCCCCTTGAATATCAAGCATGTAAAATTTATCTAACATGTGATGATAATTACATAATGGCCCAAGATCAATCTTAGGAATTGGATGTTCAACATTATAAAAAAACCTTAGCTCAAATCCATGTTTTTAATCAAGATGCTCACACCATTTCTATGGATCATGAATTAGATCTTAAAGGTCATGTACCTCTTGGTAATTCTCTAATTCTTGATACTCCTTGGGTGATAGAACAAATCATACCTTTCAAAACTCTATAAATTCTTACATCTTCTCTACCACCTATGGATCTCAGCATTGGATCCTATCCTTTACCAATAAAAAAATCTAACTACACACCAATCGCATCCAATCCATCTATTTCTCCTATCTTGATATTACATTAGATGACAAGGCCACTATTGTCCATAAGATACATTATGAATATGATCTCCATGGTAATCAAATAATTGATCTCTAAGTAGATGTTGATTATTATGGTCCTCTTCCCACCTTGCTTAGTGATGAAGCTATTCTTTAAATACTTCATGCTCGAGAACCTCAGCTTCCTTGACAACATCATTAACTTGGGGATTTCAAAACCAAAGCCCCTTTTTTTAACAAATTTTTTGCTAGCATTGATCCTAAATCTAATCCAATTTCATCTTTACCTATGCACCACACCACTTCCAATATTTAAATGTTATGATTATCAAAGAGACTACTCACATTGAATATGGTACTCCATCCTGCCCTTGACCATTTATCATTTTTCATGAATTATCACCTACCAAATATGATTTTATATTATTATTTTATAAATATCATAAGATCTTCACCTGGTACTATGAGGATATGTTGAGTATTGACCCTAGCATTTTGGTACATAACATCATCACTTATCCTAATGCTAAACCTATGCATCAAAAATAACATAAATTTCCACCTGAGGTTTCTACTTTATGTCATAAGGAAATCATCAAACTTTTTGATGCTAAATTTATCAAACTAGTGGACTATTCTGAACGGGTTTCTAACATACTTCCCATTTGGAAAAAGGTCACTATGGTCATTCACATCTATATTGGTTTCTTTAATCTTAATCTTGCCTATCCCAAGGATATTTTCCCTTTTCCTTCAATAGATGCCACTATCGATTCCACATATGGTTATGGAATGTTATCTCTTATGTATGAATTCTTAGGTTACAATCAAATTCACATTACCCTTAAGGACCAACATAAGATCACTTTCAACATGAAATGGGGCACCTACTGCTATATCAAAATGCCTTTCAGCCTCAAAAATGTTAAATCCACTTACCAATGAGAAATGACTCACATTTTTCATGATCTTATCAATAAAATTGTCTAAACTTATGTGGATGACCTCATTTCTAAAACTAAAAGTCACAAAACTCATCTTTCTAATCTTGTTATCACTTTGACCATCTTCTCAAATATTAAGTTAGACAAAATCCTTACAAATATGTCTTTAGTGTCACATCTAAATTTTTTTTGGGATTTTTAGCCTCTCTCTATGACATCAAGGTTGACCCTACTAAGATTAGTGATATCATCAACATTATCATTCTTCATTCCATTCCAAACAATCACACTTATCTAGGAAAACTAATTCAATTAGATAATTTGTCCTTGAAATGGTTTACCATATCCACTCCATCAATTCTCTTCTTAAAAATGATAATTCTTTGGAATGGATGGATCTTTGTCAAAAATCCTTTGATAACATGAAATAATCATTGCTTCACCTACCTACACTTCATCCTCCTTCAAATGATCAACCTTTGATCCTATATACTTATTCCACACCCATATTAGTTGGGATAATGCTTTCCCCAAAATATGATATGGGAAGAGAGTATGCCATCTACTACATCAACTGAGGCCTCATCAATTATGAGAAATGTTATACAAAATTCAAAAATAATTGACTTACCATATCTTTCATAACTGAAAAGCATTGACATTACATGCTTAATCAAACCACTTATGTCATCATTAATTTTGACTGCCTTCATCGCTTCTTATTCAAAGCATTTCTTCCTATAGATAGAATTGGCAAATGGATGGTCCTCCTTATGGAATTTGATCTCTACATTGTAACTTAAAAATCTATCAAAAGATAGATCATATTTATTTAACTTATTGCATTTCTTATGCTAGATACCAATCATCATCAAGATAGTCTTCTAGATGAAAACATTCTCTATATTTAAGGTCTTAATCAAGTTATTTGTCTTAAAGATTATTTCTATAACTTCATTGTTGATCTTGAAGCAAGTAATCTTGATGAATCCACTATCCTAGTCGATACTGCTAAACTAAAAGTAGTTATTGAATAACTTCCTAAAATTAATTGACTTGCACGAGGATACTTAGAACCTTCACTTTGATGGTGCTAAATACCTTTAAGGAGCTAAGGTAGGTTTCATTGTTACAATTCCTCTTGAAAAAATTATCCCTTCATATTTTTTATTAACCTTTGATGTCACTAATAATATGGTAGAGTATGAGGCTCTAATCTTAGGAATGAGATCTACTCTTGATTTAGATATCCAATACCTATATGAATTAGGTGATTCTCAACTCATTTGCTACCAAGTCAATGGTGATTACCAATGCAAAAATGAGAATCTCATTTATTATCATCAACTTGCCACTAATCTCACCAAATATTTCATCTCTATCACTATCAAGCCTATCCCTCGAGATCAAAATTTTATTATTGATTCCCTTGCTTCTTCAGCTTCTATTTATCATTTACACCAAGTTCTTTTCGATCCCACTTTTTTTATCCAAATAATAAAATCTTTGTATTCTATTCAACCACATGATTTTCTTATCTACCACATCAAGGCTATCACCATTTGACAAGGCCCATGGTATAAAGACATCATTCAATTTCTAGAACACCAAACTTATCCTTCCAACCTAAATTCTTGTGAAAAGACTCACATTCATAAACAAACTTTTAAGTATGTATTTTGTTATATAATCATTTATTATCACAATGTTAAAGTTACCTTACTTCACTGTGTTATACAATATAAGGTCCCTCCTCTTCTTGAACAAGCACATGGGGTAATTTGGGGTGGTCACTATAATAGGCATGCTACAACCCCTATGTATGGGATATTTTTTCCCACTCTTGAAAATGATGCAATTAAATTCACTAAAAAGTGTACCCCTTACCAAATTCATGATGATCTAATTCATTCACCTCTATTTGATATTCAAACTATCTAATCTCCCTATCCATTTTCTATGTGGGGATTAGATATAATAGGCAAATTACCTTGCTCTCAAGATGGGCATGTCTTTATCATCATAACTACCAAATATTTTACCAATTGGGTTGAGTCTATGCCATTTATCAATGTCACTAGCACCAAAATCTCTAAATTTATTCTTAATCAAATCATTTTTAGCTTTAGTGTTCCCCATACTATCATTTTAGATAATGGTGGTAATTTTAAAAACAAGTATGTCAAATAATTGTGTGTTAAATTTAAGATCCATCACAATTTTACACACCCTATCATCTTTAATGTAATGGCCAAGCTAAATCCACAAATAAAATTCTCCAAAATATAATTCATGAAACCCACATGGATTGACACCTTTATCTCTATCCTTCTCTTTGGTCCCATCAGACTAGCATACATACTACCACTAGGGTATCACCACTCTCTCTAGTCTATGGTTTTGAGTCAGTCCTTTCCTTAGAATTTGAGCTTCCCTCCCTCTATATATCTCTTCATGGTATCATTATCAATGAATGAGTATGTGAATCTCACCTTAATTCCCTTGATCTCCTTGATGAACATCATCATTTTGATTTGCAACATAATTGCCAATATAAGGCCTGTATTGCTAAATAACATAACAAATGTGTTAAAATATACACATTTAATGTTGGTGATCTTGTCCTTAAATTATATTACACTCATGATAAATAAGGTAAATAAGCCCAAAAATTGTGGGGCCCTTATTTAGTGAAAGATATTCTTGGTTTAAGTACCTATCACCTTCAAACTAACGAAGGTTATGTTTTCAAAGAGCCCACCAATGTACAATTCCTTAAAAAATATTTTTCCTAAATCCTTCCTTTCTTTTCAAGCTTTCTATTTACTATCTAACACTTTTTTTAAGTTACTTACATGATTCACACCCTCTATATCAATTCTCTTTTTACAAACCTTAGTCCTCCCTTTTGGTCTTTTGGTTTCCTTTTTTCTCATGAGTTACATTATAAAACCATGGATAGGACTTGGTATTCCTCATGATGTAATTTTATCCTCTCATTTTCATACTTTTCGCACACATTTTACACCCCTTGGGTTTCTATTTTATGAGTTTCATTGTAATACCATAGATAGGACTTGGCATTCCTCACAAATACCATCTTTTTCTTACCCCATTTATTTTTTCAATAATTTTTGGCACCCTCATGGATTTATCTTTTATGATTTATAGTGTAAGACCATGGATAGTAATTTGCCCTCCTTATAAAATCACCATCTTATAATTCCTTTTTTAGAATGTGTTTCGCACTAGTTACAAGTTCTTGATCTTTGTTCTCAAGTTTAGAGTTTGCTCCTTTTAATAGATGGACTTTTCACAAAAATATATGTTAGCATGTTTTCCTCCATTTCCCTTATCCTTATGATAAGGAATCATACTTTACTATCATTATATCCTTTAGTTTTTACCCGTTGTCACATTTTTTGTGATTTGAAGTAATTCAAATTATTTCATGTTTAATTCCTATTTATTTCCTTTACATTCACTCCATATTAGATAAAACAAGGTTGAAGTCAAGATAGCACTTTTATTTTACCTAGATTTATGAGACTCTTAGACACCATGCTCTCTAAAGTTTCTCTTTCTTAGCAACTAAGTCCCAAGTATTCAAATGAAAGTCATTTTTAGCACCCATGTTTGGTTTTCCAAATTTGTATGGAGGAGGAATAGAAAAATCCATCAAGAAAGTTAAAATCTAAATCATTTAACACAAAAATAAATGATATACAAAAGGCAAGATATAAATTTCAAAAGTTAAAATCAAACCAAAACACATGATTACAAGCACATATCCTATCTCTAATCAAAGCTAAAACTCCATAGTTGGCCTCATAATAGAGCTGAGGTCCATTCACTGTGATAGGCCAGTAGATTGGAATAGGAGAATTCAATAAACTCTACAGTGATACCTACTTTCTCATGTAAGCACATAATCTTTGTGGTAGACCAACGACTCTATAAAGGGTCTTGAAGAATGGGGAACACATTATGAAAAGGTAGGTCTCTTTTAATTTTCATGCATATAGTCTTAATAGGATGATATACATAATACATTTACATACTACATTTGTTGACCAAAGACTTGTGTAGCTAAGAGAAGTTCTTTAGAGTCATTAAGGTCAAAATTCCTCTTGTTTTGATAAACTTAATATGAGTGTCTTGAATTCAAAAAAGAGTTCCTCTACCTTGGTTTTTCCTTCATTTCCCCCTCCACCCATTTCATTTCCCCCCTTAATAGGAAAATTATGATTATAAATCTATTTTCCCTATTATATACTTCCATCTTCTTCACATCTTAAAAACATTCTATCGCTACTTTATTTCATTTATATCTATCCTTAGAGCAAAAAAACATGTTTGAACAACTTTGGATTACTTCCTTTACACCACAGATCTACATTTTGAGATGTGCCTTGATTTATTTTATCATTTGTCATTATTGTACTACCCCTTTTTGTGAACGTTTGAGTCCATTTATACTTTCATATATTTTTTCCATTATTGAGTGAGGCTGGCTTATTACTTCTCCCTCACCAATGTTGTTTTCCATTCTATGCACCTGTTTTCATTGATGATTAAGGATTATTAATTCTCACTCATTAATGTTGTTTTATCATTTTGTTTTCCCATATTTGTTTAAGTAATTATTTTTACTAATTTCACATTTATGTTTGACTACCATCCTTTTTGACATGTATCCTTGGTTTGATTTGGTGAGTTTTCCTTTCTTACTTGAGTTTTACTTGTTTTTATTTTTTTGGTCTTTAGTAGCCTTGTATTTTCAGTTACCTGATATATTATAATTTTTTTGACTTGGTAATTTGGTCTAACATATCACCTATCACCCTAGATTTCCAAATTTCCAAGTATTTCCCATCCACATAGCACTAGTTATCTTGGCTTTCCTACATTTGTTTTTTTTTAATCTTTAGTTTTGTATTCTTGGGTTTGCTGAAAGTAGTCCTTGTGCCCTCCATAATAAAAACTACAAACATAGTAGATAACCATCCAATAATAAATAGGAAGTAACATCCAATATTTGTGCTGCAGCTGTCAATATTGGAAAAAGAGCAAACGAGGAGACCAAATCCTTGGAGGGGCCTAGCAAAAGGATGAGACAAAGCTCTAGAAAGAAGGCTACACAAGAGGGAGCCAAGTTGGTGGCAACTACTACTCAAGATACTACTGTTGTGAAAGGTAAAGAAACTGTGAAAATGATTTTGGAACTGGAAGAATAGTCTGGTTCTTCTTATTGGTTATGTTTATTGGTCCTGTTCTCTGGTTTCTTTTTGTAATCTTCTATCTATGATGCAGCCAGATCTTTGTTAAATCTAGGTTTTGACCGGTGGTCTCTCTAGTGGTTTCAGGTCCATATAAAACTTGTTTTTGCTACTTCTCTGTAGTTGTTTTAAGGTTCTGCCTGTGGTCGTTGAGGCTTTATCTTTCTTTCTTTGTACTTGGGTTTCGGGGTCCCTTCAAAACCTGATTTTACCTTAATCTAAAACCATCCAATAATAAATATAAGTCAATCTACACATCATACTTTACTTTTCATTTCTTTCCCTTTATATCATTTACTTTCAGTTATTTTTTATTTAAAAATACTACAAATTTTTTTATCCTTAGTGTTGTGTGTTACTATGTTCTTTCTTGAAGAGCCATCCCCTATTACACCTACATGACACATAATTACCTTTGAGTGAAACATATGTATACATGTAACATATTCAAATTTTATCAAATACTACTAATTTTTATCTTGTAGGAACTCATTAAGTCTCAATCTCTTTGAGTGCATGCCCTAAGGGGTGAACCAAGAAAGGGTTGGGTAAACCATTAGTGCTTCACAAGATTATTTTCCCTTATTACCACTTATTACCAATCTAATTAGCTATTAAAACATTAACCTAAGCTATTACTCCTCTTTTGCATACTCCTATCTTTTCCCACCTTCTATCCCTCTTTTCCTCACCTTAAGCCCCTTTTGACATTTTACAGTACTAGGTTGATTCAGTTGACCCTATAATATTTTGGGTAAAATTCCTTTAGGGTCTAGGTTAGCTATTGGCTGACCTAGCCCATAACCTAGGTAATTGTTATCCATAATAATACTAGGTCGATTGAGTTAACCATGTTAGCTAAAACTTTCAGAAGGGCTTAGGGTTAAATCTACCTATATATACAAGTTAATTTCATTGTTATTTACCAATGATCAAGAGTGATTATTCAATTGTGCTTCTTTACAATCTGCACTTTCACCATTATACTTGAGGAGTCTTAGCTTAGGGTTTCTACTTGGATAATCATATCTTGTGGAGAAGTCTTGGATGCTTCAACCTTTCTTAGTGATCCTTACAAACCATAAAAACCTCTTGTGAAGCACCTTTGGCTAAGGGATAGATTGAGTCTCGATAGGTTCATCTTTCATATAAGTACTCTCTAACTATGCTCATATCTTTAGTAGATAGAAGTGGCATAAGTATTGAATTCAAATAATATTACTCTTCTTATTCCATCTATTAGGGTCTTATACATATCTTGATTGAGATTCTCTTATGTATGTTTATTTATTTACTAACTCCCACTTTGTGCCATAAGCTTTGGTGAGCACTATATTAGATTTATTTTCTTTACTTGTTATTAGTTTAGTGAATATGAAAACATAGGGCTTAGTTAGGGTTATTACATGATTATGCTTAACTGAAGGATTTGAAACTCTCCTATCATTTTTTATTGTGTTAAGAGATCCCTTAATTGGGTTTATCAGATCCCCATAATGGTTATGTTCTTAATTATCTAATGTATCCCCAATCAGAAGTATAGTTATGATCTATCTTCTCTAAGTTATGATTGATTTATAGACATGATGCATTTATACTTGCATATAAGGTGTAATATGATCATAATAAGTAAGACAAATATTGATGTAAAATTTATATTTTGAGAATGTTTTCTATGGTATGATAGGGTAATGTGGGAGTGGGATGTTGTGATATGCCACATTTTGAATAAATTTACACTGTGTGAACTAACAACTAAATAATCACTGAACAACACATATGATATGCAGGTAAGCATGAAACCTATGAAAATTGTAATTTAAATGAGAATAATGTGATATGAAAGTACTATATATACATATATATATAATAATTTTAGGTGCAAAGAGTTTATGGACTCACTGAAATCCTTACCCTCTAGAGTGCATAATGGATAGGTTCCATTGTTGTAGTCTTATATCATTAGGTAGGGGTATAACTAACTAGGTCTAAAATTATACCTTATCCTATCTTCTTGTCAACTCAGCTATTTATCCTAAGGACAAGGTATCCTACATGGATTAGGTGTTCATAGGTATTTTTGTTGTATTGTTTGCTCATATGATTAGCATAAGCAATGTGATTATTTATGGTGGTAATATGATGTTCTTCTAAGAATTCTAATTGGGTTAGTCATGCATCTCTAAACTCTTCTTGATTAAGAAGGCCCTAGAGGGAAACATGAATGCTAGATATTTCTAATTCTAAGGGTAGAATGGATTTATGTATGAATATGAGTGAATATGGAATTTTCCCCATGGGTGTCTTAATAGTTGTTATATAAGCCCATGGTGTTGGATAAAGCTACAGATGTTAATCTCAATTATATTCTCAAATAATTTTAACCAAAATTGACTTCAAGGTCTTTTCAATAGCTTTGGCTTACCTTTTGGCTTATGGATAGTACAGGGAGGCTAAATGGTGTGATATAGTAAGTTTATTACACAATTCATGAATTAAAATATTTTTGAAAAGGGACCTATTGTCCATAATAATGACATGTGGGACCCTAAATTGGTAGATGATTTAATTTATAATAAACTTTTTGATGACTAATCCGATGATAGTTGTTAATGTAATTACTTATGATCACTTGGTGAAAATATTTAATTACCATGATAATTAAGTGATACCATCTAAAGAAGTAGGGGATAACTTACCTACTAAATCCAAGCCCTAAGTGGAAAATGGCCATAGACTGATGATGGGTTGTAATTACCTAGTGGGGATATGTATCTTTTATGAAAAATGTTGACATTTCTCACACTTACATATAAATTCAATAGCATCATGGTCTAGAGTGGGCCAGAAGTATCCTTTCCTATGGATTTTTTGAGTAGTTGTGTGGCCACCAAAGTTTCAACAACAATTGCCATTATGATAATGAAAGAGGACTCTTTTTTACTCTTCGTGTTCAACACATTAAATTAACATGTCATCAAAGGCCTTACAATAAAATACTATATCTAGAATTACATACTTGAATGCAATGAGATGAAGATGTATTTTATATTGTGAGTTGGTGCCTTCAAAATAAGTGTGGTCAATTAGGTAATTGATGATATATGTGTACTAAGAGGAGGAGATAATAGTGGGATTTTCTACATATCATATCAGCTCATCAAGGAATTTATTATCGAAAATGTCATTAACTTACAAGGGTGAAATATTCAACCAATCAGAAATGGTATATCCTTTAATAGACTTTTGGTTGACATAAGTTAAATTAAACTTTATTAGGAGTGTAATGAAGTACCCAACCTTCCTAGAGATATTTGGTTGGGTTAGGAAAGTTCATAGGGTTTGATATCTCATGATAACTCTTGTCTCTATATTGGGCATATAGTGCCATAATAATTTGGTCATAAACACTATTAATAATTATTAATTTTCTACTTGAGTGTATCACATCACATAATAAATGAGGGTTCATCTAATAAAATAAACATTGTGCTCTTTGTTAGTGTCAACTTTTTGAGCTAACATGTAGGCAAAGGACACCTCATATTATCTAATATAAATTATCAAGGGCTTATCTATCTTAGTTTATATAAGCATAGGGAGAGACAAGGAATTTATTTACTACCTCTAATGCCTCCTTACAATCATTTGTCCAAGTTAGGCCACTTTTATTTTTGAGTAGGTTGTTGATGGGGTAAACTTTGTAGACAAGATAAAAAATTAATCCTTGAATGGATCCCAACTTACCTAAGAACATCCTATTGCTTAATTCATCTATGGGAGGGAGTATTTATAATATTACTCATATTTTATCAAGGTTAATATCAATCCCATGCTAGGAGATGATGCACCCTAAAAAATTTCCATTAGTGACTCCATACACACATTTATTTGGGCTGAGAGTGATGCCATATTTGATTAATCATGTTAATATGGTGTGTAACACCTCTAAATGGTCTACACATCATCTTTATTTTCCTAAAAGACCATCTATATATACCTCCACTATCTTTTGAATGATAACATAGAATATGTGGGTCATGGCCCTTTGATATGTTGCCCCATGTTTTTGAGATTGAATGGAATCACAATATAACAAAAGGTCCCAAAAAGTGTATTAAATGATGTCTTTCTTTTGTCCTTATCATAACTGTGTATTTGGTTGTACCCAAAAAACCATCCATGAGGGATAGTAATTCATACCTTGAGGTAGGTCAACAATGACATCAATGGACTTGAGAGGGAATTCATCCTTAGGACATGATTTTTTATTGTCCTTTAAGTATATACATATTATAATTTTATCATTATTATTAAGGATGGGGATAATGTTGGACATACATTTTGAGTAGTCCATTTTCTTAATAAATCTGACTTTTAAGATTTTGATGACTTCATCTTTTACCTTTAACCTTACCTTAGGCTTGATGGGCTTGAGATTTTTCTTGATACGTTTTTCATCAAGTATTGTAACTAGCTTGTGGATGACTACATCAAGGTTGATGCCTACCATGTTAGTGTAGGATAAAGTGAAGTATTTTGATATTTATGTGAGGAGCTACTCATAGACTTCCACCTCTTATTTAGAGAGTGAACACCCCAACTTGAGAAGTCTAGGATTCTATTTTGTTTTGATGTTAATGTCAATTATTTCTTAGATGATGGAGGTGTTCCCATATTCAAACATGTCAAGGTATAGGTAAATATTAGTATCTTTACCCTCCATATTGAAGACATTATGTTCATCATTAGAGGATAGGTAATCCTCGACATGACAGTAAGAATCATAATATTCAATTCCAAGGGCTGAGGTGGGATAATAGGTAAGTGAGAGTCCCCTCTTATGGTGGAATGATGGGAGATCATCATAGGCTTGTAAGAACTCAAGGATGGCCTCATTATTATTGGCTATATTTAAGATGTTCCCTTCTGATGTGGGTGATAGTTTGGTCATTAGGATTTTTACACACATGAGGCTTCATCCAAAACAATATAATGAAATAAAATTTTGCTATTTCTATATGGGGGTTAAAGTGTGAATATGAGGTAGCCACAAAGTTGACAATTTGGTTACTTTCACTAGGTAGTACTTTTATAGAAATGAAGTTAAATCCATTATTTATCTCATGCACAATGGTCTTTTATAAGCTAAAATTATTCAACCTTGGTTTGATAGACTTTAGAAACTTGGTTTACAAGTAATTTTGAGTCACCCTAGATACCTAAGTTTTGAATTCTTAGACATTTTCTAATGATCATACCAATAAACAAGTCCTCATAATCAACCCCATTTTTTATACACTCAAATTCTAACTTGAACCCAAAAGGAATGATTTTCCTTCATCAAAAATGAGAATGACTACTACCCTAATGCCTAGGCAACACTTGGCCCTAGCATAGTAAAGGACCCACTAATCATGTGTAGAATGGGGATAATTTTCTAATGAATTTTATTGATCTTCCAATATTTTGACCATATGGATATCAAAAAAGATGGGTAACCCCTCATGGGGGCCCTAGTCCTTAGGTTTGGGAAGACAAGAATCTTATCACATTTATGGGGTGAACTAAAGGACTTATGGAGACATAGATGGTTCAGCCTTGTGTTGTAGATTAAGGAAGCGAATAAATTTTGGAAACTTAGATTTTTTTTCTAAGATTTGGGTTGAGTTAGGTAATTACCTCTAAAAATTTAAAAGTCTACTTACTTGACCTTTTTTTTGGGGTGGGAAGTATGTTAACATGGTTAGGATTTTGTTTTGGCATAGAGAGTATGCAAACTTAATTAAGATATGGCTTTAGTGCAGGAGGTGTGGAGGCATAGTTATCCATCTTGTAGTATTATTGATAAGACATGGGTGGTATTGTTTGTCCTAATTTTATATGCTAGAAAGCATATAATAATATAGTGAGTGATTTTCCATGGTATTCTTTCTTTTTGAGGGGAAAATAGGCCCTCCTTTAGTGACCTATGGAAAATTTTGGGCTCTAATGTTAATATGTATCTTACCTACCATCATGGTACAAATATTATTCTTGAGTACTAGCATGTTTAGAGGGAAGGAATGGTTTGGTTACCTATTGGTGGACTTGGAGTGTGATGAGAAACATTATTAGGTGTAGGCCAAAGTAGAATGGATAACATATCTAAAGGGAACATACCTAATAGAGAAGGGACTCTAAAAAATTAGTATGGTCCTATCATAGTGTGATTAATGAGCATATTTTGAAGTAGTTTAGAAGTGATAAGGGTAAAATATGTATCACATATTACCTCTATATGTTTGAATGTTGGGTGGTAGTGTTGATAGTTATTGTGATGGTTGTTACAAAAGGGGATTTATTCCTTTCTAGACACTTATATCATGCAAAGTTTTGGTAGGTTATCTAACCTATCTTGGGGGGATCAAGTTTTTAGGTCTAGAGAAATCATAGGTCCCCATCCCTCATGGGTTGAATGGGAGGATGAGCAGAGTATAATTCTTTAAGAGGTTGATAATATTAGACATAGACATAATGGATATTTTTGAACCAATTAATAGTCTTGGTTTAGTGGTCTCTTTAGCTATAATTATGTCTTTTTATTCTAAATTATCTTTTAGAAAAGCTTGGGTATTTCCACCCCCTTATTTAGGATGACCACTTTGGGTTTTGTGGGTTTAGTAACATCAACCAATTATTGGGGTTTTTTGACCCCATTGGTAGGTAGATGGTAATCAATGTTTAACCCAAGTTCCTTATACATGGTTTTTTATAACATGTTAAAGTGTTTAGGATTCCCTTAGGCTATGAAGACCTTTCCTAGGTGTAAGAACCATATTTGTTATAATAAGTTTGAAAAGATAACCTTCATCTAATGTATCCAAGGATTTCCTAAGATCATGTTGTAATTTGTATCTTTATCTTTGATGTATAATTTAGTTAAAATCAACTTATGGGAAAAAGTGACTAGGGTCACAATGGTCCCTCTAGAAGTAGACTTGACATTATTGTAGCCTCATAAGGTGTTATAAATTATATAATAATTAGTTTCCTCATAACTAAGTTTTTTAGCAAGAAAAAATGGATGATGATAACATCCACCCCATCATCAGCCATAGTTCTCTTCACATAATTGTTATAAATCCATACTTGTATAAATAATTTTGGATATCCCATCATTTCCATCTTAGGGTCAAGAGGAAGTCTTCATAAATCAAATAAATAACCAATGTCTAATGATTTTGGACTAGGTAGAAACATGTCTAGGTCAATATGGTTGATCTAAACTTGTGGAAGAAGAGTAACACTAGATAAATTCATAGTCTTAGGGAAATGATCAAGGTTGACTGATGAGCAGTGGAGTTCTTGAGGAAGTCTAGGAATGAAATGTGGGATAATTTTTTGGTTAAATTAAATATTAAATCATAATTCCCCATAAGTTTAGGAATAAAATCTATTTCCATAATTTTTGAGGGAAGGAAGGCCATGGGATAATAATCTCTATTGTAATTAATAATTTTTCCCTCTTCTTTGAATTTTAATTCTATGACCCCTATAATTCTAGTTTTGCATTACAATCCCAACTATGGATCCACATCATTGTGTGTAGTCCCAGAGGTGGAGGCTTTAACATCATGAGTCCATGTCATCATGGGTTGATTATGTTAAATAGGGTGGTTATGTCAGCTACCTTACTATTAAATTTGAGTAACACATGTTTGGTGGTTGGGGAAGGGATTCTAGTATATTTTAAGATTCTAGTTTTGAGGGGTGATAGGACCATTTGAAAAGGCCTATGAGTTTGTATTAGCATCCCCTAGGAACATGTATAAAAATGTTTGCCTTTGATCTTCTAGAATTATTTGAATAAATTTGATGTATTCTCTATAGTTTTGAGTTCTATGACCAATAAATTGGTGGAATATATAATAAAGATTAGGATCATAGTCCCTAGGCCTCATGTTTTACCCCTATTATCTAAACCATTATTAATTATTTTTTGGGTAAGAGGATTGGTTCTAAAATTGTTATATGGGCTATTATTGATTTTGATTATGGTTCTCTTGTTTCATGTTGCATGGTGGTCGTCATTTAAGTTTTATATCATGCATGGAAAGAGGGGGATTTTGGTTTCTAATCCCCATGTTTTTGACAATGTTGGTGTTTTTTATAGGTTGTTATTAGTTTTTATTCACATGGTTTGGCTTCTTATTTTGGTCAGTAACACCATCATTAATGACATTAATATTTTGATTTAGGGCCTTGAGACCTTGGTTGTTAATATTGTTTGGACATGTAATTTAAAATCCCTCATGTTTTTGGTTTGGGGTTTTAATGCACTCAATGGTCCCATAAGTCCATTGACCATTGTCAATATCCACCTGGTCAACTCACAAAGTAACCTCAAGGGATTATTTAAAGGATATATATGGGAATTTATTGACATCATTCCTCATCTTCTTATTAATTTAATGGAGGAAGATATTTCACAGTTCCTTTTGATCCATATTGGGTGCACTAGTAGAGGAATATAAGACCTGACACCATCTCATGACAAAATAGTCAACTAACTCATTGTGTTCTTGATTGATATGTAGGAATTCATGTATTCCAATATTTAGGAGTTTGTTCATATCAATTTTTTTGACAAACTCAGCCATGAGTTGGCAAAAATAATGTATATACCCCTCAAGGAGGTAGTAATACCAATCAAGTGTTATCAATTTTACAATTTTTGGGAAGATTCTTGAAATGACCCCATCCTAAGGTAGGAGTTACCTAATAGCCATAGCATAATATTTTTCATGTACATTAGGATCCCCCTCCCCTTTCAACTTGGGAAAGTCTAGTAGGGGATGTTGGAGAATAACCCCTATTATGTTAGCATCAAGAGGCTCCTTGAGGTACTCAACATAAGTTCCCATGTTATTAAAGTCCATTTTTTCCATATTGGGATTAGAATGAAAAGGTGGAGTCACATATGGTTGGTTTGGTAACAACCTCAAATTTAGACAAAGCGTGATAACAGAAAACAAGCATATTGCATGATAATAGCAAATAATCATAATAACCACAACCATATAACAACCCCATTGGGCTCAACTAGAAATATATTGTTTAATTAAACACATATACTAACAATAGATTACACTATGATAATCTATAGAGACCATATGAAATAATCAAATGATGATAATAACAACAAGCATATTACATCACACATCACTAATCTATAATATCATGAGAGCACATCAAAATGCAAATATAGAAAGTAATTATATTAACTCAGATACAATTGATACAAGTCTATATCCACCACTATTAATTTAAAATAATAATTAATTATGAATCTTCATGACAATATTAAATAATAAGTACAATTCAATACAATATACATATAAGATACATTGCTCCCCTGAAGTATAGTTCTTGAACTCAAGTATATGTGGCAATCTCAAGTGTTGTCTCAATAAGTAGTATTTTTGTGGAGAGGGAGAGCATCATCTGAGTGATTTTACACACCAACCATATACCAATGATCCCATGAACTAATCCATCAATAAATGGCCCTCCTTTCATATATGAGTAGATAGTGTTGGCATGGTAATCTAGAGAGATGAACAAGTACTCGTATGATGTATGATTTTTAAACTAAACATGCAGTGTATCATAGAAAACCATTTTATTGCAAGATATCACACTAATATGTAAATCATACTCATGAAATGATAATGTATCATTAAAACATAATTTATACCAAATTTTTATGAATAATTAATAATAATGATCTATAAATCAACCAAATTCATACACACCCCCTGACTAGACTACCTTCATTGATCATTGTGATACTAGTAATCCAATGAAATCCATCTCACTCCTTACTCTGTATTGGAAATATAAATTGATCAAATACAATTCAACCATAAGATTATTTTAATTTACATCCTACTAGAAAACACATCATATAACATGCTAAACATAGGAGTAACTAAAACATACATTTATTCTGTCAAATGTATGAATGAATCTTACATAATTTTCTATCCCATATTAGAATTAATGACTATAATTTATACCACCTAGTTTAATACATATTTAACTATAAATTTTCATTACCACAATTAGTTTCCAAACATACTACACTTTATGATAACTCATATTACCATAGCCTAGTATTCTATGACTTAACTACTAGTTTTCCATAATCAATCATAATAAATTAGTCATAACTACATGGAAACACAAAATTATATTCAAGCAACTAGATATAAAGAAGCAAATCACAATTCACATAAAACTCAATAATATACTATCATAGCATTCATTAAACTCTCAAGGCTATATGTACACATACATAAAGTCCTACTAACTATCACAAAACATACTATTTATAGAAATAATTAGCAGTCATACGTTTAATATAGTCAAATATAGGTATGAGTCTAAACATATCAATTATAGTATGTACCACCAGAATTTAAAATACATTTACACTATAGTATTCTATGATATCCCATACTATCATAGTTCACAATTACATAAATACATATAAGCAAACTTATGTTTATAATAACAATAATAATAATCAAGTAAATATGGGATTATACCACCCAGATATACCCTAAGTTTAAAATACTTACTAGCATTTAAACAACATTACTAATAAGCATACATCATGATGTACCATTATATGTTAGATATAACTAAAAAATCTCATAATCATGTGTTGCACACAAGTGATCAATACTGAATACATATAACTAAAAATAAATCAATCATTTATAGTGAAACAAAGAATTCATAACCCATTATAACATTCACTTAAACATCTCATTTTGTTTTTTTAAATACAATTTAATATGATTATGGTTTTGGTCCCTCAGACACCTAATGACTAGATAAAATAATACTTATAGATACAAGATTAACCATATGACCTTACATAGCTATTTCCATTATGTAATTATGTTTCATACTTAAATCCATGTATTGATAAAGAAAAACAAGATTAAACACACATAAATGTAAGATAATCCAATCTAGCATCTACTATATGTTTTATGGGTTGAATGCACACATTCGATAAATTAATTATTAAGTAATTATTTAACATGGTTTAAAATCCACACATGAAAATATAACCATAAGAATACACCCCTCCATATACATACACACTATTAGTCATATTAACACCTATAAATATTAACATTCTCTAAAGAGATTTCTGAGAGGTTATTCAACCGTTATGATATTGTAGGGTTTGACTATGATAAATTTTGGGACTTTTGTATAAGTATATGAATAGTAGAATAAAATTACTCAAACTTAGGTCTATATAACAAGAATTATCCTGCTATGTACCTAGGGATATGATTTAAATATTCAATATATGCAAAAATACCCTTAAGGTAGGGCAACACCATATACTACTCCTTTAGGAAGGAATAACTCCACAATGTCTCATCAAGGGGACAACCTCCAATATACTCTTACAATAGAATACTAAATGCTTATTTGATATCTTTACCATGATAATCATCTCCTTTATATAGACATCTATCTAACCAATGGATGGGTAACCTCCTAACCCCAATGTAGGCCAACCATTACCCAATGTACTAATTCCACAAGTTACTCCATTATCCTATTATATTGTACCCATATAACTAACTAAGGGGATGTGTGCCACACGTCAGAATCTCCATCAACCCATATACATTAATATATCATATCCCTAGGTACATAACATGGCCTCTTTTATAACTATAAATAGATTTGGCTATTGAGTAATTCGACCCATTAATATAAATAGCCAAATTTCTAATCTTTTTCATAAAAAAAATTTCTATTTTAGTAATTACACTAAATATCATTCTTAAAATCCCTTAATTAAAATAATCTTCAATCCTCTTAAGAGACTACAGATTTAAAAATACCTTTTTATTTTAAAAAGGGTAAGACATATAATATGAAGTGGTAATAAGATATTTTTGTTTAGATTTTAATACTCCCTGTTGTATATAATAGAGTGATAACACCATGACTTATCCATTATTAAAATAATGATATATATATATATATACATATATATATCATAATGTATATTAAATCATTATTTTAATATTGGACTCTCTCTCTCTCTCTATCATTATATATATATATATATATATATATATATATACTTTATGATGTCACCATATTTATCAGGTTAGTCTTGAGCCTGAGGTAGAGTTAAATAGATTTTATGATATGTGTGTGTGTGTGTGTGTGTGTGTGTGTGTGTGTGTGTGTGTGTGTGTGTGTGTGTGTGTGTGTGTGTGTGTGTGTGTGTGTGTGTGTGTGTGTGTGTATCATAAAATATATTTAACTCTACCTCAAGCTTAGGACTAACTTGATAAATATGGTGACATCATAAAGGGAAAACAATGATTCCTCTATAAATATAGTTGTATATATCTCTCTTAGCATCATATACCTACACTTTTCTTATCAAATTATATCTACACATTTATTTATAAGACTAAATACTCACTTTTATAACAATTTTAAAGGTGCATCCCTTGTACCTGATGCCAACTATTCTATTAAATACAATAGATCGATGACCACCATCCACATGGTAAAGACTATTAAGAGTATCATAAAGGCTCAGACCAAAAATTACAACCCTTAAAAATCATGTACCTCCTGAATAGATAAAACCTTTTCCAATACATATTTTAAGATACCAATGAACAAGAATTTAGAATACTACAAACTAAGAATTACATAACCATCGACAAAGTAAAATAATATCAAATTTAAACATATGGTGTAACATAGCTTAACACTAAAAATGCTTTTGGAAAATCAATTTTTGTTAATGCCTTCTAGTGTTTTGATAGTTCCCTCTTCCTTCTTACTGAATCTACTTCATATGCATATGTTTATCTCCTTTCACCACTAACGAGATGTAAGTAATCATCTAGAAAATAACAAGAATCAATGTTTATCATCTCTTATTGCTCCAGCTTCAAAAACCTCATCAGTAAAACTCAATAAAAGAGAATCTACCTCACTAAGGTTGATGGAACTTGATGATCCATAATTTAACCCTTCACGAGTAGATGAAATCCCACTCGTAGGAATGAGCTCTTTTCTAATCATGGGAAATATATCCTATTAAATATTTTATATTTTTCCTCATTGATATTTTATTGAAAATGAAAAGTGAACCCTCTTCTCTCAAGCATGCTAGTTCTATCCTAGCATTCTCCTTTGTTGGCTCTATATCATGTTTTCCTACCATATTAGCCAACATAGTTTCTACTAAGTATGGAAGCTTTGTAACCATTATTAATGGTTTGTTTTTGATATTTTAAGTTTTTCCCCTCTTAAACTATGAATGGAAATGAGAATGAAAATTCAAATGAAACCTACAAGAAAACATAAATGGATATGCAAAGTGAGAATTAAATCTCTCCAACCAATAAAAGGGTAATATAACTTGTAATACATGGCTTTATCATGAATTGGATTGTGAGCATAGACCATACTAGATTCCATACGGTATTGTAGATAAGTAATTTCTTAGCCTTTGCCTTTTCCTTTTTCTCATTTTTCTATACCACCTAGGTAATAGCATAATTACTATTGTAATTATTTTTTCTATTTATTTGAATTGAAAGTCATTCTAGTTGCCACATTCATGTGTACACCACTATATATTTACATGTAACTACATTCCTTGACTATTATAAATTGACTACGTCTGAAGTAGTGACATAATTATTATAGATTATATGATCGCTATAGTTTCCTCACTAATGCAATGCAAGTATATATATATATATATATATATATATATATATATATTTACAATATATATATATATATATACATAACAATTGGGATATATTTTTATAATAACATCTAAAATTATAGGAATGTTACAATATATATAACTCATAATGGTTAAATTAAGTAAATCTAATTGACTAATGCAACACAAATCTATAATTACATAGACATGTATTTTTAAACTCATAATATCAAATTTTCAATCCATCTAAATGGTTTATCGATCCATTTAAAATTACACCAAAATTTAATACACCACTTACCTAGGGAATCAAAAGCTTCCTTAGGTCTGCCTGCCCTAGCTAACTCACCACTCTTATAATTCCTCTTCTATGCTATGATTTTTCCTCCCCTTTTCCTTTCCAATTTCCTCCTTTTAATCAATTATGATCCCCACTTTTTCTTAATTTTCCCTTTTTAAAAATAGGCATAGCCTTATTTTGTTTTAAAGATTCTTTATTTTTATTTTTATATTATTTTTAATATATTTGATTTTCTAATTTAGTCTTTAGTTTTCCTTTTATCATGGTAAATTCTATTTTTATTTATTTTAACACTAAATAATAAATTTCATAATTTTATTAAATTGAATTAACATCCACAAATTTTGTGACAAATTTAAATGAAAATTTCCTTAATTACTAATAATTTATATTTTTAAATCTAATTATGTTAATAATATTTCTATAAGCATTAATGACCAATGTACCAATTATGCTACACAATCTCATTAATTTATTATCAAACCAAGGAAATCAACTTTTGAAAGAAACTAAAAATAAACACACCATGCACAAACCATTTTTAATGCATTATAACATGTGGTAACTACTATGGTGTGTGAAGGTTTCTCATCAATTATTTTTCATCCTTTGATGTCTCCATCTATATCACCCTCTTCAATGATTGTTTCCCTCTGGCATACTATGAGGGATGGGTTCTCCTACATCAAACTCACAAAAAAATAGGTAGCTAGACCATAAAATTCATGATATACATACATCATAAAATAAATTTGAAATGAAAAATCAACATAATCATAAAGAAAAAATATACTTATAGTTATTTCATATCATCGTGATCATTAACATAAGCATTATCCTACTACCCATAATAGTATATATATCTAAGCTTAGTTAGAAATAGATAAATCCAAATTTGTCAACTACAAATATCCTTGGACAATCTAGTAACTTTGTTTAGTGAAGTATCAGGATGTAACATCCTTCCCCCCTAAAGCTAGTCATCATCCCTGATGACTCTTATTCCAACATAAGTTCTGACATAACATAAAATAAATAATAATATTAAGTTAATAAATATGAAATTACCTATAGAACTCACTAAAGTTCTCTTAATTTTAACTATTCATAGAATATTGGTCCCATAAGACCCTATTCAATGACATCTCCCTATTATGAAAACATGGTTGCAAGTATTACTTACTCTGATTGGTTCTGTCATGACCACCCCAAGGTCCAGAATCATCAAGACAAGCCTATATACTATAGGAATGACCACTTCTATTTCAATGAAGGATCTCACATATCTTAGTGAAAGTTTCACTAACTTCCAAAAATCACATAAGATCATCATACAAGCCAAAAATAATGACCAAGGAGAGTTCCATAAAATCTTTTAGCCCCTTTGCATATCTCTTTAACCTAGAGAGTGTTTTCTGATTCTAGAAAAAAGTAGTTAGGGAACCTGGAAAGAATGATGTGTATAATTTAATAGTATCACTACCCCACATATCTCCTAATAAGTATAACATGTCAATACTATTACTACTCCATGGATCCCCTGACAAGTATGATGATGAATAGGAATTGGAAATACTACATTTCCAATGTATACAAATTTAAGTAATAAATATTCCATTGTATACATGTGTATGGCCATATGACTAAATTTGACAAGTTCATCTATCAAATATTGGATTCAATAAGTCTGTCTATTGGATCCAAACTCAATAACTACCAAGTCATTGTGAGCCTATGTAGGATCCACCCTATCACTTAATACTCATATTCCTAATTCACCACTCTTCCTTTAGGTCTCCATGACCTAATGTCTCAAAAATGTGTACAAGGTTTAATGATCCAAAAATACATACTAATAGATCAAGGAAAGTAATAATATATGCTAAGTGATTCCATAAGTACCAATATACATACAAGAAAAATCATGGAATCAGTCTGTATTTGTATTAAATTACCACTAGACAAGTATAACTAGTATCATACTTCATAGCTTAACCTATAATATCATATTCATAGTTAAGAGGAAATAATGTTAAAATTATCATCATATACTAAGTCCAAAAATCACACGATCCTTATGACCTTGAAAAATTAATCAAGCAAGGCAATGTTTCCCTGCTTGTTCAACGAGTATTCAACAAGTTAAAAGTTTATCTAAACCCTTTTAGAGTACCAAGATATTCCAAACATTACAAACCCTACTCACTCTTGGAAAAGGTACATAAATATATCTTCAAAACAACATGTTTTAATCCAAAAAGAGAATAATAAAAATATAATCAAGGGTGAATAATAACATAATTATTATAATCAACTTATAATTCTTTATCTAGAATTTAATATATAATTCAAGGTTTGCCACTCCATGTGGTCTAAAATCACAAGTTAGATAAATTAGTGACCCTAAAAGAGTCACAAGTGAAAAATAGAGAAATATCATATCAAAAAATCCTACATACCCTCATAAGGTAAAAATAAAACATCATAACTCAATGTTGCCAAAACACTACCTACTTACAAAATCTACAAGTATAGTATCACAATCTATTTCCACAACTGGGGGAGAAATATACTAACCCCAAAGATGTACCAATTCATCTAATATTAAAAATTATCTATTGATAAGAAGTAGAATAAATTATCCCACAAACTTCAAAGGAATATGGTCAAACAACATTTCAAAAACAAGTTCCCATTTAAGAGAACACTAAATCAACATCATGAAAATATGAATACTCTCGATAGCTTATAATGATGTCAAAGGAGAATGAGATTATAAAAAATCACCTATAAACTAAACTAAGAGAGATGACACTTATTCTAAATCACATAACTTAAGGGTGCCAATTCTTAAACAAACTCTTAACATAAATAAATTCTCAAGAAAAATAGAAACACTCTATTATAATAAAATTCCTACCGCACTATGTGGTATGGTCTTATAAGATTTTCCATTTGTATGATTAATGATCACAAGACAAAAAGACTAAAAGAACATATATTTAAGTGAGAAGCATTCTATGATTATTGACTACTCACAACACTAAACACAAATTGTGAAGGGGACTTTATTGCCAAGAATGATACAATCATACTCGAGGTGTTTGATATAAGTGATCAAACTATGTTGGAAATCTTTTGATCATAACTCATAAACTACATTATATACTCACCTACCCAAACCTAATATACAACCATCACCATTGGGTCACTCAATAAACCAATCCCATAAACAAATCAAAAGGGTACGAGCACTCCTAAATCACACACTCAATATTCCTTAAACACATTCATGAATGTCTCATACTTAAAATAGTTGCCAAGATATACAAGAGGGTCTACCAAGTCTCAAAACTCCACTCATGGTGTAAAATCATTCGGCACTAAGGCACTACAAATATAAAATATTCATGTAATAATTCATATCTCTAGGTTCACACTAGTGAATAAAAATATATGAAAATGATATTGGAATCAATAGGTCATAGAGTTTGAGCCACAACTCTGATACCACATATCACAACACCATTGGGGTCAACTAGAAATACATGATTTTTTTGTAATTAAAC